>JAEIGR010000048.1:600000-1164548 GCA_018904305.1 Scaptomyza montana
AGATAAATAGGCACAAAAAATTCGACAACTGGTAAAAATTCGGTAGTGGTATTTTGATATATGTATAAGTTTAAACATTGCATACTTTTTGAAAAAGTTGTTCAGTTGAGTTCTAAATAGAAACTGATTTATTCTTACGAATCTTAGGTCTTTTATACTAATAGAATAATCAAGGTCTGCTGTCGGTACATTATCACATTTATGTCTGACCAAATTGTAACCATTAAGCCTTCAGTTATATTTTTATTTGCCACTGCCACTTTCGGGTTCCGACTTTGAAAGCATTAGCTTTTTAATATTAATTTTAAAGTCTTCATTAATTTCTGCATTACATTTTTATACCCTTAACCCATAAAATGGGTAAATAAGGGTATAATGGTTTTGTGCAAAAGTATGTAACAGGCAGAAGGAAGCAACTCCGACCCCATAAAGTATATATATTCTTGATCAGCATCAACAGCCGAGACGATATAGCCATGTCCGTCTGTCAGTCTGTCTGTCTGTCTGTCTGTCTGTCTGTCTGTATGAACGCGTGGATCTCAGAGACTACAAGAGCTAGAGACTTCAGATTTTGTATATAAGTTCTCCTATACCATGAGCAGAACAAGTTTGCTTCAAATTATCGATAATTATTCTGGTTTCCGATATACACATGTGATCGATAACAAAAAATTATCGAATTTGGAAAATCTAAAAATGAGGTTTGAAGTAATGGGTAACGATAAAAATTTTCTGAAAATTTCGTCCAAATCGGTTAAGAAACACCAGAGATATCGAGCTTAATCGATTGAAGCTAAGTCAGTATACCAAAGTTTTATATAAATTTAATTTATTTATTGCAACTGGGTTCAGGGTATCTTCTAGTCGGGCTCTCCCGACTGGAACCTTCTTACTTGTTATCATTAGGAATTTACCATTTGCATACCATGGATGATAAGGCCAAATCCAATTTTCGATGGGAGTAACTTTTGCGTTTTTAAATAAAACTTTTTTAGACGAGATCCTAAGCAAACGGGAAAAAAACTTACCTCGTGATTTGAAAATGTTCATTGAACTAAGCTGTCTTTATGACTAAACGATTGATATAATAACACAACAAAGATGATGAAAGTTGATGAAAAGTTTTGCTCTTTAATAAATACATATGTGCCTAAGGCCTAATAAGAACTTTAGAATAAAAGTAAGTAAATAAAAATAAGCATTTTGTTGTTCTCTTTTATGTACTTTTGAGTTTCAGTTTTGGGGAATACTTGAGAAATTTTTTATGTATAGAAAAATAAAGAGAAGAGTTAGGGGAGACAAAGACGCATCAATAGCACTGGTTGCTGTCTTTACGAATGTTGAACAGATACGTTAGATTACAGTCGCAGTCGTCGTCGCTTGCCGGAAGCTCAAGGCTTAGAAACAGGTGTTGGCTGAGACTTCCGTTAGTTATCAAAAAGCTCACTGTGAGGTTGCTAATCCGCATAGAACAGCAAGCATGTGAGTGGCTCAGTTGGTTCGACCCATATATAAATTTATTGGCATACAGAATATTTGTAACAGTTCGCTAAATAGTTTCGCAACAGCAAACGCTACACGGTAAATTGCTAAAATGTTGAGATTTCAGCGCATTTTCATAGTTTTATTCGTTTTAAATTATGCACAGGCGAAAATTACTTGTAAGTCATCTATAGAGGGAAGAAGGAAATGTTATTACATACATAACTACGAATTTGATTTTATTCAGCAATATTAAATTCATCCATAAAAAAGGAAACAAATCTAATGTTCGAAATTATAGGGGTATCTCCAAGTTGTCTGCTATTCCTAAGATTTTTGAAAAATTAATAACCTCCCATCTTCAATATCTTTGCAAATCTATTATTTCACCGTGCCAGCACGGATCTATGAACCAAAGATCTACCACCACTAACTTCTTAGAACTTACTTCATTTGTTATCAAGGGTTTTCAGGACAAATTGCAGACTGATGTTATTTATACTGATTTTAGTAAGGCTTTCGAATCTGTAGATCATCATCTCCTAATACATAAACTAGAACTCTTGGGCTTTTCAAATATTCTAGTTCTTTGGATTAAAGACTACCTAACTCTTAGAACTCAGAGGGTTTTATTTAAAGGGTTCGTTTCCAAGACGGTTCAGGTCACTTCAGGCGTTCCACACGGTAGTCATCTTGGTCCTTTATTATTTATTTTGTTTATAAACGATCTTCCATCAGTTATAAAGTTCTCTCGGGTTTTGATGTACGCTGATGATGTAAAATTATGCACGTCGGCTGCAACTCCCCTTGCTGCTCAACAGCTTCAAAGAGATTTAGACAACTTTCAAATGTGGTGTAAAGTAAATTTTTAAATCTTAATTGCAGTAAATGTAAAGTAATGTCATTTTTTAGATATTTGCCCTTTATAAATAGATAGAATTGAATGGTTTGACGATTTGGGCATCGTTATGGATCCAAAGCTTAAGCTTGACAAGCATATTTCTTCAATTTCCAATCGAGCATCTGGTGTTTTGGGGTTCATTAAGCGCTGGTCGAAGGAGTTTAACGATCCCTACTTAACAAAAACTCTGTATACTTCTCTTGTGCGACCGATTCTGGAATATGGATCTTGTATATGGTTTCCGAAATACGAAATTCATCAGAATAAAATAGAATCGGTACAAAAACAATTTCTGCTCTTCGCACTTAGAGGTCTTAACTGGGACACTAACAATAATTTGCCGTCTTATAGTAGTAGACTTTTACTAATAGATCTTCGTTCTCTGAGTGATCGTAGAATAATGCTATCATTTTCCTTTTTTCACAAATTAATTAATGGTGAAATTGATTCTTCTGAATTAATTTACAAAATTAACTTTGCTGTTCCTATTAGAAATACTAGAAATTATGTACCTATATCTCTTCAAACTTGTAATTCTAATTATGCTCTTCATAACCCTTTTCGTATTCTGTGTTCTATTTATAACGATCTTTCCCACTTAATACACAGTGCCACTCCTACTTGCTCTATTAAAAAGTTAGTTTTGTGTCATTTGTCTACATGTTCGCGATCATCGTAACCGCACGATAAGCGGAGCGCTCGGTCGGATGGGCGGGAGGTGGGTCGCTTTGTGCGTGGGTCCGCGCGTTAACAAGCCGGTGCTTGGTATCGTTGGGCCACTTGACTGTACTGTTCGTTAGTACGTCTACGTCCAATATATCTAAAAATAATTGAAATTTATTAAATTTGTTTTAGTGAGTGGTCTGTCCTGCACGGTGTGCAATCTAAAAATCGTAGGCGGCAGCGAGACGGAAAGAAATTATATTTCTTAACAAATTTTATTTTCAACTGAAACAAGTGCGGCATAGTTAATTTTGGCTATGCCAAGACTATGATACCCTTCACACATGGATTAATTTTTTTTTTTCGCTCCTATTTTTACTCTTGAGCGTCATTAACTTGTTCGTGTGCGACAACAACAACAACAATTTGACAATGTTTTGCGTTATACCACTTTTGAAGCAAATGAACTATATGTAGGTACATGAAAGTGCACGACAGCAACAACAATTGATGGTACGATATGGTCAATTTGTATGGTGGCTATGTCGAAAAATGGTCCGAGCGGGATGAAATTTCATAGTGAACAAACACGACATGATCTAAGCAATCTGTGAAAGTTTCATCAAGATCGGTTCAGCAGTTTTGCCGGTAATCGTGTTGAAACAGTACGATATGGTCAATTTGTATGGTGGCTATGTCGTAGAATGATCCGAGCGGGATAAAATTTCATAGTGAACAAACCCGACATGATCTAAGCAATCTGTGAAAGTTTCATCAAGATCGGTTCAGCAGTTTGGCCGGAAATCGTGTTGAAACAGACAGACAGACGGACAGACGGACGGACGGACGGAAATCAAATCATGAGCTCGTCCTGATCATTTTGATATATAGTTTATGGGGTCTCCCATCATTCCTTTAAGGCGTTACAGATTCGTGACAAACTCAATATACCCTGTTTCACATGTGTGAAGGGTATAAAAATAAACAACGCTTCGTCAAAAACGGGAATGCGTGTATCTTCCAGAGTTGTGGAGCTAGAGTCACCAAATTTGGTATGAAGATAGCAATTGACATTCCATAAAGATCTGCAGCAAAAATTTGGATGCCACGCCCACCCAATCCGCCCCAAGCCCCCTTTTCCCACCTTTTACAAACTTTGAGCTAGAGTCACCAAATTTGGTATTAAGATAGCAATTGACATTCCACAAAGATCTGCTTCCGCCCCCAGCCCCCCCTATTTTGAAATCAGAAAAGCCTATATCTTCCACAGTTTTTGAGCTATAGCCACCAAATTTGGTTCCAAGATAGGTGATGATGAAGAATATAAGAAATTACATAACCTCTATTGTCAATTCCTTCTTTTCGGTTAACGTAATATTTGTTTTTGCGCTCCACCCGCATAAGGAAAAGCTTCGCAAACTTCCTCTAACCGAATGAGTCAACAAAAAAATACTGTCGTTGAACTTGAAGTGGCAAACAAAGCAATTTGAATATATATGCGTAAAAGCCGTGAAGCGACCTTCACATTGAATGCTGCTAAGTAACAAAATAAGGTTAAGAACAAAAAAATAATGTTGTCAGCAGGTGTCAACGCACCCAAACTATTTTGTGAGTGACCTTTTAAGGTTTTCATACGCTGATACCAACGGTAATGAGTATATTGGTTTTGTACAATGTCCGCCATGTTGTCTGTCCGATTGTTTGAATGCAACTTTTTCAACACTCGTAATGCAAGAGTCTTAACACTTTCCAAATATCTTTATCAATGGGCGGGACAAATATAGTGTCAAGATTGGGTTGCTACTCCTACTGGCTGAGAGGCTGCGAAATCGGAAAAATCAATAGCTGAAAATCAATAATTCCGCATATTTTCCACATCCGTATAGCTAGAGTTACCAAATTTGGTTAGAAGAAAGCTAGCTACTTCATCACAAATTTTGTTGTTAAGCCTTACAGTTTTTGAGGTTGAGCCACCAAATTTGGTGCAAACACAGGTCCTGCGAAATCTGCACCAAAAGTTTGTAGGTTACGCCCCCTACCTTCGCTCCCACGCCTTGTATAATCGGAATCGCCTATATCTTTTACAGTTTTTTAGCTAAAGTTACCAAATTTTGCGGCAATTTAGCTGGCTATATCTCCGAAGATGTGCATCAAACTAGCTTTGAACGCAGCGCCCAACCCTGGGTGTACACGTTTTTTTGCAGGTATCGGAGTATGCCGCAGTCGAATGCTTTTGACTCCGACGTTTTCACTTGTTTTGTATTGTAAAGTATTAATTTATTTGGACGCGGCTATTAACAGAGAACCAAAATTATCTTAGGCTGAGTCAACAGTACATATGTATGTAGCTTCTGCACTGATCAATAAATTTAGACACATTATTTGATAGAGAGATTTCTGGGATGCAGATTAGTTTTCGATTTCATTGGACCTGATTCTAAGATAAATAGGCACAAAAAATTCGACAACTGGTAAAAATTCGGTAGTGGTATTTTGATATATGTATAAGTTTAAACATTGCATACTTTTTGAAAAAGTTGTTCAGTTGAGTTCTAAATAGAAACTGATTTATTCTTACGAATCTTAGGTCTTTTATACTAATAGAATAATCAAGGTCTGCTGTCGGTACATTATCACATTTATGTCTGACCAAATTGTAACCATTAAGCCTTCAGTTATATTTTTATTTGCCACTGCCACTTTCGGGTTCTGACTTTGAAAGCATTAGCTTTTTAATATTAATTTTAAAGTCTTCATTAATTTCTGCATTACATTTTTATCATTAGGAATTTACCATTTGCATACCATGGATGATAAGGCCAAATCCAATTTTCGATGGGAGTACTTTTGCATTTTTAAATAAAACTTTTTTAGACGAGATCCTAAGCAAACGGGAAAAAAACTTACCTCGTGATTTGAAAATGTTCATTGAACTAAGCTGTCTTTATGACTAAACGATTGATATAATAACACAACAAAGATGATGAAAGTTGATGAAAAGTTTTGCTCTTTAATAAATACATATGTGCCTAAGGCCTAATAAGAACTTTAGAATAAAAGTAAGTAAATAAAAATAAGCATTTTGTTGTTCTCTTTTATGTACTTTTGAGTTTCAGTTTTGGGGAATACTTGAGAAACTTTTTATGTATAGAAAAATAAAGAGAAGAGTTAGGGGAGACAAAGACGCATCAATAGCACTGGTTGCTGTCTTTACGAATGTTGAACAGATACGTTAGATTACAGTCGCAGTCGTCGTCGCTTGCCGGAAGCTCAAGGCTTAGAAACAGGTGTTGGCTGAGACTTCCGTTAGTTATCAAAAAGCTCACTGTGAGGTTGCTAATCCGCATAGAACAGCAAGCATGTCAGTGGCTCAGTTGGTTCGACCCATATATAAATTTATTGGCATACAGAATATTTGTAACAGTTCGCTAAATAGTTTCGCAACAGCAAACGCTTCACGGTAAATTGCTAAAATGTTGAGATTTCAGCGCATTTTCATAGTTTTATTCGTTTTAAATTATGCACAGGCGCAAATTACTTGTAAGTCATCTATAGAGGGAAGAAGGAAATGTTATTACATACATAACTACGAATTTGATTTTATTCAGCAATATTAAATTCATCCATAAAAAAGGAAACAAATCTAATGTTCGAAATTATAGGGGTATCTCCAAGTTGTCTGCTATTCCTAAGATTTTTGAAAAATTAATAACCTCCCATCTTCAATATCTTTGCAAATCTATTATTTCACCGTGCCAGCACGGATCTATGAACCAAAGATCTACCACCACTAACTTCTTAGAACTTACTTCCAAGACGGTTCAGGTCACTTCAGGCGTTCCACAGGGTAGTCATCTTGGTCCTTTATTATTTATTTTGTTTATAAACGATCTTCCATCAGTTATAAAGTTCTCTCGGGTTTTGATGTACGCTGATGATGTAAAATTATGCACGTCGGCTGCAACTCCCCTTGCTGCTCAACAGCTTCAAAGAGATTTAGACAACTTTCAAATGTGGTGTAAAGTAAATTTTTAAATCTTAATTGCAGTAAATGTAAAGTTATGTCATTTTTTAGATATTTGCCCTTTATAAATAGATAGAATTGAATGGTTTGACGATTTGGGCATCGTTATGGATCCAAAGCTTAAGCTTGACAAGCATATTTCTTCAATTTCCAATCGAGCATCTGGTGTTTTGGGGTTCATTAAGCGCTGGTCGAAGGAGTTTAACGATCCCTACTTAACAAAAACTCTGTATACTTCTCTTGTGCGACCGATTCTGGAATATGGATCTTGTATATGGTTTCCGAAATACGAAATTCATCAGAATAAAATAGAATCGGTACAAAAACAATTTCTGCTCTTCGCACTTAGAGGTCTTAACTGGGACACTAACAATAATTTGCCGTCTTATAGTAGTAGACTTTTACTAATAGATCTTCGTTCTCTGAGTGATCGTAGAATAATGCTATCATTTTCCTTTTTTCACAAATTAATTAATGGTGAAATTGATTCTTCTGAATTAATTTACAAAATTAACTTTGCTGTTCCTATTAGAAATACTAGAAATTATGTACCTATATCTCTTCAAACTTGTAATTCTAATTATGCTCTTCATAACCCTTTTCGTATTCTGTGTTCTATTTATAACGATCTTTCCCACTTAATACACAGTGCCACTCCTACTTGCTCTATTAAAAAGTTAGTTTTGTGTCATTTGTCTACATGTTCGCGATCATCGTAACCGCACGATAAGCGGAGCGCTCGGTCGGATGGGCGGGAGGTGGGTCGCTTTGTGCGTGGGTCCGCGCGTTAACAAGCCGGTGCTTGGTATCGTTAGGCCACTTGACTGTACTGTTCGTTAGTACGTCTACGTCCAATATATCTAAAAATAATTGAAATTTATTAAATTTGTTTTAGTGAGTGGTCTGTCCTGCACGGTGTGCAATCTAAAAATCGTAGGCGGCAGCGAGACGGAAAGAAATTATATTTCTTAACAAATTTTATTTTCAACTGAAACAAGTGCGGCATAGTTAATTTTGGCTATGCCAAGACTATGATACCCTTCACACATGGATTAATTTTTTTTTTTCGCTCCTATTTTTACTCTTGAGCGTCATTAACTTGTTCGTGTGCGACAACAACAACAACAATTTGACAATGTTTTGCGTTATACCACTTTTGAAGCAAATGAACTATATGTAGGTACATGAAAGTGCACGACAGCAACAACAATTGATGGTACGATATGGTCAATTTGTATGGTGGCTATGTCGAAAAATGGTCCGAGCGGGATGAAATTTCATAGTGAACAAACACGACATGATCTAAGCAATCTGTGAAAGTTTCATCAAGATCGGTTCAGCAGTTTTGCCGGTAATCGTGTTGAAACAGTACGATACGGTTAATTTGTATGGTGGCTATGTCGTAGAATGATCCGAGCGGGATAAAATTTCATAGTGAACAAACCCGACATGATCTAAGCAATCTGTGAAAGTTTCATCAAGATCGGTTCAGCAGTTTGGCCGGAAATCGTGTTGAAACAGACAGACAGACGGACAGACGGACGGACGGACGGAAATCAAATCATGAGCTCGTCCTGATCATTTTGATATATAGTTTATGGGGTCTCCCATCATTCCTTTAAGGCGTTACAGATTCGTGACAAACTCAATATACCCTGCTTCACATGTGTGAAGGGTATAAAAATAAACAACGCTTCGTTAAAAACGGGAATGCGTGTATCTTCCAGAGTTGTGGAGCTAGAGCCACCAAATTTGGTAGGAAGATAGCTGGCTTCGACTCCCAAAAATCTGCATCAAAGTTTTGGAGCCACGCCCACCCATTCCGCCCCCCTTTCCCCACTTTTTTCAAACTTCGAGCTAGAGTCACCAAGTTTGGTATGAAGATAGCAATTGACATTCCACAAAGATCTGCAGCAAAAATTTGGATGCCACACCCACCCAATCCGCCCCCAGCCCCCTTTTCCCACTTTTTACAAACTTTGAGCTAGAGTCACCAAATTTGGTATGAAGATGGCAATTGACATTCCACAAAGATCTTCAGCAAAAGTTTGGATGCCACACCCACCCAATCCACCCCCAGCCCCCTTTTCCCCACCTTTTACAAACTTTGAGCTAGAGTCACCAAATTTGGAAGGAAGATAGCTGGTGGCATCCCCATCTGCATCGGAGAATCTTTGAGACAGCGTACAGCGTTAATTTACTATTCCATAGATAAAGAGAATTGGAAAGCTTCAAGTCTCTAGCTATAAGGGTGTGGAAAATAGTGGCGAACATACGGACGGAAGGACTGACACCATGACGGACATTGCACAAACCCAATATACTCTTTACCTTTCGGTATCGAGTATAAAAATGGAGAAGATAAAAAGTTTCTTGGGAAACCATGTTTTCTTTGTATGCTTAAAACTTTGATTTGTTCATAGCGAAAAAAATTCTATTAAATGTCATATTTTTGCCAACAAAAATTTAAGTTTAAACGTTTTACCAGTAACACTAAGTGCTCTCTCTTTAAAATTTTTAATATTCACGATATTCAGACTTAAGTTTTTCTAATTTCTCATACCTAGTATTTCGTTTTGTTCGTCTGAGGAACGGCATAATTTTGCAAAAGATTAGCCACAAATTTGTAATACCATGTATTCAATTCGGACGAGATATTTTTTGATGTGTTATCATCTATACGCGCGGGTAGCGTAAGACCACAAAGAGAATACACGCAAACCTCGTTGCCGTAACTCACATGCATACCTCGCTGCCGTAACTCACACAGATAGGCAGTCCAAAATTGAAATAGTATGTGGTTCTTGTTCAACAATTGTCTCTGCCTGAAAACGAATATGATGGTATTGGTGTTGCGGCTTTGTTATAATAGAGAATAATGGGTTGGCAATAATTAAATTTAGCTATAATAAAAAGTGTGCGTTTGTGTGCATTCACAAAAGAAACAAAACAGAAATGCACTAGACCAGTGATGGGCACACACAAATATTGTCACAGTTTTCACACGCATACAAGCACAATTTGCGTGCGCTGCTGCGAAAAAAACGAAGTGTAATCAATACAGTGCACGCTGCAAGTTAACGTTCATTCATTGTGCTTATAATTTATTAATAAATAATGCCATCTTGAAAAATATTTAACATTGCGACAAACAATGTTATTGCAAATCTAGCATTGCGCTTTGCCATCCTCATTTTCTATAAAGAAAAATTCATTCTCCCATTCGGGCATAAACATTTTGGAGCGAACTGTAAAAAATGTGTTTTTTTCTAATGCGCTGCGTGGTGCTTGCTTGTCAATAGTTCGCCTTCAACTAAAAGTACAATGTTAAATCTAATGCACGCTTCGGCACGACAACCGACGACGAACGAACAATCGTGTTTTAAAAATGCTTATAGCGGCAGCGAAAAACCTAACTCACACGAGGCAGCGCGCTGGCTTCGCGGTGCCAGCGCGCTGCCTCGTGTGAGTTAGAAATATTTTGGACGTCGACGTCACTAGACGAATGATGAACGTTGGATACCCTTATAAAATATAAGTGCTATTGTGGATATGTAGTTATAGAATATATTTGGAATAATTGCATATTTTAATTGTTTTGATTAGCAAAGGTTGGCGTTAGCACACAATTGAGAAATAACTAAAAATAGTTTAATAACAAATCATCTTCCAACATTATAAGAGTATCCAACATTTATCATTCGTCTAGTGTGTAGTGCATTCATATATGTTATTTCAAATATATATAAAACGTAACTTGTAACACTTTGTTGCAAGTATAAATTAACCTAAACACGCTCAGCATAAACATATATATGTATGCGCATACCAAAGCACATACATACATATGGTCTGCGCGTGTAAGTAATATGAATCCTCTTTAGAAGGCCACGCAAGCGTGAGACCGTTGCCCTACGGGAAACGCCGCGCTTGCACTTTAGCCAAACGTATGAGTACAATCGCTCTCCCTCTCTTTGTAGCTGTTAACTGATAACAGCATAAGTTTATAAATGTTAGGCATAAGCCAAGAATATATTTTGATTTCAATAATAGATTGAATAAGCGAACCTCAAAGTAACAAGATGTTACTTATTACATGGCGACCGTGACATGTGACTTCGAAAGGCGAAGTATAAAATAAAAATGTAATAATAAATAATACAGTGCTTGTTATGTACGAAAAAATGTAATAATAAATAATACAGTGCTTGTTATGTACGAAAATAAAACGATAACGATGTGAGATCAAAAAGGTCTTGTAAATTAAATAATTAACTTTTACAAACAAACAAACAAAATATAAAACATTTTGGTTAATACATTCATGTGAGATCAAAAAGGTCTTGTAAATTAAATAATTAACTTTTACAAACAAACAAACAAAATATAAAACATTTTGGTTATACATTCATGTTCATGTTCATGTTCAACAAATTAAAAGTGCAATACATAATATTATGAACTATAATGGATGAAAGCAAACAAAATTTAACAAATTATTACTCAATAATTAATAATTAAACGAAAATCAAAAAAAAAAAAAAAAATAAAAACGAATGAGGAGATGCCTGTGTAGCCAGCACCAGCCACTTAAATTTAATGCGGAGGACAGCGGTCTGCTAGTCCTCTACATCCACAAGGGATAAAAAAAAAAAAAAAAAAAAAAAAAAAAAGTCCACTACAACAACGAGGGCCACTAACATCTACAGCCACGAGGGATAAAAGATAAACCTTTGAGCCGACGAAAACAGCATCAGCAGCAACAGCAACAATGAATAACGGCAACAGGAACAGCACGTTAGTCACTGCCAATACTAACAACAGCTTGTGCGAAGACCAGCACCGGCATCACCCAGCGCATCAAGCTGGGCCACGGACACCGAAAAGGAAAAAACAGAAACATCAATAGCCTGTGCGAGGACCAGCACCGGCGCCCCATCAGATCCTGGCAAGAAGACCCCAAGCGGCGAATCAGCAAGCTGACTATAAAAATAATACCTGAAATTCAACTAGATGCACCACAAGTGCTGGTTGTAAAAAAAAAAAATATATATATATATATATTAATACACACATACGTAAATATAAGAAAATTGTAATACTGAGCGACATCTTAGTTGCCCGGTAGTAGCGTATGGCCCGTAAAGCCATACAACACATAGACAGGCGATCAATATGACATACAATAGGGATGTAAACATATAATAAACGAAAAAAAAAATTACCCAATTAACCATCTTGCGCATTACGCTAGTTATGCGAAATATAAATAAATAAAAAAAACAAATTTTATTATGAAGCAAACAGATTTTTATGAATAAGAAAGAACAAAAAGAAAAAACATATAAGTATAAATTCCCTGACCGTTTTCGAATCGAAAAAAAAAAAATGACCACTAAGTGCAGTAAGAAGCGTATGCGAAGCTTGAGACGTAAGCGCAAAAAGATGCGTGCAAGGTCAAAGTAATCGCATCGCCCTCTGGCCATTATTGTGAAACATAACTGACGTACAAACATTTGATACTGACTATACCACTTGAAACTTAAAGTAAATTTACATAATAGTTTTTGAAATCAGAAAAGATTATGCATTAGTTAATTAAATTAAATTAATTAATAATTAAATTTCTAATTGAAAAATATTTTTTTTTAAATAACTCAACATTATTATCCCAAATAAGGCCCTTCCAGGCACATAAAATAGAAAAGACAATTTTGATACAGATGCCCGTTCTAGGATAACAATATTCAAATTACAAAAAATAGACTAACGAAATAAAGTCCTGAGAGTCACTACCAGGCAATACAGTAGACAAAATTATCCTGCGCAGGAATATAACAAGAATCTTTGCTTAGGCAAAATCTTGAAAAGCTTCTAAGCCCAACGTCATCACAAATGACGGAATAAGAAAAGTAGTGACCTTGCGTATAACAAAATCCAAATTGTTTATTAAAACAAGGTTAAAAGTTATCGCAAGAATTGAAGTTAGCGATTTGTATACTAATGGAGTTATCGACTTAGGTCAATTTTTCCAAAGGCTCGAAAAGGGGGCCGGTATACTTACAATCAGCAAACTCAAGTGGCACCGAGCAGAAATATCATTGAATCAATTTCAATAGATAATTTCAAATATATGGGCAATAATGTATAAAAGAGTAGCTACTCAAGCCGGTGACCCAAATAAATAAAAGTACAAGAAGCAATAATGTCTACAATTAATAAGTAATATTCCAACTTAAGGAATTCTTTATATTCTAGTTTAGTCCAATGAAGACGTTCATCACGGACATAGAAGCTGAAAATACAAATTCTACACTGACTTACTCGTGCAAAGATTGACAGTAAAACGTCTTCTACACAACACCACCAGACAGAAAAACAAAATAAAAAAACAAAAATAAAAAACAAGAAAAAAACATAGGAGAAAGAGATAACATCATAATCTCAAAATAAAAATAAATAAAAAAATAAAATGATATATAAAAAAAAAATAAATGAAAATATATTTCAAAAAACAAAACGAAAATATGTAAAATAAAATAACAACCATCTGAAATACTTTTACCATCTTTTTAATTAATAATCATAAATAAATAAAGTAAAAATAAAATAAATAAAAAAATTCAAATAAATAAAAAAAAAATAAAATAAAAAAATAAATATATATATTTTTATATAAAATTAGGGTAATATATACGTGTTATATAAAATTAATACATACGAAAAAAAAAATAATTTTAAAACGGTCTGATCAGCCGTATACATATAAAACTTATTAAAAAAAAAAAAAAACAATAAATCGTTTAAAAAACAAAGAAGCTAATTATAACACTAAATTTTTACACTTTTATAGTTTTATATTATTCAATTTTTATATTTCTAATAATTACAATCATGTATACTATAAATAACTAGATATTCATAATATTACGTTATTTTTTTAAAAAGGGAGGTGTAGTGTATTCATATATGTTATTTCAAATATATATAAAACGTAACTTGTAACACTTTGTTGCAAGTATAAATTAACCTAAACACGCTCAGCATAAACATATATATGTATGCGCATACCAAAGCACATACATACATATGGTCTGCGCGTGTAAGTAATATGAATCCTCTTTAGAAGGCCACGCAAGCGTGAGACCGTTGCCCTACGGGAAACGCCGCGCTTGCACTTTAGCCAAACGTATGAGTACAATCGCTCTCCCTCTCTTTGTAGCTGTTAACTGATAACAGCATAAGTTTATAAATGTTAGGCATAAGCCAAGAATATATTTTGATTTCAATAAAGGATTGAATAAGCGAACCTCAAAGTAACAAGATGTTACTTATTACAAGTGCAATTCTGTATTGCTTCTTTTGTGAATATACACACACACACACTTACAAACTAACATAGCGGACTTCTTTAATAAGAGAATGAACTGACGAATGATGAACCCAAATTCAAAAAGTAAACCCAAATTCAATAAAATATTATTTCTGTTCAGGAAAACGTTCTCATAGCAATAATGCAGGTGCAAGCACACCAACAAACAGGTATTAAAACATCGCCCGTGAGTTTCACTCACTCATGCAGGATAAATTAGTCTATAACAGAACGTGGTGACCTTTTCTCAATTGCAAGATATGTAATTACTATTTCATCTACCATCTAAACGCACTTCAGGGTCGCATTCAGCGCAAAAATATTTACTTTTCACATCAAATAGACATTACTTGTGTTACTAGATAGTTCAGCTATTTTGCCTGTCAAAAATATCTGCCCATTAAAATCCTGCACCTCTGGATCCTCAAATTAATACAGGGTGGAAAAATCGACAATATAACAATATAAGAAATTACATAACCTCTATTGTCAATTCCTTGGCTAAAGCTTCAGCAATTACATTTCTTCTTTTCGGTTAACGTAATATTTGTTTTTGCGCTCCACCCGCATAAGGAAAAGCTTCGCAAACTTCCTCTAACCGAATGAGTCAACAAAAAAATACTGTCGTTGAACTTGAAGTGGCAAACAAAGCAATTTGAATATATATGCGTAAAAGCCGTGAAGCGACCTTCACATTGAATGCTGCTAAGTAACAAAATAAGGTTAAGAACAAAAAAAATAATGTTGTCAGCAGGTGTCAACGCACCCAAACTATTTTGTGAGTGACCTTTTAAGGTTTTCATACGCTGATACCAACGGTAATGAGTATATTGGTTTTGTACAATGTCCGCCATGTTGTCTGTCCGATTGTTTGAATGCAACTTTTTCAACACTCGTAATGCAAGAGTCTTAACACTTTCCAAATATCTTTATCAATGGGCGGGACAAATATAGTGTCAAGATTGGGTTGCTACTCCTACTGGCTGAGAGGCTGCGAAATCGGAAAAATCAATAGCTGAAAATCAATAATTCCGCATATTTTCCACATCCGTATAGCTAGAGTTACCAAATTTGGTTAGAAGAAAGCTAGCTACTTCATCACAAATTTTGTTGTTAAGCCTTACAGTTTTTGAGGTTGAGCCACCAAATTTGGTGCAAACACAGGTCCTGCGAAATCTTCACCAAAAGTTTGTAGGTTACGCCCCCTACCTTCGCTCCCACGCCTTGTATAATCGGAATCGCCTATATCTTTTACAGTTTTTTAGCTAAAGTTACCAAATTTTGCGGCAATTTAGCTGGCTATGTCTCCGAAGATGTGCATCAAACTAGCTTTGAACGCAGCGCCCAACCCTGGGTGTACACGTTTTTTTACAGGTATCGGAGTATGCCGCAGTCGAATGCTTTTGACTCCGACGTTTTCACTTGTTTTGTATTGTAAAGTATTAATTTATTTGGACGCGGCTATTAACAGAGAACCAAAATTATCTTAGGCTGAGTCAACAGTACATATGTATGTAGCTTCTGCACTGATCAATAAATTTAGACACATTATTTGATAGAGAGATTTCTGGGATGCAGATTAGTTTTCGATTTCATTGGACCTGATTCTAAGATAAATAGGCACAAAAAATTCGACAATGATATATGTATAAGTTTAAACATTGCATACTTTTTGAAAAAGTTGTTCAGTTGAGTTCTAAATAGAAACTGATTTATTCTTACGAATCTTAGGTCTTTTATACTAATAGAATAATCAAGGTCTGCTGTCGGTACATTATCACATTTATGTCTGACCAAATTGTAACCATTAAGCCTTCAGTTATATTTTTATTTGCCACTGCCACTTTCGGGTTCCAACTTTGAAAGCATTAGCTTTTTAATATTAATTTTAAAGTCTTCATTAATTTCTGCATTACATTTTTATCATTAGGAATTTACCATTTGCATACCATGGATGATAAGGCCAAATCCAATTTTCGATGGGAGTAACTTTTGCATTTTTAAATAAAACTTTTTTAGACGAGATCCTAAGCAAACGGGAAAAAAACTTACCTCGTGATTTGAAAATGTTCATTGAACTAAGCTGTCTTTATGACTAAACGATTGATATAATAACACAACAAAGATGATGAAAGTTGATGAAAAGTTTTGCTCTTTAATAAATACATATGTGCCTAAGGCCTAATAAGAACTTTAGAATAAAAGTAAGTAAATAAAAATAAGCATTTTGTTGTTCTCTTTTATGTACTTTTGAGTTTCAGTTTTGGGGAATACTTGAGAAACTTTTTATGTATAGAAAAATAAAGAGAAGAGTTAGGGGAGACAAAGACGCATCAATAGCACTGGTTGCTGTCTTTACGAATGTTGAACAGATACGTTAGATTACAGTCGCAGTCGTCGTCGCTTGCCGGAAGCTCAAGGCTTAGAAACAGGTGTTGGCTGAGACTTCCGTTAGTTATCAAAAAGCTCACTGTGAGGTTGCTAATCCGCATAGAACAGCAAGCATGTGAGTGGCTCAGTTGGTTCGACCCATATATAAATTTATTGGCATACAGAATATTTGTAACAGTTCGCTAAATAGTTTCGCAACAGCAAACGCTTCACGGTAAATTGCTAAAATGTTGAGATTTCAGCGCATTTTCATAGTTTTATTCGTTTTAAATTATGCACAGGCGCAAATTACTTGTAAGTCATCTATAGAGGGAAGAAGGAAATGTTATTACATACATAACTACGAATTTGATTTTATTCAGCAATATTAAATTCATCCATAAAAAAGGAAACAAATCTAATGTTCGAAATTATAGGGGTATCTCCAAGTTGTCTGCTATTCCTAAGATTTTTGAAAAATTAATAACCTCCCATCTTCAATATCTTTGCAAATCTATTATTTCACCGTGCCAGCACGGATCTATGAACCAAAGATCTACCACCACTAACTTCTTAGAACTTACTTCATTTGTTATCAAGGGTTTTCAGGACAAATTGCAGACTGATGTTATTTATACTGATTTTAGTAAGGCTTTCGACTCTGTAGATCATCATCTCCTAATACATAAACTAGAACTCTTGGGCTTTTCAAATATTCTAGTTCTTTGGATTAAAGACTACCTAACTCTTAGAACTCAGAGGGTTTTATTTAAAGGGTCCGTTTCCAAGACGGTTCAGGTCACTTCAGGCGTTCCACAGGGTAGTCATCTTGGTCCTTTATTATTTATTTTGTTTATAAACGATCTTCCATCAGTTATAAAGTTCTCTCGGGTTTTGATGTACGCTGATGATGTAAAATTATGCACGTCGGCTGCAACTCCCCTTGCTGCTCAACAGCTTCAAAGAGATTTAGACAACTTTCAAATGTGGTGTAAAGTAAATTTTTAAATCTTAATTGCAGTAAATGTAAAGTAATGTCATTTTTTAGATATTTGCCCTTTATAAATAGATAGAATTGAATGGTTTGACGATTTGGGCATCGTTATGGATCCAAAGCTTAAGCTTGACAAGCATATTTCTTCAATTTCCAATCGAGCATCTGGTGTTTTGGGGTTCATTAAGCGCTGGTCGAAGGAGTTTAACGATCCCTACTTAACAAAAACTCTGTATACTTCTCTTGTGCGACCGATTCTGGAATATGGATCTTGTATATGGTTTCCGAAATACGAAATTCATCAGAATAAAATAGAATCGGTACAAAAACAATTTCTGCTCTTCGCACTTAGAGGTCTTAACTGGGACACTAACAATAATTTGCCGTCTTATAGTAGTAGACTTTTACTAATAGATCTTCGTTCTCTGAGTGATCGTAGAATAATGCTATCATTTTCCTTTTTTCACAAATTAATTAAAGTCGAAATTGATTCTTCTGAATTAATTTACCAAATTAACTTTGCTGTTCCTATTAGAAATACTAGAAATTATGTACCTATATCTCTTCAAACTTGTAATTCTAATTATGCTCTTCATAACCCTTTTCGTATTCTGTGTTCTATTTATAACGATCTTTCCCACTTAATACACAGTGCCACTCCTACTTTCTCTATTAAAAAGCTAGTTTTGTGTCATTTGTCTACATGTTCGCGATCATCGTAACCGCACGATAAGCGGAGCGCTCGGTCGGATGGGCGGGAGGTGGGTCGCTTTGTGCGTGGGTCCGCGCGTTAACAAGCCGGTGCTTGGTATCGTTGGGCCACTTGACTGTACTGTTCGTTAGTACGTCTACGTCCAATATATCTAAAAATAATTGAAATTTATTAAATTTGTTTTAGTGAGTGGTCTGTCCTGCACGGTGTGCAATCTAAAAATCGTAGGCGGCAGCGAGACGGAAAGAAATTATATTTCTTAACAAATTTTATTTTCAACTGAAACAAGTGCGGCATAGTTAATTTTGGCTATGCCAAGACTATGATACCCTTCACACATGGATTAATTTTTTTTTTCGCTCCTATTTTTACTCTTGAGCGTCATTAACTTGTTCGTGTGCGACAACAACAACAACA
This sequence comes from Scaptomyza montana, assembly GCA_018904305.1. Lineage (NCBI taxonomy): Eukaryota > Metazoa > Arthropoda > Insecta > Diptera > Drosophilidae > Scaptomyza > Scaptomyza montana. Next base: position 618,936 of record JAEIGR010000048.1, read on the forward strand.
ATTTGACAATGTTTTGCGTTATACCACTTTTGAAGCAAATGAACTATATGTAGGTACATGAAAGTGCACGACAGCAACAACAATTGATGGTACGATATGGTCAATTTGTATGGTGGCTATGTCGAAAAATGGTCCGAGCGGGATGAAATTTCATAGTGAACAAACACGACATGATCTAAGCAATCTTTGAAAGTTTCATCAAGATCGGTTCAGCAGTTTTGCCGGTAATCGTGTTGAAACAGTACGATATGGTCAATTTGTATGGTGGCTATGTCGTAGAATGATCCGAGCGGGATAAAATTTCATAGTGAACAAACCCGACATGATCTAAGCAATCTGTGAAAGTTTCATCAAGATCGGTTCAGCAGTTTGGCCGGAAATCGTGTTGAAACAGACAGACAGACGGACAGACGGACGGACGGACGGAAATCAAATCATGAGCTCGTCCTGATCATTTTGATATATAGTTTATGGGGTCTCCCATCATTCCTTTAAGGCGTTACAGATTCGTGACAAACTCAATATACCCTGTTTCACATGTGTGAAGGGTATAAAAATAAACAACGCTTCGTCAAAAACGGGAATGCGTGTATCTTCCAGAGTTGTGGAGCTAGAGCCACCAAATTTGGTAGGAAGATAGCTGGCCGCGACTCCCAAAAATCTGAATCAAAGTTTTGGAGCCACGCCCACCCATTCCGCCCCCCTTTCACCACTTTTTTCTAACTTCGAGCTAGAGTCACCAAATTTGATATGAAGCTAGCAATTGACATTCCACAAAGATCTGCAGCAAAAATTTGGATGCCACGCCCACCCAATCCGCCCCAAGCCCCCTTTTCCCACCTTTTACAAACTTTGAGCTAGAGTCACCAAATTTGGTATTAAGATAGCAATTGACATTCCACAAAGATCTGCTTCCGCCCCCAGCCCCCGCTATTTTGAAATCAGAAAAGCCTATATCTTCCACAGTTTTTGAGCTATAGCCACCAAATTTGGTTCCAAGATAGGTGATGATGACCCCCAAAAACTGCATCAAAAGTTTGGATGCCACGCCCACCAATACTGCCCTAGCCGCCCCAATCCGCCCCAACGCTTCGTCAAAAACGGGAATGCGTGTATCTTCCAGAGTTGTGGAGCTAGAGCCACCAAATTTGGTAGGAAGATAGCTGGCCGCGACTCCCAAAAATCTGAATCAAAGTTTTGGAGCCACGCCCACCCATTCCGCCCCCCTTTCACCACTTTTTTCTAACTTCGAGCTAGAGTCACCAAATTTGATATGAAGCTAGCAATTGACATTCCACAAAGATCTGCAGCAAAAATTTGGATGCCACACCCACCCAATCCGCCCCCAGCCCCCTTTTCCCACCTTTTTACAAACTTTGAGCTAGAGTCACCAAATTTGGTATGAAGATAGCAATTGACATTCCACAAAGATCTTCAGCAAAAGTTTGGATGCCACACCCACCCAATCCACCCCCAGCCCCCTTTTCCCCACCTTTTACAAACTTTGAGCTAGAGTCACCAAATTTGGAAGGAAGATAGCTGGTGGCATCCCCATCTGCATCGGAGAATCTTTGAGACAGCGTACAGCGTTAATTTACTATTCCATAGATAAAGAGAATTGGAAAGCTTCAAGTCTCTAGCTATAAGGGTGTGGAAAATAGTGGCGAACATACGGACGGACGGACTGACACCATGACGGACATTGCACAAACCCAATATACTCTTTACCTTTCGGTATCGAGTATAAAAATGGAGAAGATAAAAAGTTTCTTGGGAAACCATGTTTTCTTTGTATGCTTAAAACTTTGATTTGTTCATAGCGAAAAAAAAATTCTATTAAATGTCATATTTTTGCCAACAAAAATTTAAGTTTAAACGTTTTACCAGTAATACTAAGTGCTCTCTCTTTAAAATTTTTAATATTCACGATATTCAGACTTAAGTTTTTCTAATTTCTCATACCTAGTATTTCGTTTTGTTCGTCTGAGGAACGGCATAATTTTGCAAAAGATTAGCCACAAATTTGTAATACCATGATTCAATTCGGACGAGATATTTTTTGATGTGTTATCATCTATACGCGCAAACCTCGTTGCCGTAACTCACATCCATACCTCGCTGCCGTAACTCACACAGATAGGCAGTCCAAAATTGAAATAGTATGTGGTTCTTGTTCAACAATTGTCTCTGCCTGGAAACGAATATGATGGTATTGATGTTGCGGCTTTGTTATAATAGAGAATAATGGGTTGGCAATAATTAAATTTAGCTATAATAAAAAGTGTGCGTTTGTGTGCATTCACAAAAGAAACAAAACAGAAATGCACTAGACGAATGATGAACGTTGGATACCCTTATAAAATATAAGTGCTATTGTGGATATGTAGTTATAGAATATATTTGGAATAATTGCATATTTTAATTGTTTTGATTAGCAAAGGTTGGCGTTAGCACACAATTGAGAAATAACTAAAAATAGTTTAATAACATATCATATTCCAACATTATAAGAGTATCCAACATTTATCATTCGTCTAGTGTGTAGTGTATTCATATATGTTATTTCAAATATATATAAAACGTAACTTGTAACACTTTGTTGCAAGTATAAATTAACCTAAACACGCTCAGCATAAACATATATATGTATGCGCATACCAAAGCACATACATACATATGGTCTGCGCGTGTAAGTAATATGAATCCTCTTTAGAAGGCCACGCAAGCGTGAGACCGTTGCCCTACGCTTGCACTTTAGCCAAACGTATGAGTACAATCGCTCTCCCTCTCTTTGTAGCTGTTAACTGATAACAGCATAATTTTATAAATGTTAGGCATAAGCCAAGAATATATTTTGATTTCAATAAAGGATTGAATAAGCGAACCTCAAAGTAACAAGATGTTACTTATTACATGGCGACCGTGACATGTGACTTCGAACGGCGAAGTATAAAATAAAAATGTAATAATAAATAATACAGTGCTTGTTATGTACGAAAAAATGTAATAATAAATAATACAGTGCTTGTTATGTACGAAAATAAAACGATGATGTGAGATCAAAAAGGTCTTGTAAATTAAATAATTAACTTTTACAAACAAACAAACAAAATATAAAACATTTTGGTTAATACATTCATGTGAGATCAAAAAGGTCTTGTAAATTAAATAATTAACTTTTACAAACAAACAAACAAAATATAAAACATTTTGGTTATACATTCATGTTCATGTTCATGTTCAACAAATTAAAAGTGCAACACATAATATTATGAACTATAATGGATGAAAGCATACAAAATTTAACAAATTATTACTCAATAATTAATAATTAAACGAAAATCAAAAAAAAAATAAATAAAAACGAATGAGGAGATGCCTGTGTAGCCAGCACCAGCTACTTAAATTTAATGCGGAGGACAGCGGTCTGCTAGTCCTCTACATCCACGAGGGATAAAAAAAAAAAAAAAAAAAAAAAAAAAAAAGTCCACTACAACAACGAGGGCCACTAACATCTACAGCCACGAGGGATAAAAGATAAACCTTTGAGCCGACGAAAACAGCATCAGCAGCAACAGCCACAATGAATAACGGCAACAGGAACAGCACGTTAGTCACTGCCAATACTAACAACAGCTTGTGCGAAGACCAGCACCGGCATCACCCAGCGCATCAAGCTGGGCCACGGACACCGAAAAGGAAAAAACAGAAACATCAATAGCCTGTGCGAGGACCAGCACCGGCGCCCCATCAGATCCTGGCAAGAAGACCCCAAGCGGCGAATCAGCAAGCTGACTATAAAAATAATACCTGAAATTCAACTAGATGCACCACAAGTGCTGGTTGTAAAAAAAAAAAAAAAGATATATATATATTAATACACACATACGACACATAGACAGGCGATCAATATGACATACAATAGGGATGTAAACATATAATAAACGAAAAAAAAAATTACCAAAAGTAACCATCTTGCGCATTACGCTAGTTACGCGAAATATAAATAAATAAAAAAAAACAAATTTTATTATGGAGCAAACAGATTTTTATGAATAAGAAAGAACAAAAAGAAAAAACATATAAGTATAAATTCCCTGACCGTTTTTGAATCGAAAAAAAAAAAAATGACCACTAAGTGCCGTAAGAAGCGTATGCGAAGCTTGAGACGTAAGCGCAAAAAGATGCGTGCAAGGTCAAAGTAATCGCATCGCCCTCTGGCCATTCTTGTGAAACATAACTGACGTACAAACATTTGATACTGACTATACCACTTGAAACTTAAAGTAAATTTACATAATAGTTTTTGAAATCAGAAAAGATTATGCATTAGTTAATTAAATTAAATTAATTAATAATTAAATTTCTAATTGAAAAATATTTTTTTTAAATAACTCAACATTATTATCCCAAATAAGGCCCTTCCAGGCACATAAAATAGAAAAGACAATTTTGATACAGATGCCCGTTCTAGGATAACAAAATTCAAATTACAAAAAATAGACTAACGAAATAAAGTCCTGAGAGTCACTACCAGGCAATACAGTAGACAAAATTATCCTGCGCAGGAATATAACAAGAATCTTTGCTTAGGCAAAATCTTGAAAAGCTTCTAAGCCCAACGTCATCACAAATGACGGAATAAGAAAAGTAGTGACCTTGCGTATAACAAAATCCAAATTTTTTATTAAAACAAGGTTAAAAGTTATCGCAAGAATTGAAGTTAGCGATTTGTATACTAATGGAGTTATCGACTTAGGTCAATTTTTCCAAAGGCTCGAAAAGGGGGCCGGTATACTTACAATCAGCAAACTTAAGTGGCACCGAGCAGAAATATCATTGAATCAATTTCAATAGATAATTTCAAATATATGGGCAATAATGTATAAAAGAGTAGCTACTCAAGCCGGTGACCCAAATAAATAAAAGTACAAGAAGCAATAATGTCTACAATTAATAAGTAATATTCCAACTTAAGGAATTCTTTATATTCTAGTTTAGTCCAATGAAGACGTTCATCACGGACATAGAAGCTGAAAATACAAATTCTACACTGACTTACTCGTGCAAAGATTGACAGTAAAACGTCTTCTACACAACACCACCAGACAGAAAAACAAAATAAAAAAACAAAAATAAAAAACAAGAAAAAAACATAGGAGAAAGAGATAACATCATAATCTCAAAATAAAAACAAGTGGAAACGTTGCAGTCGGACGCAACCGACTGCGGCATACTCGATACCAGTATTAAAACCGGTAAAAAGAGGCCTGTTTGCAGAGGGGTACGGATGCGGGAGGGGTGTACGCTGCCTTAAAGATTTTCCGATGCAGATGGGGATGCCACAAGCTATCTTCCTTACAAATTTGGTGACTCTAGCTCAAAATTTGTAATAGGTGGGGAAAGGGGGGCTGGGGGCGGTATGGGTAGTTGTGGCATCAAAATTTTTGATGCAGATCTCTGTGAAATGTCAATTGCTATCTTGATACCAAATTTGGTGAATCTAGCTCGAAGTTTGTAAAAAGTGGGGAAAGGGGGGCTGGGGGTGGTATGGGTGGACGTGGCATCCAAATTTATGATGCAGATCTATCTGGTATGTCAATTGCTATCTTCATACCAAAATTTGTGACTCTAGCTCAAAGTTTGTAAAAGTGTGGAAAGGGGACTGGGGGCGGTATGGGTGGGCGTGGCATCCAAATTTGTGATGCAGATCTTTGTGGAATGTCAGTTGCTATCTTCATACCAAATTTGGTGACTCTAGCTACAATTTTGTAAAAGGTGGGAAAGGGGGACGAAATGGGTGGGCGTGGCTCCAAAACTTTGATGCAGATTTTTGGGGGTCATTGCCAGCTATCTTCCTACCAAATTTGGTGCCTCTAGCTCCACAACTCTGGAAGATACACGCATTCCCGTTTTTGACGAAGCGTTGGGGTGGATGGGGGCGGCTAGGGCAGTGTCGGTGGGCGTGGTATCCAAGCTTTTGATGCAGTTTTTGGGGGGTCATCATCACCTATCTTGGCACCAAATTTGGTGGCTTTAGCTCAAAAACTGTGGGAGATATAGCCATTTCTGATTTCTAAATGCGGGGGAGCTGGGGGCGTAATGGGTGGGCGTGGCTCCAAAATTTTTGATGCAGTTTGTTGGGGGTTGCTAGTAGCTATCTTCTTACCAAATTTGGTAGTTCTAGCTGTAAGGATGTGCGAAATATGTGGATTTATCGGTTTTGAGTTATCGAAATTATCGATTTGCCAGCCCCCCAGTTATCGTAGAATCCCCATCTTGACACTTTAATTTACTATCCCATAGATAAAGAGAATTGGAAAGTTTCAAGTCTCTAGCTTGAAGGGTGTGGAAAAAAGTTGCGTTCATACAGACGGACAGACGGACAGACACCATGACGGACATTGCACAAACTCAATATACTCTTTACCTTCGGTATCGAGTATAATAAATAAATCAAGTAAGAAGGCTCTAGTCGGGAGAGCCCGACTAGTAGATACCCTTAACCCAGTTGCAAAAAATAAATTAAATTTATATAAGATATAAGCTCGATATCTCCGGTGTTTCTTAACCGATTTGGACGAAATTTTCAGAAAAGATCTATTGTTACCCATTCTTTCAACCCTCATTTTTACATTTTCCAAATTCGATATTTTTTTGTTATCGATCACATGTGTATATCGGAAACCAGAATAGTTATCGATAATTTGAAGCAAACTTGTTCTGCTCATGGTATAGGAGAACTTATATCCCAAATCTGAAGTCTCTAGCTCTTGTAGTCTCTGAGATCCACGCGTTCATACAGACGGACAGACGGACAGACAGACGGACAGACGGACATGGCTAAATCGACTCGGCTATTGATGCTGATCAAGAATATATATACTTTATAGGGTCGGAGATGCTTCCTTCTGCCTGTTACATACTTTTGCACAAAACCATTATACCCTTATTTACCCATTTTATATGTTTATGGGTTAAGGGTATAAAAATAAAATGATATATAAAAAAAAAATAAATGAAAATATATTTCAAAAAACAAAACGAAAATATGTAAAATAAAATAACAACCAGCTGAAATACTTTTACCATGTTTTTAATTAATAATCATAAATAATTAAAGTAAAAATAAAATAAATAAAAAAAAAAATAAAATAAAAACAAATAAATATATATATTTTTATATAAAATTAGGGTAATATATACGTGTTATATAAAATTAATACATACGAAAAAAAAATAATTTTAAAACGGTCTGATCAGCCGTATACATATAAAACTTATTTAAAAAAAAAAAAAAAACAATAAATCGTTTAAAAAACAAAGAAGCTAATTATAACACTAAATTTTTACACTTTTATAGTTTTATATTATTCAATTTTTATATTTCTAATAATTACAATCATGTATACTATAAATAACTAGATATTCATAATATTACGTTATTTTTTTAAAAAGGGAGGTGTAGTGTATTCATATATGTTATTTCAAATATATATAAAACGTAACTTGTAACACTTTGTTGCAAGTATAAATTAACCTAAACACGCTCAGCATAAACATATATATGTATGCGCATACCAAAGCACATACATACATATGGTCTGCGCGTGTAAGTAATATGAATCCTCTTTAGAAGGCCACGCAAGCGTGAGACCGTTGCCCTACGGGAAACGCCGCGCTTGCACACACACACTTACAGACTAACATAGCGGACTTCTTTAATAAGAGAATGAACTGACGAATGATGAACCCAAATTCAAAAAGTAAACCCAAATTCAATAAAATATTATTTTTGTTCAGGAAAACGTGCTCATAGCAATAATGCAGGTACAAGCACACCAACAAACAGGTATTAAAACATCACCCGTGAGTTTCAACACTCATTGATTTTCTTATGCTTAATGCATAACTGCAGGATAAATTAGTCTATAACAGAACGTGGTGACCTTTTCTCAATTGCAAGATATGTAAGTACTATTTCATCTACCATCTAAACGCACTTCAGGGTCGCATTCAGCGCAAAAATATTTACTTTTCACATCAAATAGACATTACTTGTGTTACTAGATAGTTCAGCTATTTTGACTGTCAAAAATATCTGCCCATTAAAATCCTGCACCTCTGGATCCTCAACTTAATACAGGGTGGAAAAATCGACAATATAACAATATAAGAAATTACATAACCTCTATTGTCAATTCCTTGGCTAAAGCTTCAGCAATTACATTTCTTCTTTTCGGTTAACGTAATATTTGTTTTTGCGCTCCACCCGCATAAGGAAAAGCTTCGCAAACTTCCTCTAACCGAATGAGTCAACAAAAAAATACTGTCGTTGAACTTGAAGTGGCAAACAAAGCAATTTGAATATATATGCGTAAAAGCCGTGAAGCGACCTTCACATTGAATGCTGCTAAGTAACAAAATAAGGTTAAGAACAAAAAAAATAATGTTGTCAGCAGGTGTCAACGCACCCAAACTATTTTGTGAGTGACCTTTTAAGGTTTTCATACGCTGATACCAACGGTAATGAGTATATTGGTTTTGTACAATGTCCGCCATGTTGTCTGTCCGATTGTTTGAATGCAACTTTTTCAACACTCGTAATGCAAGAGTCTTAACACTTTCCAAATATCTTTATCAATGGGCGGGACAAATATAGTGTCAAGATTGGGTTGCTACTCCTACTGGCTGAGAGGCTGCGAAATCGGAAAAATCAATAGCTGAAAATCAATAATTCCGCATATTTTCCACATCCGTATAGCTAGAGTTACCAAATTTGGTTAGAAGAAAGCTAGCTACTTCATCACAAATTTTGTTGTTAAGCCTTACAGTTTTTGAGGTTGAGCCACCAAATTTGGTGCAAACACAGGTCCTGCGAAATCTGCACCAAAAGTTTGTAGGTTACGCCCCCTACCTTCGCTCCCACGCCTTGTATAATCGGAATCGCCTATATCTTTTACAGTTTTTTAGCTAAAGTTACCAAATTTTGCGGCAATTTAGCTGGCTATGTCTCCGAAGATGTGCATCAAACTAGCTTTGAACGCAGCGCCCAACCCTGGGTGTACACGTTTTTTTACAGGTATCGGAGTATGCCGCAGTCGAATGCTTTTGACTCCGACGTTTTCACTTGTTTTGTATTGTAAAGTATTAATTTATTTGGACGCGGCTATTAACAGAGAACCAAAATTATCTTAGGCTGAGTCAACAGTACATATGTATGTAGCTTCTGCACTGATCAATAAATTTAGACACATTATTTGATAGAGAGATTTCTGGGATGCAGATTAGTTTTCGATTTCATTGGACCTGATTCTAAGATAAATAGGCACAAAAAATTCGACAACTGGTAAAAATTCGGTAGTGGTATTTTGATATATGTATAAGTTTAAACATTGCATACTTTTTGAAAAAGTTGTTCAGTTGAGTTCTAAATAGAAACTGATTTATTCTTACGAATCTTAGGTATTTTATACTAATAGAATAATCAAGGTCTGCTGTCGGTACATTATCACATTTATGTCTGACCAAATTGTAACCATTAAGCCTTCAGTTATATTTTTATTTGCCACTGCCACTTTCGGGTTCCGACTTTGAAAGCATTAGCTTTTTAATATTAATTTTAAAGTCTTCATTAATTTCTGCATTACATTTTTATCATTAGGAATTTACCATTTGCATACCATGGATGATAAGGCCAAATCCAATTTTCGATGGGAGTAACTTTTGCATTTTTAAATACAAATAAAATACAACTTTTTTAGACGAGATCCTAAGCAAACGGGAAAAAAACTTACCTCGTGATTTGAAAATGTTCATTGAACTAAGCTGTCTTTATGACTAAACGATTGATATAATAACACAACAAAGATGATGAAAGTTGATGAAAAGTTTTGCTCTTTAATAAATACATATGTGCCTAAGGCCTAATAAGAACTTTAGAATAAAAGTAAGTAAATAAAAATAAGCATTTTGTTGTTCTCTTTTATGTACTTTTGAGTTTCAGTTTTGGGGAATACTTGAGAAACTTTTTATGTATAGAAAAATAAAGAGAAGAGTTAGGGGAGACAAAGACGCATCAATAGCACTGGTTGCTGTCTTTACGAATGTTGAACAGATACGTTAGATTACAGTCGCAGTCGTCGTCGCTTGCCGGGAGCTCAAGGCTTAGAAACAGGTGTTGGCTGAGACTTCCGTTAGTTATCAAAAAGCTCACTGTGAGGTTGCTAATCCGCATAGAACAGCAAGCATGTCAGTGGCTCAGTTGGTTCGACCCATATATAAATTTATTGGCATACAGAATATTTGTAACAGTTCGCTAAATAGTTTCGCAACAGCAAACGCTTCACGGTAAATTGCTAAAATGTTGAGATTTCAGCGCATTTTCATGGTTTTATTCGTTTTAAATTATGCACAGGCGCAAATTACTTGTAAGTCATCTATAGAGGGAAGAAGGAAATGTTATTACATACATAACTACGAATTTGATTTTATTCAGCAATATTAAATTCATCTAAAAATAATTGAAATTTATTAAATTTGTTTTAGTTAGTGGTCTGTCCTGCACGGTGCGCAATCCAAAAATCGTAGGCGGCATCGAGACGGAACGCAATGAAATACCATTTATGGTGAGTTTAATGCGTAGAGGTGGGCACTTTTGTGGCGGAACCATAATAAATGAACGCTGGATATTGACCGCTGGTCACTGCATCTGCAATGGATTGCAAAAATTCATGAAACCGACACAAATTCAAGGCGTCATTGGCATGCACAGCATACACAAATATCAGGAAAATCTAGAAAAAGGTCATGGCTTACAAGTAGATTTTAAAAGTCTTGTGCCTCATCCGCACTATGACTGCAAAAATGTGGAGCATGACATTGGTAAATATTTATTACCTGTATATATATTCATATGCTTATGTATGTATGTTTGCGTGTGTTTCTTATCTTATTAGCGCTGCTGGAAGTCATTCAACCTATTCACTTTACATCGCATATACAGCCGAGCTGTATTAGTTCGGAAAAGGAGCATCGCACATTGGCGCTGGAATATGGAACAGTCTTTGGTTGGGGCTGGACACATGAGAATCAGGCAGATGGCGAACGTGCCAATGTCCTGCGCAAGGCGACAATTCAAATTTGGAAAAATGAGGACTGCGAACGCTCGTATCGCGCGTTGGGAAAGTCTAACACTATTGTCGACACCCAATTGTGCGCCGGCTTCTCAAGTGGCGAAATTGACTCGTGTTGGGTGAGTATCATTAATAATACATGTTATATATACATATACACATTGGACACTTTTTATACGAACGTGGTTGCCAGGCTGATTCTGGAGGCCCCTTACTGTCGAAGGAGCACCATCTAGTGGGCGTCGTTTCAACGGGAATCGGCTGCGCTCGTCCAGGTCTACCAGGCATTTATACGCGTGTCAGCAAATATGTCACATGGATGCACAATGTACTGCAAAATTCATAGGAAGTAATATCTTTAAAACACTGGCTAACCAATTGTAAACTTTCTGTGATAATTAATTATATAAAAATAAATATTTAAATATATTTTTAACATTTAAAACACCTGAAAAATACGCTTTTAAAACATTGAACTAAAATTAAAAAAATAAGATTTAAAATATATAAGCTTAAAACAATAATAATCGAAAATCATTTTGAAAACAGCGTCTTGTGCTCGATATACGAAAAGTATAGCCCAAAGCTATATTTTAAATCTTATTTTTAAATTTTTAGTTCAATGTTTTAAAAAGCGTATTTTTTAGTTTTTTTTCTATATCGGGGAAAAACAATTCCAACCTAAACCAACCTCGAGCTGGTTTTAGGTGTGCCAGCGAGTTCGAGATGGTTTTGAAATCTCACAAATTTGGTCAGAGATTTGGTTAGTTTAAGCAATATTAAATGTCTAATGCATAACAAGTGTTACTTTTTCGAAAGGTAATTTTAAGCTTAATTGCATATTGCATATACATTCGAATTTTATTAATATTTTATTCATGATTTTCGATATTAATAAATCTCTAACAAATCTCTAAGACTATTTGCCGTTCCATGTAACCGTGCAAACCGTCCCTAACAGAGAGGTGCCACCTTGTTCGTTTAACCATACTTTATTCGGTCTTTAATAGGTCAATTTAAAAGACACTTATTTGTGGCAAATAAACATAAAAAATCTTACTTTTAGGTAACAAAATTGCATGGTTGAGCAGTGGAGAGTTTGTTGTATTTAACAAAGTTATTGCGCAAATCTTTTTTATAAGGTGGCGCTTTTGCGGTGTTTGTTAGGTGTGTGAATGTCTACAGTAAGAAGAAGAATTTAATTTATGGCAAGTCATTGTGCCGCCAAATGTAAGTTGAATTAAAATTGCATTTAATTCTTTGCATTGCATTTATTTTATTTTTTGAGTTTTGAATGAATCTGTAACAAATCTCTAAGACTATTTTCACGAAATACGTAGACGCTGTTCAAGAAGCTATCACGGCGGGCTGTCAAGCAACATTAGTTACTTGGCGGGCAAAATATTAAATATGTATTTTGTATAAAATTACAAGAGATAAGACCTAACATATTTTTATTTTACTATTTATTAAATTTAACACTATGCCCTGTGGCCAACCTTGAAAACAATGACTAAAATAGCAAATACATTTTAGGCATTTTTTTTTCAAGGTAGCACTCTTTTGGCCATTTTCGTTTTACGTATTTGTCCAAAATTTACCAAATTGAATCTCCCTAACTTCTGGCCACCTACGGTTTTGTTTTAGAGATTTGAAAACCTGCTCGCCAAAATCTCTAGAGTTTCTGACACCCCTGTATATATTTACAGTCGAACTTCCATATTACGAACTTCCATATAACGAAGTTTTCCATATAACGAATTAATTTCGCGAACACTGCTTTTGGTTCAACTTTCAGTGTGTTTTGTTCTCCATATAACGAATTTCCCTATAGCGAATATTTCTTTATTACGAACTTATTTTTAGGACGTAGCTCGTACGCTCAAGCGTTTTCTGTTCCCTATAACGAATTTTTTCCTTCTTGTTTCATTTTATGTACGAATGACGTTGAGAATGCGAAAACAAAACAATAACACATTTTTGCATATACCGTTTTGTTTTCGTGCTATGTTTTGCTTATTCTCTGATCTTCGCTGCACAGTTTTTTATAAACATTTTGTACTGCTCAGTGCACATCGATGATGTAGATGTAGACGTAGATGTAGTTGTTGGGATTACTCCGTTATTTTTTATAGGCACCAAAGCAAAGAATAATGGATAGTGATTAACTGTATTAAGAATAGTTGTACACATTATAGAAAAGTGAAAAATTGCGCGATTCTTTTGTCTGCAGTTTCTATGATCATTTCTATATAACGAAATTTCTATATAACGAAGTATTTTCGTGTCCCCTTCAGATTCGTTATATGGAAGTTCGACTGTATTATAACTATGATTATTTCTAAATATTAACTTTTAAAAAACAAGTGGAAACGTTGCAGTCGGACGCAACCGACTGCGGTATACTCGTTACCAATTTTAAAACCGGTAGAAAGAGGCCTGATTGCAAAAGGGTACGGATACGGCAGGGGTGTACGATGCCTTAAATATTGTCCGATGAAGATGGGGATGCCACCAGCTGTCTTCCTTTCAAATTTGGTGAAGATGGGAAAGGGGGGCTGGGGGCGGTATGGGTGGGCGTGGCATCCAAATTTTTTATGCAGATCAATGGGGAATGTCAAATTTGGTGACTCTAACTGAAAGTTTGTAATTGGTGTGGAAAGGGGGGCGGAATGGGTGAGCGTGGCTCCAAAACTTTGATGCTTGGGGCGGCTAGGGCAGTATTGGTGGGCGTGGCATCCAAAGCTTTTTGCAGTTTTTGGGGGGTCATCAACACCTATTTTGGCACCAAGTTTGGTGGCTCTAGTTCAAAAACTGTGGAAATATAGGCTTTTTGACTTAAAAATGCGTGGGGGAGGGGGGGCGGAATGAGTGGTCGTGGCTCCAAAATCTCAAATCTTTACCTTCGGTAACGAGTACAAACATCAATGTAAAAAAAACTAAATCTGACAAATGATTAAAATCATTCATATGCCCTTACTGGGAACTGAACCCGGACCTGCTGGGTAAACAAAACTAAATTTGGCAAAAAATTAAAATCATCAACATTTCTATACTGGTATTCGAACCTGGACCTCCCGGGTAAGAGTCGGGTACCCTTACCACTAGACTATATGAGTCTGATTCCCAAAGTGCCTTTCAGAGTGTATGTTTTTTTAGTTTCTCACTCTGTAAAAACCCTCTAGTACGGCTGGCGGCAGTGATTGTCTTTAGAATAACCCAGCGTTACTCTTATTTCGGCAATGCGTCGTAACGACACGTCATTGCAATGACTGAACCCGAACACTTGACAGGGAGAGCGAGAGAGAGGCGCTCTTGTTTTTCAAGAGAGCGTGTGCAAAAAAAAGAATAGAGAAAAAAATAGTCTATTATTAGTATCTATTAAACTTAACTTCCAATGAGTCATGATCGGCAACAGCGCAATGGCTACGAGCGCCTGTTTGAGGGATTCATTCGTAAGGTCTCAGGTTCGAGTCGCGGCAAAGGTATTGGTTTTTCGTAATCGGTAAGGATTAAAAATTAATTTAAAATAATACACATAATACATACTAAGTACATAAACAAAATATTTGTCTCGCATCTAAGGATTACTGCTACTGTGCCCCAAGCAAAAAGTTTAATAACAATTTATAGAAGCTTACACTATACATTTGTACATGAATTAACCTCCTCTGTGGTGTTATGTACTGATATCGCGGTGTAACAATTCGATTCGAAATTTTTTTTAGTTAATTTAAGGTTTCTAATGCTTAACTTTAAAATGAAAACTCTCTCCATACATGTCATTAGGTCAATAGAGCGTCTCTTATGTCGCTGTCTGCATGTCATAAAGTCAAACGAGCGACACTATTGTCGCTCCATACATGTTATTTAGTCAAACGAGCGACACTATTGTCGCTCTCTACATGTTATTTAGTCAAACGAATGACTCCATTGCCGCTTCTATGCATGGCATTGGTACAACCTAGCGTTCTTAGAAAAACGTTAACGTACTGAGCGGACATCGCCTTGCAAAATACGGCAGTCGAACACATTGTGAAGGGTTCAAGCGAGCGTCAACGACTGTCACAGAGTAGTCGACACTACGTTCATTTTGCGTTACTCGGCCGTACTAGAGGGAAACGATATACAATTGCCACACTCACAAACCACTACACAACCAGGGATGTAACGTGTTGGAATTAGCATCAATAAGTACAAAACTATATCGATAGTTTTGTTGTACATGCAAAAGAACTCTGCTCATTGATCTATGAATTCTAAATGAGTTAGTTCTTATTCTATGAACGATTGGTTCGTTTTCTATATACCAAGAATTGATCAAAGTGAAAAGACGTGTCTGAAACTTAAAGAGAAAATATAAACGAAATATAACCAAATAAGTGGATTGTTTTATTAACAAGAATATAAGATTTAACTACTGCTGGATATACATATACTTCTTGGATGTTATTGCTGCTGCTGTTATTGTTGGGTTTGGAAATACAGACGCCGGCTTGAGTGTCAGTCTCACACGCACACTAATACAAGTGTAGTGTAATACTTTATATGTTATGGGCCCAGACCACGCCATAACTGCAGCTAAGTAAGACCCCTTTTACACGATGAAGTTTTTGCGTCTGAAGCATTCGTTTATAGGCAAAGGGAGTAGAGGGGTAACAGCTGCAAGCAATGCTTCATGACTTGTGAAGCAATGATTTATTTTTCTCATTTTGCTATGCCTTATTCCGATTGCATGTGAACACAGAGTTGCACAGTGTTTGATGTGAATAATAAAGTTATCGATACGAATTTATTAGCGCCAATAGTAAATGCATTGTTTTGATTAAGAAATTATTAATAGTAATGTTCACTGAATCCAATTTATTTACTTGTTACTTCTTAAATCAATTAAATGTTAACAAATAATACAATCGATGGCAAAGACGTATGTTTATCGAACATAAATTTGAATCAAAGTTGCATTTACAAAGAAAATGTTGCATGAAAAAACTTCATCGTGTAAATGCGACCAGATTTGCGAAGAAGTTTTAAAATAGAATGAAAAAAAAACTTCATGAAAAAACTTCATCGTGTAAAAGGGGTCTAAATGTATCATTTATTCTTTTATAGATATTAACTATGGATAAAGCAAATAAACGAAACATAAGAGCACTTTTAAATGAAAAAGATGTGTTGAAGGTTATAGACCAAGAAGAAGAAGAGGATACAGTTGAATGGAAGAAAAAACAAAAATGCGCAAAAAGTGTGATCATTGAGTATTTAAGTGACTCGTTTTTGAGTTTTGCTAAAAGTGAAGACACTGCAAAACAAATTTTGCAGAACTTAGATACCATATATGAAAGAAAGAGTTTGGCGTCACAATTTTCTACACGCAAGCAACTTCTTTCATTAACGCTTAGAGGAGATACTCATTTATTAAGCCATTTTACTATAATTGATGATCTCATTGCCAAGTTGCAAGCATCTGGTGCAAAGATGGAAGAAATGGACAAAGTGTCGCATTTATTGCTTACGTTGCCATCATCGTACGATGGAATTATAACAGCGATCGAAAGATTGGCAGAACAAAATTTAACTTTGGCGTTTGTCAAAAATCGACTGTTGGATCACGAGATCAAGTTAAGGAATATTAGTAAAGACACAAGTCTAAAGGTCATGCACACTGTAAAGAAAGACTTTAAATTTCAATACCCCCATAAGAAAAATATTAAAAATGCATCAAACAAATTCTCAAGAAATCCAAAGAAATGCTTTCATTGTGGCAAACTCGGTCACATCAAAAGGGATTGTTTTTCTCTAAAAAGAGATAAAGGAAATAATGCAAATGGCAAAGAAGCACAGATGAAATCTGTGCAAGCGCAAGCAGATCACCAAGGAATTGCATTTATGATGAAGCGTGCAAATATATATAAGTTAACACGATCACCCAGCAACACATAAGTTGCCAAAGCGACCACGCTTAGTTGGCGTGATACAAATGCAAGGTCAGCACTAACAGCCAACGGATATTGCTCAACGACAAGAGTCAACGACAATGTTGCAGGCAAATGCCTTGCGACATACCAGCGGCCACCCGACACTCTGCACGAGGCGCTGGATCAGCATTTCTTAGGGACAGGGCTAGCTTTAAATATAAGAAAGAATGTACTTAGACTTTAGTTGAACTTTGAGAATAAATCGCGACGGTCGTCGCCTCGCCGATTAAAATCCACAAGGGTCCTCAATCATAACCCTGAATTCGGTTAATTGGCGCCCGACGTGTTCGAATATAAATCCTTCGACCGTTTCACCAAAAACTAAAAATAAAATTTATAAAAACTCCTTTTTCAAAACAAAAAAAAAAAGGACAAAACTAAAAACTACATTAAAGTGCAAATAAACAACAGCACAAACGTATCGTACTAAGTCGAAGTGAAAAATAACTAAATCAAAGTGAAAAGAATAAGAACTAAGAACATTACAAAAAAAAAGAAGAAACAGAATCAACAGCAGCAGCATAACAATAACAGAATAAGCGACAGCAACAACAAAATACATCAACCAACGGCAGCATAACGAAAACGAAGAACATCAACCGGCGGCAGCAGCACAATTTAAGTTGTAAACAAATCATGTAAGTGGAGTGTTCATTGACATTTTTACTTGATTAAAAGAATAAAAAGAAAAACATTAAACGAAATTTTTTAAAAAAATTGTGTGTGTTGACCGACAGCAAATATTATAGCCACAAGTTTAGAAAATTCTTGCAAAGTGGAAAAAATCCGAATATAAAAACGAAACAAAAATCCTTTATTCTTTGTGTTAATAAAACATATGTCTGATAGTGATCTAGAGGACCTACTAGGCAAATTCAAAAAACTTAGAAGCTCAGAAAATCAGTTTGAAGCTCAAAGCTCTTTCAACATGGCACTTACTAGCGAACAATTGAAGGCTGTCGTAGAGGCTGCAGTCTCAAGCGCACTTACAGTGCAAGAACAAAGATTCAATCAAAAACTAGAAGATATGAAATAACACTTTGGTAGAGTAAATATCAGCACACCAGAGGTCGAGACTTATAAAGAGGCTGAAATCAAGATAGGTAGCTTGTGCAACGAAACCTTAGACATTATGAAGTCCTTACCTGACTTTGAGGGAAAAAATGAGACGAACGTTTCATGGAGAAAAGCGGCACATACCGCATATAAAGTGTATGAAAAATATGACGGGAGCTCCAAACATTACCAAGCTCTTGGCATAATGAGGAACAAAATAAAAGGTCCAGCTGACATGGTCTTGTCATCCTTCGATACCCCTTTAAATTTTAAAGCAATTATCAACCGTTTAGATTTCACATACGCTGACAAACGACCAGTGTATTTGATAGAGCAGGAAATGTCAACACTCCGCCAAGGAAATATGACTCTGCTACAATACTATGACGAAGTAGAGAAAAAACTGACTTTACTTGTAAACAAGACAATCATGACCTACGACAACAATGTAGCTGCCCCATTGAATGAAAAATACAGAGCAGACGCGCTACGTGTATTTATTTCGGGAACTAGAAAGTCGTTAAGCGACGTTCTTTTTCCTCAAGACCATCCGATCTTCCCTCTGCCTTGGCACTAGCCCAAGAAGTCGAAGCTAACCATGAGCTATACATGTTTGCTAGCAATTTTGCTCGAAACATTGAAGAAAAAAACCAAAAAGTCGAACAAAGACAGCAGGTTAGGGAGAGAAATGTAACACCAGATACTAGGTCTAACCAGGAGGGTAAAAATCCCTATTTTAACAAAAGACAAGCACCAAAACAGGATCAAGTCCAACCAATGGAGATCGATAACTCTTCACGTTTTAGACAGCCCACCCAAAACCAACAAGGCGGTCAACCTTATAAACAAATGCAAAACAATCAGTGGCAAATGCAACAACAAAACGCTCGACCAGACGCATACAACGGTCAGGGACATTCAAACAAAAGACCAAACGATAGCAGTGCAAGGTATACAGGACCGAAACAACAGAGAATAAACAACATAGTCTCGGACTATGCTCCACCTGACAACGAAGAGAACCAATACTCAGAAGTAGCTGAGAATGAAACAGAAAATATTGAACACGACCTCACAGAATATGACCAAATTAATTTTTTAGAAATGACTCCCTGCTCCCGTTCATAGAAAGGGTCATCGCAGGGAAAACAATTAAACTTTTGATAGACACAGGGGCTTCCAAAAACTATATTAAACCATTAAAAGAATTAAGAAATATTATTCCCGTAAATAAACCATTCCATGTAAAATCAATTCACGGTTACAATACCATAAATAAAAAGTGCATGATGTACCTCTTTAATACAAATACGACATTTTTTTTGCTACCAAACCTCACAACATTTGACGGAATAATTGGACTTGACCTACTTCAACAAACCGACGTTGTACTTGACCTTAATAACAAGAATCTTATAACCGGCAACGGCTCCGAACCGATTAAATTTTTAAAATGTTCAAACGTTAATTTTACAAATGTGGAAGATATAGAAGTACCCCAAAATATTAAAGAGAGTTTTCAAATAATGTTGGGAAACCGAACAGGTGTATTTTCGGAACCAAACGAGGCTCTTCCATACAATACTAATATCATTGCCACTATTCGGACAGAGAACGAAGACCCCATATATTCAAAAATGTACCCATACCCGATGGGTGTCTCTGATTTTGTAAATTCTGAAACACAAGTTTTGCTAAGAGACGGCATTATCCGACCATCTCGGTCACCATATAACAATCCTATTTGGGTTGTAGATAAAAAAGGGACTGACGAACAAGGACATACAAAAAAACGTCTGGTAATAGATTTCAGAAAACTGAACTTAAAAACAACCGACGACAAATATCCTATTCCCAACGTCGTTTTCATTTTGGCAAACCTAGGCAAGGCACAATACTTTACCACCATAGATTTAAAGTCTGGTTTTCACCAGATACTACTCGCCGAAAAAGATAGAAAGAAAACAGCTTTCTCGATAGGTAATGGAAAATAACCCTTTTGGGTTAAAAAATGCACCCAGTATTTTTCAAAGAGCCATTGACGATGTGCTCATGGAGCAGATAGGAGAATCATGCTATGTCTACGTCGATGACGTAATCATCTTTTCAGAGAACATGAATGATCATGTCAAACACATAGCATGGGTCTTGGATAAATTGTACGAAGCCAATATGAGGGTTTCGCGTGAAAAATCACATTTTTTCAAGGAAAGCGTCGAATACTTAGGTTTCGTAGTTACCCGCGGAGGCATAAGAACTTGCCCCAAAAAAGTAGATGCAATACGTAACTACGAACAAAAAACCACACTATTTAATGTAAGATCATTCCTGGGCTTAGCAAACTATTATAGGTGTTTTATTAAAGACTTTGCATCTATAGCAAGACCTATATCTGACATCCTTAAAGGCGAGAATGGAAAAGTGAGCGCTGCGCAATCAAAAAAAATACCAGTCAACTTTGACGAAAACCAGCGCCAGGCTTTCGAAAAGCTTAAAGAGGTTCTTGCGTCTGAAAATGTAATGTTGCTATACCCAGATTACAAGAAAGTTTTTGATTTAACAACAGATGCTTCTTCCCTTGGTCTAGGGGCAGTCTTATCACAGGATGGAAAAACGCAATTTTATGCGAGCTACCAATACTGGCACAAATTCAACATAAGTTAATAGAGACATTCCCGACAACCACTTTCCGTTATACGGATCTCATGGTAACTGACATCTTAGACACAAACGAACAGAGGGAAATTACTATCACTGAACACAATAGGGCTCATAGGGCTTCTCAAGAAAATGTAAAGCAAATCTTACAAAATTTTTTTTTCCCCAAAATGACTCATTTGGCAAACGAAGTCGTGGCAAACTGTTAAACCTGTCATAAAGCAAAATATGATCGTCACCCCCAAAAACAGGCTCTCGGAGAAACACCCATTCCTTCATACACAGGCGAAATATTTCATATCGATATATTTTCAACCGACAAAAAGTATTTTCTCACATGTTTAGACAAATTTTCAAAATTTTCAATCGTTCAACCAATCGCTTCAAGAACAATAGCAGACGTCCAAATCCCAATTTTACAGCTTATGAATTTCTATCGACGAACAAAAACAATTTATTGCGACAATGAGCCATCTAGTAAATCCGAGACAATCAAGTCACTTCTAAGCAACCAATTTAACGTGCAAGTCGTTAACGCACCACCACTCCATAGCACTTCAAACGGACAGGTAGAGAGATTCCACAGTACCCTGGTAGAGATCGCACAGTCGAACTTATACTCCACGCAAATATAGAATACAACAGAACTATCCACTCAGTTACCAATAAAAGACCTATTGACATAATCCATTCATCGACCACAGAACTAAACACGGAAATTAGAAACAAAGTTTTAAATGCACAGAACATTCAGTTGGAAAGATTAAACAGGACAAGACAGAACAGAAATTTCAATGTCGGAGACAAGGTCCTTGTTAAATCAAACAAGAGATTGGGAAATAAACTTACGACCTTGTATACCGAGGAGACAGTGGAAGCAGACTTAGGAACCACAGTCTTAATTAAAGGGAGGGTGGTCCATAAAGACAACTTGAGGTAAAAACAGTAATATTATCTTTCCTACTTTTTCTTTATTGATACAATAGGATTTGGACAATACTTCTTCTCGCCATACCAATAACAGCTAAAATAACGGACTACACCAACTCGAACTACATACCGATTATGGACGGAGACGTAACTATTTGGAAGGACTTCCAATACCTAAAACATTCAACTAACCTAACCATGTACTCAGCAATAGTAAAAGATACGGAACAACTAAGAAACCATTTCCCACAATCACATATGAGACAGATATTAGATTCAGACTTACGACACATTAAAACTCTCATAGCAACAGTAAACGTACACCATAGACATGCTAGAAGTATCAACCTAATAGGCACTGCATTAAAATTCGTAGCCGGCACTCCAGATTTCGATGATTTCGAGAACTTGAAATTCACACAAAAAGAGCTTATAGAATCAGAGAACAGACAGATAAATATTAACACAAAGACTCAAGAACAAATAAATGCACTAACAAATACAGTAAATATTTTAATAGAAAATGCAAAAGCAAAACAAATTAATACAGAACATTTATACGAAACTTTGCTGTCAAGAAATAGGATTATAATTGCTGAACTCGAAGTCTTGATGTTGTCGGTCACACTTACAAAAATTGGACTAATTAATCCCGCAATTTTAGACTCCAACGATTTAAACAACATAATCAATGAACACTCTAAAAATATTACTGTTACTGACCTAATGGAAGTAGCCCAAATTAAAGTCCTATTAAACAATAACTTTTTACATTTTATAATAAAATATCCTAAGCCTAACTTAGCTTGTAAAAAAATAATCTTACACCCTGTTCAACATGATGGCACTATTCTCAATTTTGCGGAAAACAACATCATAGCCGACTGCGGTAACCAAGTAGTTCCGATTGGAAATTGCAGCACTACCCTACAACAACATTCTGTAAAAAATTGCCCTACACAACATGCGCACAACAACTTCACTTTGGAGGCACTGCACACTGTACTACTCGTCCGAGCCACCTTGAGCCCTTAACCATCATCGATGACGGCGTTATCATCATTAATGACGGAACAGCTACAATCAACGAACAGCTGGTAACGGGAACATTCCTCATTACATTCGATGAAGAAATAAAGGTGAACAACTCTGTATTCCGGAACTCAAGAAGCTTTGTTAAAAAATCCCCAGTGCCAGCCGCATCAACGCTCCTTAACATAACAGGCCACCAAGAAATATTGAGCTTGCCTTACCTGCAGAAGTTAAACATGGAAAACCTTCGCTATATCGGCAAAATAGAAGAGGGACTTATAGAGCGACCTATCATATCCGGAGTGGCTGCGATCGTTTTTTTAGTCATCTGTTATACCTTCTTCAAGCTTTACCAGAAACACCGGAAGGTCCAACGCCAACACGATATTCAAGTCATCATTGACGGTTTCAAGAAGTCCGAGGACGTCCTTCATTTAAGCAAGGGAGGAGTTAACACGATCACCCAGCAACACATAAGTTGCCAAAGCGACCACGCTTAGTTGGCGTGATACAAATGCAAGGTCAGCACTAACAGCCAGCGGATATTGCTCAACGACAAGAGTCAACGACAATGTTGCAGGCAAATGCCTTGCGACATACAAGCGGCCACCCGACACTCTGCACGAGACGCTGGATCAGCATTTCTTAGGGACAGGGCTAGCTTTAAATATAAGAAAGAATGTACTTAGACTTTAGTTGAACTTTGAGAATAAATCGCGACGGTCGTCGCCTCGCCGATTAAAATCCACAAGTCTCCTCAATCATAACCCTGAATTCGGTTAATTTATATATATATATATATATATATATATATATAGTATTGGGTTCTTATTAGACTCTGGTGTCTCTGATCATCTAGCAAATAATGAAAATTTGTTTTCAACAATCACGGAACTTAGTGAACCTATTAAAATTGCGGTTGCCAAGTAAGATGTCTTATTTTTGCAATTAAGAAAAGCTCAGTTGAATTATTCACAAATTCAAATAAAAGAATTGAGCTTAAGGATGTATTATATTGTCCAAACATACCCGAAAACCTTATATCTGTAAAAAGGATGCAGGAGGCAGGCCTTACAATTGTATTTCATCCAGGAGGTGTAACGGTTAGAAAGGGTAATGAATGGAAATTTATATGGAAGTGTTCCAATTATAAATTTCTTCTCTAATAAATTAGCTTATGTTGCAAATGCAAACAAAAGTAATAATTATAGTTTGTGGCATGAAAGATTAGGTCATATGAGTAAGGGAAAATTCTTAGAGTTAAAAGCTAAAGACATGTTTGATGATACGAATTTATTAAATAACATACAGCCAGAAAATGAGATATGTGAAGCTTGTGTTAAAGGGAAGCAGGCGAGTTTTGAGTTTTGAAAAGTTTAAAAATAAAGACCATATAAAGCGACCATTATTTGTTGTACACTCTGATGTGTGTGGTCCGATTACACCACATACAGTTGACTCTAAAAACTACTATGTTGTCTTTATTGACGATTATTGCGTAACGTATCTGTTAAGTTTTAAGTCAGATGTTTTTGCTGTATTTCAAGACTATGTAGCAAAAAGTGAAACTTTATTTAATTCAAAATTGCTCAATTTATATATTGATAATGGTCGAGAGTATCTATCGAATGATATGAAAAAGTTTTGTGTTCAGAGAGGCATTAGCTATCATTTAACTGTTCCACATACTCCACAACAGAATGGTGTATCCGAGAGGATGATTAGATCTATAACGGAAAAAGCTCGTGCTTTAGTTATAGGGGGCAAGCTCCAGAAGTCTTTCTGGGGTGAGGCTGTGCTAACAGCCACATACTTGATAAATAGAAGCCCAACTAATGCATTACGTGAATGCAGAAAAACACCATATGAAATGTGGCATTGTAAAAAGCCATGTCTCAAGTACTTGAGAGTTTTTTGTTCGACAGTGTACGTTCTCAATAAAATGAGAAAAAGAAAGTTTGATGACAAATCTTGGAAGGGTATGCTTGTCGGATATGAACCAAATGGATACAAAATATGGGGTTTGGAGAACAAAAGATTTGTTACTGCAAGAGATGTTGTGTTTGACGAAAAGTCTAGAGCTGTGGTTGTTGATAACAACATAGATTTCCACAATCAGGTGGAAAATATTGAACCAGTTTTTCAAGACTATGGTCTGGTGGAAATGGAAATGATTCAGGAAAATTCTAATACAGAAGTATTAGAAGTACAGCCTAGTGAACTGGAAAATGAGGTGGAAAATGCCGATGCAGAAATATCTGGAATTTTAGTTGATAAAGAATCAAGTAACTCTGATACACTTATTAGGCAAAGCGATAGATTAACAGAAAAACTAAAATTGTCATATAGAGATATGATAAAGAACTGTGTCATGCATGCACATACTTTTATTGGTACTGCCCCAACATCTTTTGATGAAATTAAGAATAGAAGTGATAAAGTACAGTGGGTAGAAGCTATTAAAGATGAGCTTAAATCTCATGAGGTAAACAAAACATGGTCACTAGTAGAAATGCCTGAGAATAAGAATATAGTTGATTGTAAATGGATTTTTACAATTAAACAGAATGAGTTTGGTAAACCAGTGAAATATAAAGCACGGCTCGTAGCACGTGGATTCACACAAGAGTATTTAATCGATTATGATGAAACATTTGCTCCTGTGGCTAGAATTTCAAGTTTCAGACTTATAATGTCTTTTTTAAACCAATACAGCTTGAGAGTGCATCACATGGATGTAAAAACTGCCTTTTTAAATGGCAATTTAAAGGAGGAAATATATATGAGAATTCCTCAAGGGCTGTCTTGTAATAGCAGCCAAGTATGTAAATTGAACAAAGCTATTTATGGTCTCAAGCAGGCAGCGAAGTGTTGGTTTGATGTTTTTGAGAAAACTTTGAAAGATACTGGGTTTACAAATTCACCTGTTGATAGATGCATATATATTCTTGACAAAGGTGACATATTGGAAAATATATATGTTTTGTTATATGTTGATGACTTAGTTATATGTACAAGTAAAATTCAGACTATGAATAAATTTAAGTCATACGTGATGAGCAAGTTTCAAATGACAGATTTAATGGAAATTAAATACTTCATTGGTATTAAGATTGACAGATCAGATAATCGAATGGAATTGAGTCAATCAGCCTACATAAAAAATGTTTTGTTGAAATTTAATATGGATCAGTGTAATCCTGTCAATTCTCCACTAGCAACTAAACTAAATTTCGAGTCATTGAGCTCGGATGAAGCAACTGATGCTCCATGTCAAAGTTTAATTGGATGTCTTATGTATGTTATGCTATGTACAAGACCAGATCTGAGTATATCTGTGAATCTGTTAAGTCGATATAGTCAAAAGAATAATAAAGAATTGTGGCTATGTTTATAAAGAGTATTAAGGTATCTGAAAGGTACTATCGACTTAAAGTTAACATTCACTAGAAATGAGAACTATGACAATTTCTTTGTTGGATTTGTAGACTCAGATTGGGCTGGAAGTCAACTAGACAGAAAAAGTACTACAGGGTATTTGTTTAAAATGTTTAAAACAAATGTAATTTGCTGGAATACTAGAAAACAGAATTCAGTAGCTGCTTCATCAACAGAAGCCGAATACATGGCATTGTTTGAAGCTGTTAGGGAAGCTTTATGGTTGAAGTCCTTATTAGAAAGTTTAAAAATAAAGTAAGAACAACCAATAAAGATCTATGAAGATAATCAGGGTTGTATTAGTATAGCGAATAACCCTTCTTGCCACAAACGTTCTAAACATATAGATATCAAATATCATTTTTCACGTGAGCAAGTTGAAAATAAACTAATAAAACTTGAATATATTTCCACAGATCATCAACTTGCTGATATGCTTACAAAACCATTACCAGCACCACGTTTTGTACAACTCAGACAGCAACTTGGCCTGATTGACTGAGGTTGATGGATGGACAATTTACGTCCTTTTTGATTATTTTATTTGATACTTTGATTAGTTTGATAACGAATGATATTTTGTTCCTTAATAATTTAATAAGACGCTCTAAATGAATTTGAGTAGATAAATTTAACCATAGTTATTTTTCAATCAGTTATGATTTTTATATGATATTTAAAATGAATTTTGAATTCTTATGTTATTAATGAGATTAATCATGAACAGTTCCTACTAGATAAGTTTGATAAAGAAGAAAGATTTTACTCTTTATTGAATAATTTTGTTAATTTAAATTTTGTTACCTAAATTTTGATTTACCTCATATGTTAATTTTACGCTTGATCTAATTGGGTTTTACTGGGTTTCCCCAATTCATGCAACAAATGTTGGATCATTATGCACTCCCAGAGAAAGCTCGACTTATTACTTTGATCATGTATATCTTTTAATGTAAAATGTAAAATGTATGAGCATAGCACTTTTGAGGAGGTGTGTTGGAATTAGCATCAATAAGTACAAAGCTATATCGATAGTTTTTTTGTACATGCAAAAGAACCCTGCTCATTGATCTATGAATTCTAAATGAGTTAGTTCTTATTCTATGAACGATTGGTTCGTTTTCTATATACCAAGAATTGATCAAAGTGAAAAGACGTGTCTGAAACTTAAAAAGAAAATATAAAAGAAATATAACCAAACTAGTAAGTGGCCCGCTTACTTCGCTGCGCGGAAATTGCAATCTTTTAAATTGAATTGGCAATTCAGAATCAGAAGGTATTAATGGAATTCTCGGTATAAAAACCGTTTCCCCTATACCATTGCCAGTAAAGATTATTGCTTCGACAACATTCTTATGAAGGACTTTAACTTGCAATCTTGTACCATTGCACAGTTTTGGCGGTTTCAAGTTGCGAATCAACATTACAGGTAAACCAATCTTTAAAGTTAATTTATGTTGAGGCAGGCCAGCCGGATTTAATGAATTAAGAAACTCGACGGGGTAATGAGCTGCATCTTCGATTTCAGTCACAGAATCAATAGAGTTATATGTCATTTCTTCACTTTGAAATGATTTTAATAAAAACTCGTTTATTTCCAATTCATTGTCATTTCTCGCAGTCAAAATAGCACGTTCTGAAAACCATTCGAGTGATTTTTGAGAGATATTTGTAATATCCGGAAATATTTTTGGAGTTAGCTCTTCAATACTTTTCACAACATGACACAAAATTGATGGTAAAGTTATTTTGCCATCATGGGAAGCATTTCTGCAAATTCACCAGCTATGCTATCACTTTTAAAGTGCACTCGCATATTCTTCGTTAATGCAATTTTCTGTATTTTGGGCCACAAAATTGAAGACTTTAAGCACGCATTTATTTCATCTGCTCTTGTTCCTCTGGGGATCACTGGAAGAGTTTGTCGAAAATCACCAGCTAAGAGAACAGTTATGCCACCCATTAGGTATTCACTATCTCGAATGTCTTTCAAAGATCGATCTACAGCTTCAAAAGCACTTTTATGGCCCATAGTACACTCATCCCAAACAATAAGCTTGCAATCTTTGAGCACAGCAGCAATATTAGATTGCTTTGAAATTGAGCAATGTGGTGTTTCTAAATGAATCAAATTAAATGGAATCTTAAGTGTAGAATGCGCTGTGCGACCACCATTAAGTAAAGTGGCTGCGATACCGGAAGAAGCAACGGCCAATGCAATTTTTTTATTTTGCCGTACCTTTGTCAATAATAAATTTAAAAGAAACGTTTTACCTGTTCCACCAGGTGCATCTAAAAAATAGATTTCTCCCTTTTCTGCTTCAAAGCTATATATTATCTTTTCGTATACTTGTTTTTGCTCAGCAGTAAGGAGTAGCTCATTATTAACAACAAAATTATCGCATAATTAATTCACAATACTTTCATCAATATTGTCTTGTGAAAAATGAAAGGCTCTTAAAATATCTTCTGAGAAACTCTCTTTATAAGTATTCCAAAGTTTAAGAGCATCTGAAATTTGACAAAATACTAACATTATTGCAAAAATTTCTCTCAGTTTTGTAGGATTTTGACATATGACAGCTTCGGCTATAGTTGAATCCCAGTGCTTATCATCTTCTAGTAATCCTAGAGCTTTACACGCCAATTGAAATGATGCGTATGCTATACCATTAACGGTTTTTAAATTTGAATCTCTTTTAAGTCCAGGAAAATTTGGCACATCATGCCCTCGTTTTCTTCTTTGAAATTCTTTATTATTCCATGTAAAATACGATGGAACTTAACAATATAGAAGCGTTCTTGCAAACTCATCACGTGTGCATAGCTCACAGAAGGCTAGCAAAGTGGTTTTGGGTGTAGTGCTTAACCTGTCAAGTAATTGTTGCGGATTATTGGGGTTAAAATATATGCGTTGACCATTTTCTAAATGAACAGCTAAGTGTGTAATAGCCGGAAAACGTTCATGTATGGGAAATGCAAGGATTCTCCATACCGCTTCTGAGCTACTTATATAACGGCCACTTTCGTACATATTAATTTCATTACGTTGGTCTTCAAGAGTAAATTATGCTTGATCACTGCCCTTGTTAACATATTTACAAATGTATTTAATAGACTTTATAGAACTACAATTCTCAACATTTATGTGAGCTTCAAATGTTCTCAAAAGAACACAGTTGTAAGGCACAGCCCAAAGATTATCTATGCAATTACCATTTATATTAATTGCATTACCACCATCTTCTATCGATCTTCTACGATATAGCGGGTAACTATCTTTTCCAGTCACAGT
Organism: Scaptomyza montana; assembly: GCA_018904305.1. NCBI lineage: Eukaryota > Metazoa > Arthropoda > Insecta > Diptera > Drosophilidae > Scaptomyza > Scaptomyza montana. The sequence goes on from JAEIGR010000048.1 coordinate 648,458, forward strand.
TTCTTTAAGTAATTGTCGAGGAAACCTTTTGGTACATTTTCCATTTTTCATGCATGGCGATTTATTATTAAATGCACCGCAAGGACCATGAATCATATTTGACTTAACAATGTTAAATAACAAAGGATGCGTTTGGTATTTCGGCACAGATAATTTTATCGATTTTATCTGGTCTTATTTTATTTTTTAACCAAAGTCGAATATGTATATGTGGTAAACCCCGCTTTTGCCCTTCCACAGAGTACATGAAACATTGCACGCTTCCAAACAAAGAACCTTTTGTCAATAGTGACATTAAAGCTTTAACTTTTAAATGAAAAACTCGAGCTATAATATCGTGACGATCATGCGGTTTTTGACCCGGTATCAAAACACTTTTGATGTCATACCATTGTGGATTGCATGTGAATGTTATGAAAAGATCTGGTCGCCCATAATGGCGAACATATGTCATAGCATATTGAGTCTTTTCATGCATATATCGTGCAGAGCTTGTAAAAGAAGATGGTAAAATAACCATCTGACCAAGTTGAGCTGCGACAACATCTTGTTGGCCTATTGCATCTTGTAGATGTATATAGCTAACTGCTCTGAGTTTCGCTTGATTGTAGCGAATATAATTTAACCTTTCTGTTTCAATTTTAGCATACATATCAACCAAAAACTGACTAAAAAGGGAACGACAATAAATTAAATTTTAACTCAGATTGACGAATCATTATTTTATAGCTGTAAAAGCTTAACGCAGATATAATTTTTTTTGGTTCCTCCTTTTTTAATAATGGATTCCATTCTTGTATATCCACTGAATAGCCATCTTCGCCATAAGGAAATAGCAAAGGGTTCTGTAAGGCATCGTATGATCGATGCACCTCACTTATACGATGTAATTTATTATTATGGCTTTCAATAATAATATCGCGCTTTTCAAATTGCTGACCAACAATAACTTTTACTACAATAATTGCTACTTCGCTTGATAGAGGTGCATTGTAAAGCCCTTTATGTGCACCAGCGGGTGTTCGATCAGCATGTATAACCAATTTATAATCTCTAGTACTTGTTGGTATTTTATTAAGAGCCATTTTTAGATCTTTAACATAACGATTATGATGATGAAACATACATTGAAGATCCTTTACTACGCTACAATCAACATTTGAAATATTTTTGCAACGTAGTTGAGCTTCCTTTTCATCATCACCAACAAAATAAATTTGAAGAAACTGCATTTCTTCATTTGGCAAAGGTCGGACACTACCAATTAAGTGATAGACTTGTCCTTGGACTTTAAAGGATGACCAACTTTCATTTATAGTTTTTGTACTTCCAAAAGAAGTCATTTGAAAGCAGCTGTTATACTTTCTTATACGATCAATGAAATGATCATGCTTGGGATGTCCACCAATTATTAAGCTTTTAAGTGGATCAGGCAAACTTTCATTTTGGGAAAGCTTAACTTTTCCTGCCTTGCAACAGATACCCAAAGGCTCATTTTTCCATTTTAAAGCATTAAAATGTTTGCACAAATGAATGTTTTAGTACCTTTTTTTCTGCTTTGTCGGCGAACCGACTACTTCTTTTAACGGGATTTTTAACATTTTCAGTTTTACATTCACTTGACGTATCAGAATCTTGAGTTAAAACTTCCTCTATAGGAATATAAACATCAAAATGTCCATTCATTAATGGACCGGTAAAACGCAATCTTTTAACAGGATGCATATTATTTGCAAATGCTGGCAATAAATTTCCATTTTGAAAAACTTGGAAATTTACAGCAAAAATTTCTGCTGCTGCTTGAAGCTCACATGCAGTACCATAAGTATATGAGTATGACATAGCGCACTCATATTGTTTAGAAGAGCTTTAACACTCTCCATTTAAGTTTATGGTGAAGCAAGCAAAAATTCCCCAGTTGGTTACAACATTGGCTACATTATGTTGGCGTATGGTGCCATGGAGGCCTTGCCTACCAAATAAATCTAAAAAGGCAGGCTCCATCACCAATTATAGCAAAAACTGAATGCGGCACCAAAACACCACTAATATCTAAAGTTTCAATAGACATATTTTAATTTGGCTGTGAGTCAATTGACTTCACTGTAAAACGATTGTTAGAACGTTACATTGTCTATACGTAAGTATAAAATTCAATAAAATTGAATAAACCAACTTATACTTTTAATAGCATATTCAGACTGCTTAGTTTTATTTGGTTTTTAAATGCACTTAAGCAGCGTCTATATAACTATTATATAATATGCAAAATATAAGACAACCATATATAGTGTTGCTTCAATTATTAAGTCTAAAATCGACTTATTATTTTTGTTTAAAAAAAAAAACAACAAAACAAATTAACAACTTAATTTAAAGTAAGTATTATAAATAAAAAAATACTTCAAAATAAGTAAAAAATTGACTTCACTGTACAACGTTACAGCGTCTATACGTAAGTATAGAGTTCAATAAAATTGAATATACCAACTAATATTATTGTAATAGAATATTCAGACTGCTTAGTTTAATTTGATTTTAAATGCACTTAAGCAGCGTCTGTATAACTATTATATAACATGCAAAATAGAAGAGAACTATAAATAATGTTGCTTCAATTATTAAATCGAAAATCGACTTAATTTTCTTGTGTTTAAAAAACAACGAAAGAAATTAAAATACGTTGATCGTTATTTAAATAATAGCAATTAAATATTTTTTATAACTTATCATTAAAAACGTATTTGAAATGAATGTATATATATAATAAATAAACGAAAATCAAACAATAATAAACAAACAATAATAAACAAACTCACTGATCCAAAAAGAAACTTTCGTTGTTATTATCCTTATCCTTAATATAAACAATATTAAAAAATTCACTGAAACGAAAAGTAACTTTCTTTGTTCACATTAAATATGAACTTAAATGCATAACCAATTCCTTTACCATTGTATGTAAAAACGTAATGTTGGAAAGAGCATTACAGTTATTCCTCTAAGCAGCAGATCCCGAGCTCATACATACAACGCTTGCACTTAAGAGCTAGGTATGGGTGGTGCAAATTAGGCAATGCAATTCCCTTAACTGCAGCCTCTTAGTTATGGTTAGCTTAGCTTAGTGAGTGCGGAGGAGATAGGGATATTAAACTTTATGATTGACATGCAAAGCACGCACATAAAATAGAGAGTGAACGTAAATGAGCAACAACAAAGGAGCATGATCGGAGCGAGATTTCAAATTATCTGATTATCATAAGAGCAACACGCGCGCTTATGTGAACGCCCTTTGCTTATTCGAAATTGTATATCAATAACATATCAATAATGTTAGTGTGTTACGTTTTGTCTAAGTTATATAAGCAGCAAGTAGGCGAATCCACCCCCATAACATATTCTGGTGTGGGAAATTTTTCTAGACGCACCAAGTTTTGTTATGTTGTTGTTGTTTTTTTAAAATCAATGACACCAACAAAAAGTAGCAGTGCGGGCCAAACAACAACACTTACAACAACAACAAACGCTACTTGGGTCGTAAATCAATTGTCAAACGCACACAAATTTGAAAAAAACAAGTAAGAAGGCTCTAGTCGGGACAGCTCGACTAGAAGATACCCTGAACCCAGTTGCAATAAATATATTAAATTTATATAAGACTTTGGTATACTGACTTAACTTCAATCGATTAAATTCGATATCTCCGGTGTTTCTTAACCGATTTGGACGAAATTTTCAGAAAAGATCTATTGTTACCCATTCTTTCAACCCTCGTTTTTACATTTTCCAAATTCGATATTTTTTTGTTATCCATACCATGTGTATATCGGAAACCAGAATAGTTATCGATAATTTGAAGCAAACTTGTTCTGCTCATGGTATAGGAGAACTTATATCCCAAAGCTTATATCTCTAGCTCTTGTAGTCTCTGAGATCCACGCGTTCATACAGACGGACAGACGGACAGACGGACAGACAGACAGACGGACAGACGGACAGACAGACGGACATGGCTAAATCGACTCGGCTATTGATGCTGATCAAGAATATATATACTTTATAGGGTCGGAGATGCTTCCTTCTGCCTGTTACATACTTTTGCACAAAACCATTATATGTACCCTTATTTACCCATTTTATGGGTTAAGGGTATAAAAAGAATGTGCACTGTGCGAAGTGATACATGTACATAAAATTATGAAAATTATTTTCAAGCGCATTGTTCACTTAATTGTGTATGCACTTATTCATTAAGAAGCGGAAATCCGTTTCTTTTTTGCAAGTGTACGAACCTTTTTTTATGACTTTGCTTGTGCGACGCGAAAGCGTCACTGCGCATTTGTTTTGTTTTTGTATTCTCGCTCGCGATCAAACTCTCAGCTTGTGCGACAATCAGGCGACAGTAGTGGAATGGGTACTTGTTGTAATTGTAATTTGTTTTTTAAAATGGGTAAAAAGTGCTCCAAATCGTATGGGAGGTACTTGAAGGAGTTTTCCAAATAAAAATTCCCTTCTTAGTGCTCACCTCCTACCTGCATGGAAAATTGTGTGAAAATTTCAGCCTTCTAGCTCTTTTCGTTTAGGCTGTGGCTCTTCCATTCTCATCAGGACAAACTCTTTTATATATGTAATATAGATAAGTGGATTGTTTTATTAACAAGAATATAAGATTTAACTACTGCTGGATATATACTACTTGGATGTTATTACTGCTGCTGTTATTGTTGGGTTTGGAAATACAGACGCCGGCTTGAGCGTCAGTCTCACACGCACACTAATACAAGTGTAGTGTAATACTTTATATAACGGTTATCGACTTTTTGAAAAAAAATCTTCTATAACAATTATATATTGACTTTTTTCAGTATTGGTAGAAAATAACCATTATAATTGAGATGAAAAATATTGGTCATATTTAACCATTATTCTGACCAAAAAATTATATTGGTCATATTTAACCATTATTCTGACCAAAAAATTATATTGGTCATAATTAACCATTACTTTGACCAAAAAATTATATTGGTCAACAAAGACCTTTATAAATTTATTTTAATTTTTTTTTGGTCAGCCAAGACCTTTATAATTTTTTTTTTTGTCTTTCTAATACAGTTTCTTTAAAAATTCATTATAAGATCGTTGTGGATAAAAATGATAAAACAATTTTACATAGAAACAGAAACTCTAACGTATAAGATTTGTTTATTTTATTTATTTTTACAGTTTATTAAGTTTGACGAGCATTATATTCTGCAAAGTTTCCTCAGAAATTTCGCACCGTAGATCACTTAAAACAAGCTTGAGCCCGGAGAAAGCTCTCTCGACGCTTACTTGTGTAGCAGGAGTTGCATGAACAATCTTAGCTTATTTATATAAATAGGGTAATGAATATTTTTTTGTTTGCCAATAACTCATTAACTTGTCTTCGATATCAACAAATCTACTTTCTTTATAACCATTAATTTCGGCATACGCTCTTATAAGCTCATCTGAGCTACAATTCTCATCATCTGACGATGACTCAACCTCTAAACTTCTAAGTTCAGCTCTCAAGAGTGATGTACAGCTCATGTAAGAGGACTCGTCACTAGCAAAATATTGTGAAAATTTGACGTCTCTGTGGGTTGACTTACATTGAGCTCTTTTTTCTGTTATTATAAAACAGTCGCGATCAAAAACTCCCCGAGTTAAGACGTGCCTAAAATTTACGCGGAAGCTGCGCTAGCGCCAAAGCTATTATTAACAGTTACTCGATTAACAAAACAAAACAAAACTAAACAAATCAGTGGTTGCTGATAAGCATCAACAAAGTGTGGTTGGTATCATGAACGACGACGAAGACGACACAACGGTTTGGAGCTGGCAGAGAGTAAAACCGAAGCCAAAGACAATCAAGAGACAAAGCCAAGTCTCTCCGATTCTACTAAGGAAAAAAATCGCTCTGGACTTTGCACCCAGCACCATCTCCAATCAATACGCCCTCCTAAGCGACAACACGCCAAATAACGGAAATGAAGACGAAAACGAAGCACTGGACATGATAACTGAAGACACCTTAGATGAATCTGCCAAGCCGCCACCTATTTTCTTATCTGAAGTCAGTAATATAAAAGGAATGCTAGATTATCTCGTGAAAAATATTAAAAAAGAGCTTTTCTTTTATAAAGTACAACGCGATGGTCATGTGAGAGTTATGATAAAGTCTATTGAAGAATATAGGAAACTTGTTAAAACTCTTACTACAGATTGTGTCAAATTTCACACATACCAGCTTAAACATGAGAGGGCATTCAGAGTTGTTATTAAGAATTTGCACTTCTCAACGGATATCGACTTAATTAAACAAGATGTGGAGTCCAAAGGTCACGCTGTTAGAAACATTAGTAATATCAAAAGTCGTGTAACCAAAGAGCCATTAAATTTGTTTTACTTAGACATTGAGCCCAACAACAAGAACTTAGATATATACAAAGTTAAACACATTGGTAACGCAGTTGTTAATATAGAACCACCCCATAAAACCAAAGAAATCGTTCAGTGCTATCGCTGCCAGGAATTTGGACACACAAAGTCATATTGCGCCAAAAATCACAGATGTGTGAAATGCTCTCTTAATCATTCCAGCAACATTTGTCCGAAAGATAAAGAGCTACCAGCAAAATGTGCCAACTGCAACGAAGATCATGCTGCTAGTTACAAAGGGTGTAAAGTCTATCAAGAACTTATATCAAAAAAATTTGTAAGCGGACGCAACCACATGAAAAACACCAAAGATGACAACAATAAAAATAACCTTGCTACATATCAATCATTTGCTCCGTTTAATAATTCGACCCAACAACCCAAAGATTACCAATCATACGCTCAAGCTGCTGCAGGAAATAGCATCTCGAACACGTCTCTAGAAAGAATAGAACAGCTTTTAGAAAAACAATCTCAACTTACCAATAATTTACTTAACATGATAATGTTACTTGTAAATAAGCTATGCAAGTAAATCTAAACTTAGGAATATGGAATGCCAATGGGCTTTCCAACCATGTAAATGAAATATCTTTATTTTTAAAAACAAATGCCATTGACGTCATGCTTATTTCAGAAACACACTTCACTAGCAAATCTTTTTTTAGAGTTATTGGATACGACACAGTAAGAGCTGACCATCCGTCAGATAGAGCTCATGGAGGTGCTGCAATTATTGTCAAGCAGGGCCTTAAATTTCAAATCATGGACAGTACTAGGGAAAACGCTATGCAGGCTGCCACAATTGAGATGAAATGTATGCACGCAGATGTATCAATAACAGCGATTTATCTCCCACCAAGATTCACAATAAAAGAACTCGATTTTAAAAACTTTTTCCAAGGACTGGGAACAAAGTTTATTGTGGGAGGCGACTTCAATGCCAAACATCCATGGTGGGGATCCAGATTGACTAACCCGAAGGGATCGGAGTTATACAAATGCATACGAAACAATAACATAACAACTTTGTCAACTGGCAAGCCTACATACTGGCCAACTGATAGTCGAAAAATTCCAGATTTGATTGATTTCGTAGTATTCTCTGGAATCCCACAAACACACAAGCGAGTAATGGAGAGCTTTGACCTTAACTCAGATCATTCTCCAATAATAGCAACTTACAGAACAATAGCCCATATAATAGAAAAGCCCTATAAAGTCATTACAGCTTCTACAGACATTAACGCATTTAAAAGCTATTTAGACTCAGCTATAAGCCTGGACACTTCGTTAAAAACAAGAGAGGAGATAGACTATGCTGTGGAGCTTTTCACAAATACAATTCATAAAGCGAGCTACAGAAACACGAATCATGCTCTTAATCATCAACAACCAAACCAATTGTACCTTTCAACCGAACTTCGACAAAAAATTCAAAACAAAAGGAATCTGCGAAAACGCTGGCAAGAAACTCACTATCCTGCTAACAAAAGATTATACAACAAGGCTGCATCTGAGCTTAAACAATTGCTGTCGAACTTACGCAATGAATCTCTAGCTGCGTATCTGAGAAACTTAGATCCTAATTCCTGCAACAAAGAATACAACCTATGGAGGGCGACTAAATACCTAAAGAGGCCAGCTAAAAGAAGCATAAATATTCGTAAAAGCAATAGAACTTGGTGTAGGTCTAATAATGAACAAGTGGTAGCATTTGCACAACATCTGCATTCTGTGTTTCAGCCAAACGATATAAATAATTCTATAACAGAGACTGAAGTAGAAAAATTTCTTGAGTCACCCTGCCAAATGAGCTTGCCTATTAAAAGCATCAAATATGAAGAAGTTGTGACAGAAATCAAATGCTTGAACAATAAAAAAGCACCAGGCCCTGATAAAATAGACGGCATCACCCTAAAAAGTTTACCACCAAAATGCATCCGGTTTCTCACTCTTGTATTTAACGCGATTCTCAGACTAGACCACTTTCCAAGTCAATGGAAATGTGTAGAGATCATTATGATCCTCAAGCCAAACAAAATAGAAACGGAATTGACATCATACCGTCCCATTAGTCTGTTGACAGTATTCTCGAAAGTATTTGAAAAAATACTATTGAGGAGAATGTTGCCAATTTTAGACGAGCTTTCCATCATTCCTGAATACCAATTCGGATTCAGGAGAGGTCACGGGACCCCTGAGCAATGTCACAGGGTCATTAATGATATAGTTTCTGCATTTGAAAACAAAAAATACTGCACTTCTTGACGTTCAACAAGCGTTCGATCGAGTTTGGCACAATGGTTTATTGTACAAGATAAAGAAATGGCTACCGGCTCTGTACTATTTATTAATCAAATCATACCTGAATAAAAGATGCTTTTACGTGCAGCAGAAAAATGATACTACAACACTACTTCTCATCAACGCAGGCGTCCCACAAGGAAGCGTATTGGGACCAATTCTCTACACTCTATATACGGCCGACATGCCAGCTACAAACAACTGCACTGTTGCAACCAGAGCTCGCAAATAACACTTGACCGTTTCGTGCAGTCACCAAAAAACTGTTTTTTGCGGACCACTTGCGCAAAAAGTCAGACAAGAGCGTTCACTAGTGTCTCTTGAACGAACGGTCTGTGCTCAACCGAAACCAATTTCGTGTTTCTCTTTTGCTCTGCTCATTCGCTGACCGTTTTGCAACGAGCGAAGAAAATAAAAGTATTTTGCATCTGTATGAGTGTATTTGCGAATGATCAGTCTACTTCTAAATCACACTTGCTTTTGTGGATTCGGTGCGTTTGGAGTGTTTTAATTTTTGTGCCAAAAATGGGTCGCGATCACAACAAAAAAGTGCTCTTTTTTTCAATTTAATGCAGAAGACAAGAAGTCTAAGTGCAATGTTTGCGGTGTGAAGTTAGCAGGCTTTCACGCAACAAATTTAAAACGGCATTTAATTGCAAAACATGAGGAAGTATTTAATGACTTAGATTTTGACGATGACGAAATTCAACAAAATATGAAAAAAAGAAAAATTTCATATGAAACCAGTGAAGCATCAATCGTCTCTTCGATTATAAAGATTGTGACCACCGATGGAAAGCCTTTTTTTATTTCTGGATAGCGATGGGTTTCGACAGATATTAAACCCAATTTATAACGCGCTTTCGATGAATCCCATAACTTCTCAAAATGTTATGGAATATGTGACTGTCAAAGAGCAGACCATTAAAGAAAATATAAAAGCGCTTGTAAAGGGAAAGCTTGTATCACTGAAAATAGATGTTGCTACAAGAATGGATAAGGCTATTTTGGGCGTGAATTTACAAATGATACAATCTAGTATGTCTAAAGCTGAGATCGTCATCAAGACTTTAGGCATGATACAGCTTCGTCATTCGCACACTGGAATGTACATCAAGGAAAAAGTTATGGAGATCATAAATGATTACGGAATAACTCTCGATCAAGTCTTCAGGTAAAATCTTAATTGCAAAATAAGTTTTAAATGAATGTTATTAAAAACATAAAACTATAACTATAGCATTACATCGGATAATGGAAAAAACATGACAAAAGCCATTCAAATTTTAAATGATGATTCGGAGACTCTTTTTGACGATGACACACACGATGACATTCACGGTGAAAATGTGATGGAAAAACTCGATTCTATACAGCTGGCGAATATTAACCTTGTAAGGTGTGCTGCGCACTCACTTCAACTGTGCGTATTCGACATCAACAAGCTAGATGAGATCAGCGAAAAAGTTTCATCATGTCGCAAAATTTGTAAATTATTGCGTACAGAAACGAATAGGTAAGTGAAAACTTAAAATTTTTTAATATTATTTTAAATTTTTAAAAATATTCAACCTGAGCAGACGTTGGTTGAACGAGGGCAAAAAAAACGTACCTTGTCTCGATGTTGTTACGAGATGGAACTCTACATATTTAATGATATTAAAATTGTTAGATTTAAAAGAGTTCCTTGCTGAACACCCTAGCATTAGTATTGATGCGGACTGGGATTGGATGGAGATATATATTGACGCGTTCAAGGACACATACGAAGCGACCTTAAAGTTGCAGATTAAAAAATTAGTATACAGCGAATTCTTCATAATATGGATGGAGCTTAAGCTAAAGTGCGAGAACAGCCAAAATTATATTAAAAAAAAATTACTAGGACAGATCAAAATTCGAGAATGTAAGTTACTTGAAAATGATGCGATGTTAGCTGCAATCTATATTGATCCACGCGTCAACTGCATCTTACATGACCAGCAAAAATGCTTAGCAAAGCTAAATCTAAAAAAAATAGCATACCGTTTATTCGAGCTAAAACAAGTAAGGCTACGTGTGTTTGAAGTTTAGGTCCTGTTTTATTGTTGTTAATTGCTATTAAATGTTTTAACAAAGTTTATTGTCCATGTCAAAAACTCACACATGTGCTAAACTAACATTGCAAAAAATATGTTCTAATTTAGTTTTTATTTAAGGTGCATTCCCCAACACAAAGTGCGCCATCATGCGAGGTTTATATCCAAGACCAGAAGAAGGAGCTCACATCCAACGATGATAAATGTGCTGACAAAGAAGAGTCTCTGCTTTCCGCCTATTTGGATGGCGTACAGACAATCTCCGAAATTAGCGAAGAGCCTGCATCTAAAAAACTGGTCCAAATGTATGCTGACATAGAAAATTTCGAACTTATGCATGGACGTTTGCCACTAAATGCGAACATTTTGCAGTATTTTACCGATATAAAGCTGCAGTCGCCACACCTGAATGCGCTCGCATACGTTGTACTGGCTACACCGGCGACTCAGGTGTCTGTTGAGAGGGCCTTTTCAGCGCTTCATTACATCTTAAGCGAACGACGAATCGCTTTAAGTGCAGAAAATTTAAATTCGCTACTAGTTGTAAAGCTTAATACTGAATAAGTAATAAAATATGAGTGTATATGCGAATGATCAGTGTCTTTTGCATCTGTATGAGTGTGTATCAGTGTACGTGTAAATCTCACTTGCTTTTGTGGACTCGGTGTGAATACAAAAGACCGTTTACGATGAGTCTTTTGTTTTTTCGCTCTTCTGCTGACCTCAATGAACGAGCGTTCAGTTGGATCGCTCTTTCTTAGTTGTTGTTGAGTGAGCATAACAAGAACCACGAAACTGAGAACAGTTAACCGAAAACCAAAACAAAGAGAAACGAAAAGTTCTGTTCAGAGCGAGAGCACACGCGCATCGTTTTTTTCGGTTGATTTCGCGAGCAGACCGCAAAACGAAAAACGGTCAAGTGTTATTTGCGAGCTCTGGTTGCAACATAAGCTGATGATACAGCCGTTTTGGCCACAAGCACATCTAGAAATGAAGCTTCCGAACTCCTGCAGTGTGAGCTTAGCCTAAATGAAGACTGGTTCCTTCGATGGAAAATTAGAATCAACTCCCTTAAATCCGTCCAAATAACCTTTTCATTAAGACCAGGTAGCTGCCCAAATGTTACACTTAACGGCTCACCAATTCCACAAAGTACCTGTGTGAAGTATCTCGGCTTGCATCTCGACCGCAGATTAACATGGAAAAACCACATCAAAGTAAAATGTCAACAACTCAGACTTAAAACACTAAAAATGTCCTGGTTGATAAGTCGAAAATCAGAAACCACTTTGGAAAACAAAATTCGCCTCTACAAATCTATACTGAAGCCTGTTTGGACCAACGCCATACAGCTCTGGGGACTGCTAGCAACTCAAATATTGAGATACTTCAGCGTTACCAATCGAAAACTTTGCGAATCATTGTCAATGCTCCTTTTTACGTATCTAATGCAAATATACACAAAGATCTTAATATTCCAACCATAAAAGAAGAAATAAATAAAACCAGTAAGAAATACATAAACAGACTCCACAACCACGAAAATAATTTAGCCTTAAGTCTAGTAGACAACAGTTTAACAGTAAGAAGACTGAAAAGACACCACATTCTCGAACTCCCCGACAGATAAATCTAACAAACTGAAAAGATGTGATATATAATAGCAGGGCTCATTGGAAAACTGCTATTTCTGTTAATTTAATATTAATTATATAATTTACTTATTGTTAAACAGACAGATTGTAAATAAAAAGTGAAATGGAAAAAAAAAATTATAAAACGAAATTTTCTATATTTAATTCATACTTATTTATAAAGATTTTTTACTTCAACTGACGTTATATGAACCATTTATTTAAAGATAGCATTTGGGAAACCAATTTTTTTAGATGCAGTTTGGCTCTTTCTTTTTTTATTGTGCTAAGAGTACGCCTCACCCGTGGATCTAGATTAATAGCTGCATTTATAACGTCTGTATCAATTACTTGGGGTTCCCTTGCCAAAATATAATTAAGTGCGTTCCAAAGACATTGTACTATCTATGGCCTGCAATTTTATTTTCAAACAGAGCCATGAACGGAAGAAATCGCCCATTAAAAGTTGATCTTCCTGCAATTTCAGAGTGGTTTCTTGAACTGGTCTCAAAACTGAAACCAAATCTTCAATTTGCTGCCACTCTTTTTCTTTTAATGGACTATTCAAATGCACTGTACAAACATATTTGAGCTCCAAAAGTCTTTCCAACATGCTGAATGTTGACGGGTGGGAACATCAAGAACTGGTTTGTTTAATTTCATTGTTAATAAAATACGTCTATAATAAAAAAATAGTTATCAAACCACTAAAAAATTAGTACATAATAATTAATTTAATCGAAATATGCAAAAACTTAAAATGAATTGAAAAATATATTTACTCAAAATTTATAGTTCTAAGCGTTTTCACAACTTGCCGAGCTTGAGTCACAATTGTGCTGAATATTTTTCCACCAAGAAAATCTTTAACGGCAAGCTGCAATGTATGTGCCGCACACTTCACATTAGATACGTGCAAATATTCTAAAGGAATTGAAGAAGCACAATTTTCAATTTCTTCAACGTTCAAGCTGTCGTCCTCTTCTTCGGGAATTATTTCTTGTTGGGAATCAAAGACTTCTACTGCTTTTAGCATGTTTCTTCCGTAATCCGTTGTTATTGAATATACTTTGTAAAGTAGTGATTTTGGCCGGGGTATGAAACTCAGTCCGGCCAAGGTTCCACGTTACAAGAAATATTTAAATTTGCCGAAACGTACTCGCGAGTTGGAGGCAAGCTAGTCCGCCTTGACCCCGGGGTTTAGATTTCGCGACAGCCGGCGATCAGGGAGGCGTACGGGACAAGCCACAGTACAAGTACCGCCGATAGCACAGGTTATGTTCCCTCGCAAGTCGAGATCGCGCGGATGCCAAAGCTCCGTAACCGAACCGACTGAATGATTTGGGAAGCGTACGGGACGAGCCACAGTACGCGTGCCGCTGTTCACTCAGATTCTAACCACACAATTCGAGACGCACCTAGTAACATGCCGACCGCGTGCACATATACGTATGCGAGTATGCTCGTATGCGTGTATATTTAATGACCCTCAGGTCGGAATAAAGACACACGTGTTTTAAGGTTATGCTGCTTTATTTCACAAAGATTCACTTGAACTTTCCATCCTGTCTTATATCTACACACAATTGTTCCCCGGTTTCCAGTGGGAATTCGTCCACACGGATTTACTCTTCCAAATGTCTTATGCTAATCTTGCCGGCCATTTGCCGCGTTTCACTACTTTCTACGTTTTCTCGATTCCCTTCCGTGGGACATCACCGCGCCTTTATAATCCCGGCTACCGACTTCCTCTTGTGGGACACAACCGCACGCTTTTGATTCCCACCACGGACTCATTCGCCAGTCTCGCGCTCGGCCCTGAGCGCGCCATTCCTCTTCTCGTGGATCACGACACCTTGATCGTGGGTCGCGAACGCGCGCCCGACCTTCGCTGTTCTTACGTTGGTCTCGCCGCTCTTATACTTAGCTTACTCTTTACCTTTGCCCTTTACCATGTTATATCTATGTTCTATGTTAATGTTAAGTTCTAATACAATAATATGCTATGCTGTTTATTATGTTAAAGGTTAACGTATATTCTACATGTAATGTATTGTGGGGGAGGCTTGCGCTGGGCCTACCTCACACCCCCCCTTTCTTCGTGATGGTGACTTCACCCTCGCGGTGTTGAGTCACCCCAAACATTTCCGTCGCCACCGTCACCTTGAAACGGCTACGGCGTCCTTTGGGCCTCTTCCGCTCCAGCTCTGCCGCAATGATGAGTATGGCCACTGGATTCAAAATCGTGTTGCTAGGGTGGACCGTCCACGACGTTGGAATAGGAATCCGAGTTATCGGAAAACTTTCCGATTCAAAGCCCTCCTGCCATCCTTCTATATCCTCGAACTGCTCCAGTGCTTCTGCCCCGTTCACCGCTCGTTCCAGCAACTCCACCTTACCATTTTCTGATCGTCTCTCTCTGTGGTTGACTACGGTCGTCGCTGTTTGATACCGCTTAGTGGCGTTCTCTTCCGAGGGTAGGGATTCTGACGCCCACCTCCTGGATGCCTCCTCCTGATCCATTCCTTTGACATTATCTGCGTACGCTGGTTTCCGAAAACGCTTGGCTACTTTCTCCTTCGGGGATGGGGACTTTGCCGCCGACCTCCTTTGTGCCTCCTTCTGATCCACTCCCTCGTTGCCTTTCTCCTGATGAGTGTCACTTCTCTCCTCAATGGCCTGCAACGTGTTGAGTGGGGCTGGTTGCTCAATGTCGGGCATTGGCGCTCGTGCACGTGCGCGTGGCTCCTCTACGCTACCCACCGTGTCCAAGGTCGGCTTCTTGTGCACGTATACCGTGTGCATGAAAATGGGTGGCTGCTGATGTGTACGGGGACCCGGGATTGGTCCTCTCTTGGAACCGCTCCTCTTTTCGGCGTCCTCCCTTTGAGGTGTCCCCAGGACATTCCCTCGTCGTTCCCGCTCTGCGCACTCTTTCTCCACCGCAGGATCCGCGTTGCCTCTGCCTATATCCATAGTCGGTGTTCTGAAAACTAGCTTCGCCTCACCGCACTGCATGGTCGTCCCCATCTTACCTATAAAGTCCATTCCCAGAATGATACTATCTCGCATGGATGGCATCACAAGCAGATCTAACGCTATCTCCCTATTAACGAGGCTCACCTTCGTTCGTAATACCTTTCTTATAGATATCGTCGAACCGTCCGCAAGGTGTGTGTTTGCAGTCACTGACAACACTTCCCCTTTCGACTCTTTCCTTTCAAAAAACTCCTTGCTCACAAAACTCCTCGTAGCCCCGGTGTCGACCGTCGCCCTCGCCAGTAGGTCCCCGACCCTTACCGTGGCGACTATGTGATTATTTTCGACCTTGAGCGGATAGTCCAGCTCCTGTTTTTGGCCTGGATCACGCCGACGCCAGTCCTATTCCACTCCAGATACAACCGCTGCTCTTTCCCCATTCTCTTTAACTGGCCTGCTTCTCCGCTTACGCCCTGAGTGCCACATTGCCTGACAATATACAACTCGCGGATTTGGGCATTCCCTCGCAAAATGTCCTCCCTGTGAGCAGTTATAACATATCCTACCGGCTTCGTGTGGCCTACGCTGCTCGTGTCGGATTGAAATTTCTTCCGTTCTATTTGTTCGGGGAGCGCTGGGCTCGTTCCTCGTCGACGGCGGCTGGGTTGGCGGGCTCTGGAACGGATAAGTCTGCTCGGCGGGAACGTCCACGCCTGCCAATTTACTCGGGTACCCTTCCCCAACTGACTGCCTGTACCCTGTCTCCACACGGCACTGACCCGTTATATATTCGAACTCTGCGGCTATTTGAGTTAGTTCTGCTAGCGTCGAAAAGTCCCTTCTACGGATATACAATCGGTACTCCTGCGCCAGATTGTCGTATACCCTATCTAACTGCTGGTCGGGCCTATATCGGGCATGGCGCATGAGTCTCTTCAAGTCAACCAAGTACTCTTTGTATCCCTCACCAACCTGTTGTCGACGTGCCCTAATATCATCTTCTAACCTATCAAAATATTTCGGGGGTAAGAAAAACTCCAAGAAATCTTTCTTAAACTCTACCCACGTCGCGTCCCTTAGTCCACTTGTTCTAAACCACTGAGCTGCCATACCTGTCAGTGCCACGCACATTGTCCTAGGCATACGATCAAGGCTGATGACGTATGATATGGCCCGCTCCTCAATTGCCTCCACGAACTCTAGCGGATCGGTGTACCCATCAAACTTAATACCCCATCTACAGACCTGTTCCGCGACGACGAATTGCCTGTGACCTCCATATTCCGTACAACCAGTGTCCATGCTGGGTTGGTTGTTGATATCCTCGAACTCCATGATGCTATGCTTGTTCCTCGTTGGTATTTTTTTTCAAAATTCTTTACTTATTTATTTTATATATTTTTGTTTACTTTTGCTTTATTAAATTTTTAATTATTAAAAAATTTTATATTACTCAAATATTAGAAATAAATAATTTTTGACTTCTCTTGATGATATTTTATTTTAATTATAAATTATTTTTTTTTTTTTTTATTTTTTTTTTTTTTTTTTTTATTTATTAAATCTCAATTTTATTTATTTACTTCAAATTTAACTTAAATTGTTTAATTTTTATGTTATTTATTTTTTTAACTTTTATTTATTTGACCAGTTTTGGTTGCACTGGTGCCACTGTTCGGCTACTTTTTTTCAATAGTTCTCGTCCCACTGTTCGTTTGTAAATTTTATTTTCATGCAGCAATAAAAACTTTCACTCTCGAATTTTCTCGGTCTATTGTTCACTTATGTTCCTTTTTTTTTCACACAGCAAAACATAAGTACCACTTTTGAGCATTCCCGTTTAACGTTCAGTTATAATCCATTTATTTATAGTTTTTTTTTTTTTTTTTGATCGCACAAAAAAAGAATCACTTTCAACTGTTCTTGTCACCGTGTTCAATCAATTTACTTTTATTTTTCCCATACTCGAAAAAAAATCAATTTATTTGCATGTTCACTAAAACCCGACTTTTGACTCGCACTGTACCAAATTCTTCGACTCGCCCGCTAAGCCGCTCTTTAATCGGTGCATACGCTTTCGTCGGCAACTACGCTGCTCCGCCAATGACCCGACTTGCACGTGTGCAATTCCCGTTCTCTTGATCGGTGCGTCCGTTTCCACCGTCACTTTCGCTACCGACTCGACTTGCAGGTGTTCAATTCCCGTTCTTTCAATCGGTGTGTCCGCTTCCACCGTCACTTTCGTTGCGCCGCGCAATTGTGCAAAAAAAAAAACGTCTAGACGCAATCCGTTTTTTGTCTTCCCGTTTTGTGCACGCGCGATAAAACAGGGTATGACCGGGTATATTCGTTCCACGAACACTTGTTAGTAATGCTTTTTTTTTTTGGGATTTTTAATTCCAAACTGCACTACTCCTCTTACGCGTATACGTCCCTGCTCGGGCGCCACTTGTAAAGTAGTGATTTTGGCCGGGGTATGAAACTCAGTCCGGCCAAGGTTCCACGTTACAAGAAATATTTAAATTTGCCGAAACGTACTCGCGAGTTGGAGGCAAGCTAGTCCGCCTTTACCCCGGGGTTTAGATTTCGCGACAGCCGGCGATCAGGGAGGCGTACGGGACAAGCCACAGTACAAGTACCGCCGATAGCACAGGTTATGTTCCCTCGCAAGTCGAGATCGCGCGGATGCCAAAGCTCCGTAACCGAACCGACTGAATGATTTGGGAAGCGTACGGGACGAGCCACAGTACGCGTGCCGCTGTTCACTCAGATTCTAACCACACAATTCGAGACGCACCTAGTAACATGCCGACCGCGTGCACATATACGTATGCGAGTATGCTCGTATGCGTGTATATTTAATGACCCTCAGGTCGGAATAAAGACACACGTGTTTTAAGGTTATGCTGCTTTATTTCACAAAGATTCACTTGAACTTTCCATCCTGTCTTATATCTACACACAATTGTTCCCCGGTTTCCAGTGGGAATTCGTCCACACGGATTTACTCTTCCAAATGTCTTATGCTAATCTTGCCGGCCATTTGCCGCGTTTCACTACTTTCTACGTTTTCTCGATTCCCTTCCGTGGGACATCACCGCGCCTTTATAATCCCGGCTACCGACTTCCTCTTGTGGGACACAACCGCACGCTTTTGATTCCCACCACGGACTCATTCGCCAGTCTCGCGCTCGGCCCTGAACGCGCCATTCCTCTTCTCGTGGATCACGACACCTTGATCGTGGGTCGCGAACGCGCGCCCGACCTTCGCTGTTCTTACGTTGGTCTCGCCGCTCTTATACTTAGCTTACTCTTTACCTTTGCCCTTTACCATGTTATATCTATGTTCTATGTTAATGTTAAGTTCTAATACAATAATATGCTACGCTGTTTATTATGTTAAAGGTTAACGTATATTCTACATGTAATGTATTGTGGGGGAGGCTTGCGCTGGGCCTACCTCACAACTTGTTGGTAACTCACGTCAAACTCATTCAAAACACTATTTATCTCGTTTTTTAGGTTTTCAGCATTTTGGCGACTCTGCATTTTCTTCATACCCAACGTAAATATTTTTATTTGGTTGTCTTTTACGAGCTGTACGTTTATTCCAAGCACAGAACGATCATGACGAGAAGAACTATCAATTTTTAATGATATAATTTTTCCCTTAATTGTCTTTATTATTTTAGATTTCAACTTTGAACATTCCTGATTAACTAACGTCACAATGTTTAATGAGTTTATAGGGTCCATTTCCAAACCACTGAAAATCTGTTCCATGAGCGTCTTAAATGGAGTTGAATAAAAAAAGGCTAGTGGCAAAGAGTGATCCGTGACGAATTGAACACATGCACTTTTTACAGTTTTCTTTGATATTTTTATACTGATTTTTTTTTCTTTGCTGTCATCTCCTTCTTCATCAAAATCAATTGATTCTGCCTTATTTCGATAAAATTCCATATGCTTCGTTACCATATGCCTTTTCAAGTTGGTGATATGATCACCTTTTACTTTGAAATTACATGCTTTGCCGGTACTTTCATTTTTTGTTTGATCGAAATAAAAAAATGCACGACAGAAAATGTTTCTTTTCCTGCGCATTTTCTCTAATTTATAATCGGAAATTATATTTTAATACTTTTAGATGTTAATTTTAATAAATGAAATAATGTTGAATTTATTTTAAAAATTATTTTAATTTTAAATATATGTATATACATACCTCTTTAGATATAAAAATATTTTATATTGTTCACTAATAATTATAATTTTTAGCTTGGAGTTCACTTACAATTCACTTAATGTGTAACCACTTGCACTTGTTGCTAAAAAGTTAGTAAGAAGTTCCGTAACGGAATAATAATAAAAAACAACAACATTAATAAATTAATTAATTAATTATAAAAAAAAAACAACAACATTTCTGAAGAAACTTTGCAGAATATAATGCTAATATGACCAATATAATTTTTTAGTCAAAGAAATGGTTAAATATGACCAATATAATTTTTTGGTCAGAATAATGGTTAAATATGACCAATATAATTTTTTGGTCAAAGTAATGGTTAAATATGACCAATATAATTTTTTGGTCAGAATAATGGTTAAATATGACCAAAATTTTTTTAAATGCAAGATTTTTTTTTTTGCTTGATTTACTGAGACCTTTTCGGTTCACTTCTCAAAAATAATGGTTATTTTGGTTCTCTGGTTGCAATCGAATCACGTGATTCTTTGACTGCACTAAGTGTGCTAAAAATTAAATTGCTTGAAGAGTGCGAAAGGTGTAAATCGGACATAGAAGAAAGAGGAGAGCAGAAAATGTCCTCGTCGCGAAGCGGGCAGTCAGGCACAAGGTATACAGTGGGTAACTACCTCTCTTGCGTTGCCTAGTAGAAACCCAGTGGCGCAGAGCAGAATGAGGCCTGGCCACAGTATGCATTAGCGCTACAGTAAAAGTTATGCATTACACTTGCCAATTTTTGTGTACACAGTTGTAAGCAGGAAACATTTACTGCTACTTTTTTCTATGACTTCGAAACGACGCGAAGTGTTCGTGAAGTAAATTCGAAAATCTTGTCTTTGTGTTAGTGCGTTTCGTCGAATGACTAATAAGAAGATCATTAATATGTATGCGTACATTTGTGTTTTCTTTGGCGCGTGTTATTTATTGTTCAGCATCAAGTGTGAAAAGATTAACAGCGCCGGCGATAACAAAACAAAGTGGACCTATAAAATTAAGTATTGTTATTAAAAACTATATTAATTACCACTAACATTAACATTATAATAATATAAATATTAAAAATATACACATACACATACAGTGAATCACTAAAGTATTCGTTGCGAAGCATACGGTGCATATTCCTTCAGTTTTCAACGATTTTGCAGCTACTTTTTTATGTTCTATGATTTGGCATTCGTTTATTTATGTTTACGAAAGACAACGCAAAAGAAATTACTTGGAAATTCCTAACGGTTTTTGAGATAAGGGAACAAAACTAAAAAAAACGCATATTTTCATCTCACAAAAGTATTCGTTGCGACTATTGAGATTTATTTTAAATAATAGAAATAACCTTTTTAGTATTTTGTGTTGTGACCCTTGTTGGCACATATTGCCTCCAAACGCCTTGGCATCGATTCCACCAACTTTTGGCAATATTCGGGTTCTATTTTGGCCCATTCATCCAGTAAGACCTGCTTTAACACTGGTTTTGAAGTTATATTATGCTGCCTGATTTTTCTGTCCAAGTGAGACCATAGATTTTCAATGGGGTTTGTATCCGGACTCTGAGGCGGTGTTTTTAGTTGCTTTGTGTTATAAAGCAGCCACATTTTAACGACCCAAGCAGTGTGTTTTGGGTCGTTATCTTGTTGAAACAAAAATTTATTGGGCTCGAATCACATTTTGGAGGCACTTACGGCGAACTGTATATATAAATACTAGCATACAGACACACTTATTATGTGTTTATGCAATTAAAACAAGTGGAAACGTTGCAGTTGGACGCAACCGACTGCGGTATACTCGTTACCAGTAATAAAACCGTTAAAAAGAGGCCTAATTGCAAAGGAGTACGGATGCGGCAGGGGTGTACGCTGCCTTAAAGATTCTCCGATGCAGATGGGGATGCCACCAGCTATCTTCCTTCCAAATTTGGTGACTCTAGCTCAAAGTTTGTAAAAGGTGTGGAAAGGTTGGCTGGGGGCGGATTGGGTGGGTGTGGCATCCAAATTTTTGCTGCAGATCTATGTGGGATGTCAATTGCTATCTTCATACCAAATTTGGTGACTAGCTCAAAATTTGTAAAAGGTGGGGAAAGGGGGGCGAAATGGGTGGGCGTGGCTCCAAAACTTTGATGCAGATTTTTGGGGTTCGTTGCCAGCTATCTTCCTTCCAAATTTGGTGGCTCTAGCTCCACAACTCTGGAAGATACACGCCTTCCCGTTTTTGACGAATCGTTGGGGCGGATGGGGGTGGCTAGGGCATTATTGGTGGGCGTGGCATCCAAACTTTTTGTGCAGTTTTTAGAGGATCATCATCACCTATCTTGGCACCAAATTTGGTGGCTTTAGCTCAAAAAGTATGGGAGATATAGACTTTTTTTACTTTAAATTGCGGGGGGCTTGGGGCGGAATGGGTGGGCGTGGCTCCAAAATTTTTGATGCAGTTTTTTGGGGGTTGTTAGTAGCTATCTTCTTACCAAATTTGGTAGTTCTAGCTGTAAGGATGTGCGAAATATGTGGATTTATCGGTTTTGAGTTATCGAAATTATCGATTTGCCAGCCCCCCAGTTATCGTAGAACCCTAATCTTGACACTTTAATTTACTATCCCAAAGATAAAGTAAATTAGAAAGTTTCAAGTCTCACACAGCTACGGACGGACAGACACCATGACGGACATTGCATAAAACCAATATACTCTTTACCTTCGGTAACGAGTATAATAATTAGGGTGTTCACTCTGTGTTGCAAAAGTGCAAAAGTGTTAAAATGCAAGCCATCCCAACAAGAGTTTGTACAGAATCAAGTTTGCACTTTTTGCTAGACCCCTGCCTATGACTAAAATATCGTTGTAACTTTGCAACGATTTCAGTGTTAAACAAGTTAGAAGGCTGTAGTCGGGAGAGCCCAACTAGAAGATACCCTGAACCCAGTTGCAATAAATATATTAAATTTATATAAGACTTTGGTATACTGACTTAACTTCAATCGATTAAATTCGATATCTCCGGTGTTTCTTAACCGATTTGGACGAAATTTTCAGAAAAGTTCTATCGGTACCCATTATTTCAACCCTCATTTTCTATTTTGGAAATTCAATATTTTTTGTTATCGATTGCATGTGTATATCGGAAACCAGAATAGTTATCGATAATTTGAAGCAAATCTGTTCTGCTCATGGTATAGGAGAACTTATATACAAAATCTGAAGTCTCTAGCTCTCGTAGTCTCTGAGATCCACGCGTTCATACAGACGGACAGACGGACAGACGGACGGACAGACGGACATGGCTATATCGTCTCGGCTATTGATGCTGATCAAGAATATATATACTTTATGGGGTCGGAGATGCTTCCTCCTGCCTGTTACATACTTTTGCACAAAACCATTATACCCGTTTTACCCATTTTATGGGTTTAGGGTATAAAAATTATACAAAAGTGATTACGTGTTGCACAATACAAGCAATTTTCTGGTATTTTTTGGTGTCATTTTGTGCTTTAGGTGCTAAATCAAAACAAACAGATGTTCATTGTGACCGGCTGCTTAAAGTAAATGAGGGTTGGTTTTGCTAATCTTCTTAAATAAACCAGTTAATGGGATGCTGTCTGTTCCAGGAGTGATGCTTTCACGCTTTTAAGGGACATTTTCAAATTTATTTATTTATTGCAAGCAGTAAATTAAATATCACAAATGGCAAACTCAGCTTAAACGACAGAGAACAGCTGATTGTGCAAAGTTAACAGACTTGTTTCGTTCAATTGGGTGTTCACGACAGCGGTGTTGCAAAGTTACACTTTTGCACATTTGCAACACAAAGTGAACACCCTACATATTAGTTTAAGATTATGATGAAAAAATGGATTTTAAATCATATATTTAGGGTGTTCACTTTGTGTTGCAAATGTGCAAAAGTGTAAGTGGCTTACAATTTTACACTTTTACACTTTTGCAACACAAAGTGAACACCCTAATTGATAATTTTAATTAATATTAAGTGTTCAAATGGATTAAAAATAAGTATTGTTTTTTCAAATGGAAACTAAATGTTTATTTATTTACCCTATACAATTTCAGCCCTGCATGCATATATTACGCGCATTACAAACTTCCACAAAGTATATTGAGTCGTATAACATGTGCATTACAACCCAATATACTTTTCCGAAATTACAATTACATTACATTACAATTTCATAAAAAGTATATGAAGCTGTAATCGGCAGCCGAGCGCCATTCGAAAACCCTTCGGCTGCTGATTACAACCTGTACCACAAGTGGTATAGGTTGTGGGCACACCGCCCACAAAACGGCCATCGCTGTGTAAAAGTAATCCAGGTTGTAATCGATGTTTTCTCCGGGCCGCCCACAAAGTGCTCATTTCGTAATCGATCGCGTAATGGGCATTTGCGCCACTGGGAATGAGTACAAAAGAGAGCGAGAGTGTAATGAATTTCTGGCTTGCGTCAACACAATGAAATGTGTGAGTGCATGCATATACATAAATATGTGAAGCAATTTTTACCTGCAACTAAGACCAGAATGATTGAATAAATGTTACAAAAGAAATGCAAATTTTTATTCATATTTTTGATTGTTATTTTTACTTATAGTATAATTTTTAACATTTTTTGTTGCCAACAATTTTCTGTTTTTGCATTTGCAGTTTAATTTTTTTGTTTAAATACTTTATTCTAAAAAAAATTCTTGTTTTAACAAATAATTTTTTTTTTTTTCCTAAGAAATAGTGTTGGCCTTACATAAAATATCGACAATATTATTTTTCAGTGATATTTTATTGTCGTAATTGTATAGCAGGAATATCTTTTCTTACTCTACTATTTGTGCTTTCAATTTAATAGATGGTTTTTTTAAATATCCTGCTGACACCTGGTCGACATAACTTAAACTATCATTCTCCTTATCTTCGTATAAAAGGTTAAGTTTTTTAATTAGATAGCCTGCTGCCTGCGTCCTCCGTCAGCTCATCTACATATGTCTCCAGTTTGTGCTATAGAAAACGGCAAATTATAGTCTTTCCCAACTTCTGCCATCTCAGGTAGCGGTTCTAGTGAATCTGGAACGCTGATGTTTAACCAGCGCACCTCATCTGCTTCAACATTACCCTTTGAGCCCAAGAGTTCTGTATTGCGAGCTAAATTTAAGAGTTAACCATATATTATAATTAGGTGTATAATTTTAATGCATTTCACACGCATTCACACGCATTCACACTTACTTTGAGACATTTACAACATCACTTTATACTACTTTGAGAAAGAGAAAGACATTAACATTAAACATTAGGGCATTTACTAACTACTACATTTGACGAATTCACGTTTAAATGAAATTTTGTTCTAAATTACCAATAATATATTTTCGCAACCTAAACTTTAAGTCAGTAGGCGAAGGGTGCTCAGGAAGGCCACCCTTCGACCGCTTAGCGCCAAAAAAGTTTTCTAGCAGATCTTGCGATAGTCTGCAAGTAATAATGTATTCCTTACGATACCGCTCAGATAAAAAAAAAAAAATGCATTTGCTGAAGCGAGTTGTTGCTAATTTTGATTCCCTTCTGAAATGGCAAACAATTTTTCATTGGCAAGTCTTGAGATTGTGTATGCGCCTTCAAATTTGGGATAATTGGAAAATTGACAAAAGCTGTCATTTTGTTAAACAGTTGTTGCTGCATTTCTGTTGAACACAGCGACCAGTTCACATAAAGACATGTTTACAGAATTGTTGATGTTAACATGCCTTGGACTTTTCTGCAAGTTCGAAGCGGACAGAAGTAACGAGTAAAAAAGTCGGTTTTTCCAAGATAAGCAGCTGTGCTTGTTATGCTTATTGCTTCTTTGTTTACAATACACATGCCATGTTTTATATGCTTTGTTGTTGTTTTGCACTGCTGTCTTGTTGGTGTGTATGCATGTGCGTGTGCCATTTGAGAATAGGCAAAACGCAACAACAACACGTGCTGGCTCGTCGTAGCCACGCAGTTTTGGTGGGCCTGGGCTTTGTAATAATTATACCCTGAACCCATAAAATGGGTAAAACGGGTATAATGGTTTTGTGTAACAGGCAGAAGGAAGCATCTCCGACCCCATAAAGTATATAAATTCTTGATCAGCATCAACAGCCGAGACGATATAGCCATGTCCGTCCGTCTGTCTGTCTGTCCGTCTGTCCGTCTGTATGAACGCGTCGATCTCAGAAACTACAAGAGCTAGAGACTTCAAATTTTGAATATAAGTTCTCCTATACCATAAGCAGAACAAGTTTGTTTCAAATTATCGATAACTATTCTGGTTTCCGATATACACATGCAATCGATAACAAAAAAATATTGAATTTGCAAAATAGAAAATGAGGTTTGAAATAATGGGTAACGATAGAACTTTTCTGAAAATTTCGTCCAAATCGGTTAAGAAACACCGGAGATATCGAATTTAATCGATAGAAGTTAAGTCAGTATGCCAAAGTCTTTTATAAATTTATATATGCAACTGGGTTCAGGATATCTTCTAGTCGGGCTCTCCCGACTAGAGCCTTCTTACTTGTTTTTGATATGTATTTTGTTTGGGCTAGCTCCCGTGAGATTGTGTGTGCGTCCCTGTATATCTACATGTGCATATTAAAATGTATGCGTGGCATTTGCCATGGCATTCATTCACCTTTCTCTACTATTATGAATTTCGGCAAACGCTAAACAGCCAATATTTAGATTAAATTTGGTGTATATTAGTATTTTGCCTACAAAACCCTAAGAAAAACAAGAAAAACAATACTTCCAAGGCATTTTTGGTGCTGGTCGATAATTTGCTGATCAGGTGCACAGCACAAAAAACAAGCGTCTAGTAAAATAAGCAGGCACATATCAGTTTTGCATTGCTGGTCATACATACTATTTCATGTTTTTAGCTCTATGAAACTTTCCAACAATTTTACCATCGCAACTATCATACAGTTATGCAGCGATGCGCAAAAATGCCGAAAGTGTATTCAATAGTGCATTTGAAAAAACGTAAAAAGAAAAACTAACAAAAATCTCAACAAGCAGGCCCAGCAACAATGAAGCAAACGCACATATGTATATACACATACTAACACATCTTTACCGTTCTTGCTTTCCGCTGGCCCGCCGCCTCTCCTTTAATACACAAGCCGCTGAACGCAAAGCAGAACTCAAGCAAAGCAAGCAACGTGCTGGCTTGTCGTAGATGAGACGCACAAAATGTGCAAAGTAAAAATACCCTTTGTCCCAATATTCAATTAAAGTCAATAAAACTCAAATACATAATTTTAATATACAGATAGTTTATTTTCAGTATATAAATACAAAATACGTTTACTTTAGTGTTAGTTAAATTAATTATAAACAACTTGTTTATTTTAGTAATGAATGCCTTTACTTACTGGCATAATATAAATAAACATATAAAACAGACATTATATTTAAGTATCTCATGTTTTGCTTCACAATTGTACAAAGTTCATATAAAGTCTATACCACCCTTTCTTGTTGAACAGCAGCAAGCAGATTGAAGCAAAAGCCTACAATTGCTGATTTCAAATTTTGTGACAACAAAAAAAGAACTGAAGTGCGGCAACAATTAATTATGCCTTGCGCTTCGCACACTTTGCAGTCACAATAAATAGCTAAAAAATGATGGCCGACTTCGCACCAGCTGACATTGTAGCGAGTTTAGTAGGTAAACAAGTGATAAGCAATACTGGCTTATTGCCGTTTCCCCAGTTGTCCGCTTGCGTCACACAGAATGTAAACTAACATAACATACCATCTCTGTTTTCCAGTCTTGTTACATTATTCGTCTATGGTTAAAACGCAAAAACATCGTCCGCGTATATGCGTCGCTCACAACGTTCACGTGTTGTTGTTGCGTTTTGCCTATTCTCAAATGGCACACGCACATGCATACACACCAACAAGACAGCAGTGCAAAACAACAACAAAGCATATAAAACATGGCATGTGTATTGTAAACAAAGAAGCAATAAGCATAACAAGCACAGCTGCTTATCTTGGAAGAACCGACTTTTTTACTCGTTACTTCTGCCCGCTTCGAACTTGCGGAAAAGTCCAAGGCATGTTAACATCAACAATTCTGTAAACATGTCTTTATGTTAACTGGTCGCTGGTACAAGTCCCCCCGATGGTAAGGTACACGGTGGAGCTGGTATTTTAATCAGCAAGAATCTCAAGCACCACTACTATAAATGGTTTGCTGAAACCTCTTTACAGGCCACATCTCTAAAAATATCTCCGGACAGTGGTAACCAACTCACTCTATCCGCTGTATACCGCCCCAATTTATAGACCAATTTATGGAATTCTTCAACTCACTAGGAGAACGCTTCATAGCAGCAGGAGACTATAATGCCAAGCAAGCACACATCTCGTCTCGTGACTCCAAAAGGAAAGCAATGCAATTATAAATGCAAACAACAAGCTTGCCAAGTTTCTCCCGGCCGACCAACATACTGGCCGACAGATCCCAAAAAACTTCCCGATTTGATTGACTTTGCAGTAACCAAAAACATTTCGCGTAGACTGATAAGTGGCTAGTGCCTTTCGGATCTAACATCCGATCACTTGCCTGTTCTAGTAAATCTACCACGACTCCAAGAATCCAAAAATTGACCTGGTAATCTGACTTCACAAAAAAACTAACAGGCTCAGATACAAAAAATGTATAAGCTTACACATTGAGCTTAAGCCACGTCTCGAAGATGAAGCTGACATTGATAGTTTTGTTAACACTCTGGAGTCCGTTTTTGTCGCCACAACTTGTCCCTCAACTTCTCAAACAAAAACAAGTGGAATCGTTGCAGTCGGTCGCAATCGAGTAAGGGGAACGGTCGCGGAAGGGATAAACGCTGTCTCAAAGATTGTCTGATGCAGATGGGGATGCCACCAGCTATCTTCCTTCCAAATTTGGTGACTCTAGCTCAAAGTTTGTAAAAGGTGTGGAAAGGGGGGCTGGAGGCGGTATGGGTGGGAGTGGCATCGAAATTTTTGATGCAGATCTTTATAGAATGTCAATTGATATCTACATACCAAATTTGGTGACTCTAGCTCAAAGTTTGTAAAAGGTGTGGAAAAAGGGGTGGCTGGGGGTGGTATGGGTAGGTGTGGCATCCAAATTTTTGATGCAGATCTTTGTGGAATGTCAATTGCTATCTTCATACCAAATTTGGTGACTCTAGCTCGAAGTTTGTAAAAAGTAATGGAAAGGGGGGCTGGGGGCGGAATGGGGGGCGTGACTCCAAAATTTTTGATGCAGTTTTTTGGGGTTGCTAGTAGCTATCTTCTTACCAAATTTGGTAGTTCTAGCTGTAAGGATGTGTGAAATATGCGGATTTATCGTTTTTGAGTTATCGAATTTATCGATTTGCCAGCCCCCTAGTTATCGTAGAACCCCAATCTTGACACTTTAAGTTACTATCCCATAGATAAAGAGAATTGGAAAGTTTCAAGTCTCTAGCTTGAAGGGTGTGGAAAAAACTTGCACACATACGGACGGACAGTCGGACAGACAGACGGACGGACAGACACCATGACGGACATTGCACAAAACCAATATACTCTTTACCTTCGGTTACGAGTATAACAACAACATTTCTGAGGAAACTTTGCAGAATATAATGCTCGTCAAACTTAACAAACTGTTAAAATAAACAAATCTGATACGTTAGAGTTTCTGTTTCTAAGTAAAATTGTTTTATCATTTTTAGCCACAACGATCATATCATGCATTTTTAAAGAAACTGTATTAAAAAGACAAAATAAATAAAATTATTAAGGTCTTGGCTGACCAAAGGTCTTTGTTGACCAATATAATTTTTTGGTCAAAGTAATGGTTAATTATGACCAATATAATTTTTTGGTCAGAATAATGGTTAAATATGACCAGCATTTTCATCTCAATTATAATGGTTATTTTCTAACAATACTGAAAAAAGTCAATATATAATTGTTATAGAAAATTTTTTTCCAAAAAGTCGATTACCGTTACATCCCAGAAAAAAACAGAAATCATAATAGAGTATCTCATGTTTTGTTATATTATTGCACAAAGTTCATATTAAAGGCCCGAACGCAGATGCCTGTACAGCGCCCGTACTATAAAAACTTCATATAAAACAAGTGGAATCGTTGCAGTCGGACGCAACCGACTGCGGCATACTCGATACCAGAATTAAAACCGGTAAAAAGAGGCCTGAATGCAAAGGGGTACGGATGCGGCAGGGGTTTACGCTGCCTTAAAGATTCTCCGATGCAGATGGGGATGCCACCGGCTATCTTCATACCAAATTTGGTGACTCTAGCTCAAAGTTTGTAAAAGGTTGGGAAAGGGGGGGGCTGGGGCGGTATATGTAGTTGTGGCATCAAAATTTTTGTTGCAGATCTTTCTGAAAAGTCAATTGCTATCTTCATACCAAATTTGGTGACTCTAGCTCAAAGTTTGTAACAGGTGGGGAAAGGGGGGGCTGGGGGCGGTTTGGGTGGGCGTGGCATCCAAATTTTGGATGCAGATCTTAGTGGAATGTCAATTGTTATCTTCATACCAAATTTGGTGACTCAAGCTCGAAATTTGTAAAAGGTGAGGAAAGAGGGGCTGGGGGCGGTTTGGGTGGGCGTGGCATCCAAATTTTTGTTGCAGATCTTTCTGAAATGTCAATTGCTATCTTCATACCAAATTTGGTGACTCTAGCTCGAAATTTGTAATAAGTGGGGAAAGGGGGGCGGTATGGGTGGGCGTGGCATCCAAAATTTTGATGCAGATCTTTGTGGAATGTCAATTGCTATCTATATACAAAATTTGGTGACTCTAGCTCGAAGTTTGTAAAAGATGTGGAAAGGGGGGCTGGGGGCGGTAAGGGTGGGCGTGGCATCCAAATTTTTGATGCAGATCTTTGTAAAATGTCACTTGCTATCTTCATACCAAATTTGGTGACTCTAGCTCGAAAATTGTAAAAAGTGGGGAAAGGGGGGCGAAATGGAGGGCGTGGCCCCAAAACTTTGATGCAGATTTTTGGGGGTCGTTGCCAGCTATCTTCCTACCAAATTTGGTGGCTCTAGCTCGAAATTTGTAAAAAGTGGGGAAAGGGGGGCTGGGGGCGGTATGGGTGGGCGTGGAATCCAAATTTTTGATGCAGATCTTTCTGAAATGTCAATTGCTATCTTCATACCAAATTTGGTGACTCTAGCTCGAAAATTGTAAAAGTGGGGAAAGGGGAGCGAAATGGAGGGCGTGGCTCCAAAACTTTGATGCAGCTCTTTGGGGGTCGTTGCCAGCTATCTTCCCACCAAATTTGGAGGCTCTAGCTCCACAACTCTGGAAGATACACGCATTCCCGTTTTTGACGAAGCGTTGTGGCGGATGGGGGTGGCTAGGGCGGTATGGGTGGGCGTGGCATCCAATCTTTTGATGCAGTTTTTGAGGGGTCATCATCACCTATCTTGGCACCAAATTTGGTGGCTATAGCTCAAAAACTGTGGGAGATATAGGCCTTTTTGACTTTAAAATTCGGGGGGGTGGAATGGGGGGGCGTGGCAGTTTGATGCAGTTTTTTGGAGGTTGCTAGTAGCTATCTTCTTACCAAATTTGGTACTTCTAGCTGTAAGGATGTGCGAAATATGTGGATTTATCGGTTTTGAGTTATCGAATTTATCGATTTGCCTGCCCCCCAGTTATCGTAGAACCCCAATCTTGACACTTTAATTTACTATCCCATAGATAAAGAGATTTGGAAAGTTTCAAGTCTCTAGCTTGAAGGGTGTGGAAAAAAGTTGCGTTCATACAGACGGACAGACGGACAGACACCATGACGGACATTGCACAAACTCAATATACTCTTTATCTTCGAGTATAAAAATGGTCTCGTACAGCGGCCGTTCCGTAAGAACATAGCCCCGTACGAATTTCTGTTAGTTAAGCACCTTACGGTAGTGTTGATTAGCGTTCAAGACTTATTTACTGTCGTAAAAAGTGCAACAACATGTCGGGTAGGAACTGGTTTATAAATTTTTCGGAAATTTTTGACAAAATTGACCTGAATCAGGCTTCATTGGAGCCATACTTGTTTTGGCAGTCAATGCTGCGCAACAAGAAATTAATAAAAATAAATTAATTAATTCATATTATACAATTCATATAATATATGTATTTGTATTCTTAAACTCTAGACGACCCGTACTGCCATGGTAAAGATCTTTAAGGTGAATTTGCTTTGACTTTTTTGAGTGGTTTCGGTTATGTTTAGCATCATTTCTGGTAATCTCAGCTCTGCCCATCAAATATGAGTTCACCCAAATGATACCATTGCTTTTTGCATTTGCAGCCTGTCTTTTTTTAATAACCGCCAACAGCAAGGCGTTTGTTATACACAAACACGAAAGTAGCGTACGTTGGTCGCAAATCATTATTTTAAATTCAGTTATTTTACTTGACAAGTAAACATAACACAGCTACTAGCCTACTGCCACAATATGTGAATTTTTCAACACGTGTCGTTACGGTCGTAAATTCTGTGTATTACGGTACGGGCGCTGTACGGAGCATCTGTCTTTACTACCCGTCCAAGTTGGGCTGCAGCAAGTAGATTTAAGTAAAAATCTAGAATTTCTAAACTCAAGTTCTTTAACAACAAGAGATATAAAGTGCGGCAACAGCTTATTCTGCCATTCGCATCGCACACTTTGCAGTCAAAACAAAAAGCTAAACAATAATGGCCGCCTTGCACCAGCTGTCTGTCAGGGAGTATATCGGAATTAGCGAGTAATTTTTATTACCCCAGTTGTCCGCTTCGAATTTGAAAAATTGTAATTAACATAACATTCCAGCTCTGTTTTCCTGTCTTCTTAGTTACTTAGTCTATGAAACAAAAGAGCATTGGGCATCGATTTAAATAACTATCGATAGGGCTATAGATGTGCTGCGAAACATCAATCATGGACGATACGACACTTACAAGGTATACTCAAATAATATTTGTATAAAGAATTATCTTATAAATATCTAAAATTTTACAGAAGAGCGATTGCTGAGCTTTTACGGGAGATGCCAGGTCAAAGCGGCAAGGTTTTTTCCAAAGAGCGCAAAATAAATCCCTTGGGTAAACCAAACAAGAAGTTTCTGGGACGAACAATAAACTGTGCACTGCAACATAACAAACGGAAAAGTGAGAGTACTAAGGAAAGCTGCCAGCAAAAACTCCGGGAATTGAACGAAAGACACGAAAGTCTTAAACAAAATGCCTTTTACTGCTGCATCGCAGGGAATGAGTCAGTTGAAAGGAGCAGACACAAACTCCGTTCCAAAAATAAATCCAATAAAAAACACGTTTCTAGAGGCCACCGTTTACCAAGTCCACCCACCAGAAGCTCTAGCAGGGAATTTCGGAGTCGCAGTCGTGTTCCTAAATTGAAACCCAAATTGCAAAGTATGCGTAAAAGTATTAGCACAAGCACTAGCTCCGGAACAATAACAGTCGGAGGGGAGTCAACAATGCCAACGTCTGCATACTACATGTATTCAAATAACATGGCGCTAGCAGTTGCCATGGCCTATAGTCAAGCACTGTATGCAGCTCATTCTGAGAATTTTAAATCACCGCCTTCCGAATCCACGTCTTGTGATATAGAAAAAGAACTGTTTTCGGATGATGAATCGTTCAAAAAAGACTACCAGTCCCATGCGCTAACCATTGATATCAGTTCGCAAGACGAACAATCTGACGCCAGCTCTAAAAGTGATTCCGAAACTGAAAGTAAAACAGTATCCTTACATGACAGTGATGACGACGATGCTGAATTGTCGTCTAACAGTATCAGGCATATAGAAATAGTAAAGCAGGCGCAGAAAAAGTCTGCCGAACATAAGTCAAACCCTACTTATTCTTCCACGTCTACCATCTTTATTGCGCATACTGTTGATTTAACTGATGATTAGAATATGAGGCCATCGATGGTACACAAATGTTGTGAATTTTTATCAAGCTGCTGATTACTAAGCAAATAATGTTAATATTTAAAAATAAACAAGTGAAAACGTTGCACTCGATACCTGTATAATAACATAGTGCCATCCAAATGTTTGATGCAGGTCTTTGAGGGATGTCACATGATATCTTCCTACCCAATTTGATGACCCTAGCTCAAAAAATATACACATTCTAGTTTTTAAAAGGCGGGGAGGCTTTGGGTGGACGTGGTATCCAAAGTTTTGCTGCAGTCACCAGCGATATCCCTACCGTATTTAGCGACTAGCTTAAAAACTGGGAAAGATACACGCATTCCCGTTTCCTGGCGTGGGGCATAGTTTGTGGGCGTTGCATTCAAAGCAAAGAAAAAAATTGAAGGCCATAAAAGCCTCCACGATGAGTGTGATATAGACAAATATGTTATTTTTGTATGGCATATTCGGAAACACGAAACACTTTTATTTCCAATTTTTTTATTTTTAAAGTATATTTAATTATTAAATTAAATTTTTATAATAAAAATACAAAATAATTATTATACTTTGATTTTTATATTAAAAATAAATCATAACTTTTATTTTAAAAATTGAAAATAAGAATTACGTTTAAATTTTTATTATAAAAATTTAAAATAAAAATTGAATTGAAATTACTTTTGAACGGAGCGAGCTAGATTATATGTCGGCACATATATATAATCTATGCATCAATACCTTTCAGTTGGTGTATAATATGTATGTACAAACGCATGTACAGACATACATATATGCTTGCATGTTTCTTATCTACTATATAAAAATAAGTCGGGTTTTCCTCCATGATTGTCTAACTCCAGAACGCACGAACCGATTTCAATGTTTTTTTCAGAGGTGATTGGGGTCTGTACATCAGTAATTTAATGTGTGTATTATTGCTTTTTATCACTGTTTTGCCGCAAGATTGGCATTCCTGCTTTTTAACAGAAACAGTAGGCAGATGTTTTTAAAAATCATTCTCATCGCATGTTTTTGCCTTTTATTCATTCTCATCTTGAATCGTGTAGGATTCAGAGCTACATATTTAAAATTTGTTATATTTTTTTGTTTGATTTAACATTTTGAGAAGTTTTTATCAACTACCAATTTTTTTCTGCGAGTTTTTTTTCTTTCTTCTGGAAGCTTTTTAAATTGTTGAAAGCAAGCTCATTGATAGTCCAATATGCCTAGAGCACGACGTTCGAGCATCGGCCGCCGCACAAGACATGCAAGCCAGCAACAAGTGTATTCACAGAACTTAAGCGAAGAAAGACAAAATATAATAAGAGAAAATGACCGATTGAGACAACGCGTGAGCACACGAAGATCATTGGCATCATACAATCGCTTGGCATTCCAATATGATCCCACTGCGAACTACAGTGATGATGAAAATTTAAATATTGGACCAATGACGACTATATGCCGATATTGCAATGCGTTAAGGTTAAAAAGAGAAACGGCTGGATTGTGCTGCGCAAGTGGAAAAGTCAAACTGGATCCATTACTTACACCACCACAGCCACTGAAACCATTGTTCGATGGAAGTGATCCCGATTCCAGCCATTTTCTTCAACACATCCTTGAATACAATAACTGCTTTCGCATGACTTCCTTTGGAGCTAATATCATTCGAGAAGGCGGCTTCATGCCGACTTGCAAGGTAAAAGATACAACACACATAACCAATCACTCACACCAACACATAACAACTACATATACACCACACACTACACCATCACACGATCAGAAGTTACCCCGTATTCTTCAACAAATGATTGTTTGCAATTACAGATACAAGGACAAATATATAATTTGCATGGTTCAATGGTGCCAACACCAGATGAACCGCATCAATTTCTGCAAATATATTTCATTTCGTCGATGGTGGATCAGCTGAATGTGCGGTGCAATATACAGGGAGCACATCAGTAAAAGAGACGAATTATTGAACAGTTGCAAGCATTTTTTCACGCAAATAATGCTGTGGTTATTATGTTCAAAACAGCATGCCATCGGATACGCACAAATTTGGCATAAGAGCGGATTGTACCCCAACAGGTGAACATGTGCGAAGATTCACCGTTAATGATGTTGCTGCAATTATTGTTGGCGATCCAACTAAATCGCGAGACATTGTCGTTCAGCGAAGAAGCAATATCATGCATCGTGTAAACGAGACACATCGTTTGTACGATGCGTTACAATATCCAATCATTTATTGGCAAGGGCAAGACGGATACGACATCACGTTGAAGATGGTCGATCCAATTACAGGCGTATCAACGAATAAAAATCCAAGCGCAATGAATTACTATGCGTATCGTTTGATGATTCGTACACATGAGGAGAATGTCATTCTGAAGTGCCGTCGGCTATTCCAGCAATTCACTGTCGACATGTATGTCAAAGTCGAGACCGATCGTTTAGCGTTCATCCGATTCAATCAGGCAAAGCTACGATCTGAGGACTATATACACTTGCGTGATGCTATTCAATCAGATGGTGATGTTCAGAATATTGGACGTCTGACGATTCTCCCATCATCTTATATCGGAAGCCCACGCCACATGCACGAATACGCTCAAGACGCTATGACATACGTGCGAAATTATGGAACACCGGAGTTATTTATTACGTTCACATGCAATCCGAAGTGGACGGAAATATGATCTTGAGCTGGAACCGGGCCAAAAAACGCAAGATCGCCATGACATAATCGCAAGAGTATTTCAGCAAAAACTCAAGGTTATGATGGATGTGCTTAATAAGTATCGAATATTTGGTGACACACGTTGTTATTTGTACTCGGTGGAATGGCAGAAGCGTGGACTACCGCATGCTCATATTCTTATTTGGTTGCTGAACAAATTACATTCAAATGAAGTGGATGACATCATATCAGCTGAAATTCCTGATCCAGTCACTGATCCCCATCTACACGACATTGTGACGACACAGATGGTGCATGGACCGTGCGGTGCATTAAATCCATTATCGCCTTGCATGGTTGATGGAAAATGCACAAAACGATATCCGCGACCGTTAGTTGCTGAAACTGTCACAGGGAACGATGGATATCCAGTTTATCGTCGGCGTTCAAAAGAAGATAATGGTCGAACCATCAAAGTTAAAGTTCAAAATCGAGAGATTGAGATCGGAAATGAATTCATTGTACCATATTGCCCGCTGCTATCACGAATTTTCAAAACACATGCAAACGTTGAGAGTTGTCATTCAGCCAAATCGATCAAATATTTGTGCAAGTACGTCACAAAAGGCAGCGACATGGCTGTGTTTGGTATTGCGTCGGAAAATACGAATGACGAAGTCAGCAACTTCCAAATGGGCAGATACGTCAGTACTAATGAAGCACTGTGGCGATTAATGTAATTTCAAATTCATGAAAGATATCCCACAGTTACACATTTAGCAGTGCATTTGGAAAATGGCCAAAGAGTTTACTTCACTGATGCTAATGCGGCACAACGAGCTGAGAGAC
This sequence comes from Scaptomyza montana, assembly GCA_018904305.1. Classification (NCBI taxonomy): domain Eukaryota; kingdom Metazoa; phylum Arthropoda; class Insecta; order Diptera; family Drosophilidae; genus Scaptomyza; species Scaptomyza montana. The sequence goes on from JAEIGR010000048.1 coordinate 685,677, forward strand.
CACCATCGACAACATTGACTAGCTTCTTTGCAATGTGTGAAGCAGATCCATTCGCAGCGACGCTGATGTACGTTGAAATGCCCAAGTATTACACTTGGAATCAATCAACAAATAAATTCCAACGTCGCAAACAAGGAACCCGAGTTCCAGATTGGCCACAGGTGTTTTCCACTGATGCACTAGGTCGCATGTATACTGTTCATCCTAGAAATGATGAATGTTTTTATTTGCGACTTCTGTTGGTAAATGTACGTGAACCAAAATCATTTGCGCTTTTGAAAACTGTGAATGGCAACCAATGCCAAACATATCGAGAAGCATGTCAACTATTGGGTTTGCTGGAGAACGATTCTCATTGGGATTTAACACTTGCGGATTCAGTTGTTTCATCAAATGCGTACCAAATACGAACGCTGTTCGCAATTATCATGACTACATGTTTTCCTTCACAACCAATTCAGTTATGGAACAAATACAAAGACGACATATGTGAAGATATATTGCATCGCTTGCGCATTCAAACGAATAATCCTGACGGTGGTCAATAATACTGAAAGTCTATTCTTCCTGGACGCACCTGGAGGAACAGGGAAAACATTTGTCATTTCATTGATTTTGGCCACTATTCGATCAAGATGTGACATAGCTTTGGCGTTAGCATCATCTGGAATTGCGGCGACTCTTCTAGATGGCGGTCGTACTGCACATTCTGCGCTTAAGTTGCCACTCAATTTAAACACAATTGATACTCCAACATGCAATATTTCCCGCTCCAGTGCAATGGGAAAATTGTTGATGCAATGCAAGCTCATTGTTTGGGATGAGTGCACAATGGCACATAAGAAATCACTTGAAGCACTTAACTTAACACTGAAGGATCTTCGGCGAAATAACAACATCTTTGGCGGCTTGATGATATTGTTGGCAGGCGATTTCAGGCAGACGTTGGCAGTAATTCCCCGTGGAACGCCTGCAGATGAATTGAATGCTTGCCTGAAGGCATCACCTTTATGGAATAACGTAAAAACATTATCGCTAACCACAAATATGAGAGTTCAACTTCAAAATGATCAAAGTGCTGCACAATTTTCCAACCAATTGTTAGCTGTTGGAAAAGTCCCAGTTGATGCGACATCTGGATTAATTACTCTTACCAACGACCTTTGCCGATTTGTAGACTCTCAATTAGCTCTTATTGAAAATGTTTTCCCAAACATTAGTGAGAATTATCAGAATTATGCTTGGTTAAGTCAACGAGCAATTCTTGCCGCAAAGAATAATGATGTACACGCACTGAATTTCACCATTCAATCAAAAATTGCTGGCGATTTGGTGACATACAAATCCGTGGATTCCCTATCAAATCCCGATGATGTAGTAAATTATCCAACGGAGTTTTTGAACTCTCTGGAGTTACCAGGATTTCCACCACATAACTTGCAACTCAAAGTTGGAACAGTTATTATGATATTGCGTAATTTGAATCAACCGCGACTTTGCAACGGTACTCGACTTTCGGTAAAAAGACTTATGCCGAATTTGATTGAGGCAACCATTATTAACGGAAAGTACGCAGGTGAAAATGTATGTATTCCTGGAATACCAATGATTCCGACTGATCTTCCGTTTGACTTCAAACGATTGCAATTTCTAGTTCGCCTTGCGTTCACAATGACAATTAACAAGTCGCAAGGCCAATCGCTTAGTGTTTGCGGGATAAATTTAGAAAATCATTGTTTTTCACATGGGCAGTTATACGTTACGTGTTCACGAGTTGGGAAACCATCCGCTTTGTTTTGTGTTAGCGTCAGACCAAAAAACAAAAAATGTGGTTTACCAAAGAGCACTTCAATGAAACGGATAGTTTGCGGAATGAAATAAAATTTATCCTTTTCAAATATAAAACAAAAACAAAATTTTACTTCATCTTTTAATCACCAAACAAAAAGTTACATAAAACGAAGCCATCTGGTGGCGAAACGGAGTTCGCCGGGTTTGCTAGTCTTAAATAAAAATAGTGTGATAAATATGCTTTTTATTATGTGTTCTTTATTCTTCTTGATCGATTCCGATGAAAGGTTACATCTTAAATCAGTCACAACTAATTTTAGTGCAGAAAATGCCCTTTTCACTGATACCTGTGTAGCAGGCACAGAATGCAGAATGGAAGCCAGGCGGTACAATCGAGGGTACGTGAACTTTTTGCTCTCCCAGTAGCTCATAATGTCGACGTTTAGGTGTATTGGCTTTGGCGAATAACCCTGTATTTCCGTTATTGCCAATTTAAGCTCCGGTTCATCCTCTTCCTCAGCCTCTTCACACTCAGAGGCCACCTCGATAGAATTTAAAAATTCATTCAAAAGTGAGCATGTACTCTGTGATGTCAATTCAACAGCATTTTCCGCTGGAATTGACGCTAACTCAGGGGCTTCTAATGAGACCCGTTCGACATGTATTGGACTCTCCTGATAAACAAAAAGAGCATAATAATTAATTGTCATATTTATGTGTTTATTTTAATAAAGCTTACCTTTTTGTTTAAAGCAAGAAGTTGGCGCATCAGTCCTACCAAATGATTTTTGGCTGCCGCCTGCTGAGAAGGATTCTTGAGAAGAATCCGCCGAATTCAGGGATCCAAAAAAATTGCAGAGAGAATAACTTCATTAGATGTGAGTATACTCTCACGACTCTCCAAGCTTTTGGCTAAATCTTCGCTATAAATATTATTATGCATAGATTTAATAGCTAATTTAGTCTCTAACCAAAGCTTGTAAAAGTCACCAAAATGAAGCTGTTCACTTTGCAACTTTTTGGTGGCTGCAGAAATCGGCTCTAGCACAGACAGCAACAATTTGATATCAGCCCATTGCTTGTCCGTCAACTGCAAATTTGCAGGAAGGTGTTCCTGGACGAACTCCTCGTATATGCAAACACTTTTCAGCATTTCATATGTGGAGCTCCACCTTGTTGGCACATCAGTGGTTGGCAGCCGTAGAGCCGTGGTAGAAATTGCTAGCCTAGACAATTATAATAAAAAATTTGTCATTATCTACATTAATTACACCGGCACACAAAAAAAATTAAGTGGAATGTGCAAGAGACCGGACCTACCTAAGGGTACGTATTTTGGTCCGCTGAATCCGAATTCGAAGTCAGTTTGACCCCTACACCCTCAAATATCGAGAAAACTTCGAAAAACCGTAAAAATTATGAAAATCGGCAATTTTAATGAAAAAAATTTTTTGGAACTAAACTAAGCGTGATTTTCATGTATTTCGATCAAAGATATATCAAATAAATAAATAATAATAAAATAAATCAAATTCGAAGATATTTCAATAACTTGAAAAAGACAAGACATAAAAAATAGAAAGAAATGATTTTTCCGAATTCTAAACTTTCCTCCAAAATTCCGAAAAAAGTAATTTCTTTTGATTTTTTTTTACTCTTGTTTTGACTTTTGAAGACTTAATTGCTTGTGCCTGTAACCAGGGCACCTCCATGTGGTGACGGTGGGCAACAGAACCATCTGGCAGAGTCCCTGGGTTAACGGCGTGTGTGCCGTCATGGCAGGTACAAGTGATAAGTACTTTACGATGCAGGGAGTCGGATCCCCAGTATCGGCGTCTGGTCAGGGTGAGAAAGCAGGCTCGCAGGCGTCGTCATCAAGCGACTGCAACTCTTCAGTAGTGGGAAACTTGGCTACTGGAGAGTATACTATTACAAGAAGTAATTCTCATCTGTGTAATAAAAGTCCTGATTCATTTTGTTACATTTGTGGAGAATTCAATTTGGAAAGGAATCGAAGATCGTTATCTGATAAGATCAAACAAATTTATGAAGAATGTTTTGGTCTCCAAATTACTAATTTGGATTCAGCATGGGTTCCACATAAGAACGTTTTCACCAAGACATCAGTGAAATGGAGAGTAGATACCAAGGAAATTGGAGTGTTAACATGATGGCAGATTTTTGTTGGATGTTAAAAAGAGAAGTTCCCGAAGAAAATCGAAAACGAAAGAGGAATCCACTACGAAGATCATTTGAGGATAAGAGAGTGCGATACAAACGAAGGAAAGTTTAGAATTCGGAAAAATCATTTCTTTCTATCTTTTTATGTCTTGTGTTTTTCAAGTTATTGAAATATCTTCGAATTTGATTTATTTTATTATTATTTATTTATTTGATATATCTTTGATCGAAATACATGAAAATCACGCTTAGATTAGTTCCAAAAAAATTTTTTTCATTAAAATTGCCGATTTTCCTCGAAATTTGAGGGTGTAGGGGTCAAACTGACTTCGAATTCGGATTCAGCGGACCAAAATACGTACCCTTAGGTAGGTCCGGTCTCTTGCACATTCCACTTAATTTTTTTTGTGTGCCGGTGTTATTAATGAATTTAATTTTGTGTCCTTACCTGAACGTTGGAGTTCGCAATGTTTCTACTACTTTTCGCGCACTTGCAACAACTTCATTCCGTCCATCATCATTCAAAAAGTCTTTTACGGCAAGTTGCATGGAGTGAGCTGCACAGCTGATCGAAGAGATTGAAGAAACACTGATCTCATGAGCCCTGTGTGTTTCCGATGCAGCTCAATTACACCCAATGTCTTCACCTCAATGACATGATTGCGGTAGTACTGAACGTTAACACCCAGTATGCCTTTGGAATGTCGGGAAGCTATGTCAATTTTGAGTGAAAGCATTTTATCTTTAATCCGATTCTTTAATATGTTCTTTTCACACTCATATTTTTCTGAGACATGCAGCATAACATTCCGTGATGTTATCGGACTCAAGTCTAGCCCGTGAAAAATCTGCTCTGTTAGCATTTTGAAGGGAGCAGAATCAAAAAATTGAAACGGCACTTTTTCTTCCGTCACAAGTTGCACGCAAGCTTTTTTCACCTCCACTGCTGACATTGTCACCGAAAATTTCTTTTTCTTCTCCTCTGGCTCACTCTCTTCTTGATCTACCACAGATCTGTAGGCATCGGCATGGCACTCCTGAAGATGCCTCTTCAAATTTGTAAAATAGGCGCCCTTAAAGGAACGCTTACAAATTTTACATGCCGAAACTTCATCTTTTGATTTAAAATCGAAAAATGCACGCACAATAGCATCACGCTTACGACCCATCGCAATCAATTACCAAACATAACAAGATCCAATGCATAGAAAATGCATAACGATGCTGCGTTAACCACTTCTTTTCGCAAACCGCATTGTTTTTGTTTTGCACATTATCCAATGTACAGAGGTTGATAAAAGTATACATACAAGTATACACGCGTTATATTTTAGAAATATTTCGTAACAAATTTTTTCTGCAGTTCTTATAACAAAAACTAATTTTATTGCATCATCTTTTAAGCAAAAGGCCTGTACGCAGACGCCTGTACAGCTCCCGTACAGCAAAAACTTCATATAAAAAAAATGGTCCCGTACAGCTTCAGTACAGTACGTACATTTAAGGTCTGCAGTTCTGTTAGCTACTGCTGGTACGGTAGTGTTGAACAATGCAAATGTTAAAATTTTATGTTAAAATGCTACGGGCAGTAAATAGCTTTCAGCAGCTATTTACGGTTGTAAAAAATGCAACAACATGTCGGGCAAGAGCCGGCTTATACATTTTTCCGATAATATTAACAAAGTTGACCTAATTCAGGCTCCAATAGAGCCATACTTATTGTTTTGGCAGTCAATGCTGCGCAAGAAGTAATGAATAAAAATATATTAATTAATTAATAAGATACAATTTAAGTAACATATAAACTGGATTGTACTGCCACTGATCTATTACAGGGTATAGATCATTAAGGTGAATTTGCCTTGAGTCTTTTGAGTGGTTTCAGTTATGTTTAGCATAATCTTTGGTAATCTCAGCTCTGCCCATCAAATATGGGTTCACTAAAATGCAACCGCCAGAAGCAGTGCGTTAGCTGTACTCAAACACAAAAGTAGCGCGCGTTGGTCGTGAATCATTATTTTGAAATCAAGTGTACAAAACACAGTTGCATTTCCGATTTATTTACAAAAAACAATTAGCCTACCGCCACAATATGTGAATTTTTCAACACTTGTCGTTACAGCCGTAAAACTCATGTATACTGTACGGGAGCTGTACGGGGCTCATGCGTACAGGCCTAAGAGCAAAAATTTTTTTTTTTTCTTTTGTAAGTATACCTTTGGATACTTCTGTAATTGTCTTTTGCTTATCTTCAAATTGTTCACTCTTCTTCATTAACAATTTTGCGCTTACACGTCAGCCGCTGATAAGGCGGTCTAAGCAAGTGTCTAAGCAGACTATTGTATAAACATGCATATGTACATACGTTTGTACATACATATTATACACCAACTGAAAGGAATTGATGCATAGATTATATATATGTGACGACATATAATCTAGCTCGCTCCGTTCAAAAGTTATTTCAATTCAATTTTTATTTTATAAATTAAAGTTATGATTTATTTTTAATATAAAAATCAAAATATAATAATTATTTTGGTTTTTTATTATAAAAGTTTAATTTAAAATTAAAAATAATTTTTTTTAATAAAATAAATAAAATAATTTTTATTTTTCAATTTTTATAATAAAAATTATAATCGTTACGGTCCCTGATTCAAAATTTTGATATTTAGGGGTCGTTACCAGCTATCTTCCTACCAAATTTGGTGACTCTTGATTTACAAGTGAGAAAGATACACGCATTTCCTTATTGAAAGAGGAGGGAAGTGACTGTTTTTGAGAGGTAGACATAATCTATCTAGTCCTATCTATTTCACCAAATTTGGTGGCAAAATGCGGGTGGCTGGGGACGGACTGGATGGGCGTGGATACTATAATGAAAGGCGACGAGCTAGGCTTAGAATGATTTATTTCGGGACTCAGCGTCTGTATTTATAGCAAAAGTTTACATATGTTTTTCATAGACGAATAATGTAATAAGACAGGTCTTAAGAGCTGGAATGTAATGTTAAATAACATAAACGCAACCGATGGGCATGTACGTGGGGAAACAGCAAAAACCAAGCTTCTTATTTATTTATTTATTTATTGTCAGCTAAGAGCAGCTGACATTAAAATGAAATCAAAATTAATTTAAATTAAAAAATAGTTAAAATAATTAAAATAAAAATATAGAATAATATACAAATCTGAAAATATAATTAAAAGTTAACGTTAAAGCTCTGGGAAATTCAATAAAAATTGAGTAGTCCAACATTTGTTGCGAGGATTGAGAAAAACCCAGAAAAACGCAATCAGACCAGCATTAGATTAGTAGTTAGTGGTTACGATTAGATAAAGCAAAAAGAATCGATCTTTTTAGTACTGGAGATGAGGCCTCCAACGAGACAAGAGAATAAAGTTTGTTATAGTCAGAACATATAACACGAAATGGTTCATGAATTAAATAATTGCTGAAGCAACGATCAAGGCTAAGGGGTAAAAAGTTACGTGAAGATCTAATTGGGACATTAAATTTAATTCGACTTAAAAGAACTGATGAGTCGATTTCACCATTAAGTAGGTTAGTAATAAATAATACTCCATGCATAGTTCTACGGTTTAACATGGAGGGAAGATTAATCAAAAGGAGTCTACTTGAATACGGGGGAAAGTCTACTCCAGGAACCCAGTTAAAACTTCTAAGGGCAAATAGAAGAAATTTCTTCTGCACAGATTCAATTCTATCCTGGTGAATCGAGTATTGTGGGGACCACACACAAGATCCAGACTCCAGGATGGGACGTACTAGGGATGTATAAAGCGTTTTAGTGGTGTAGGGATCGTTAAACTCTTTCGACCACCGCTTGATGAAGCCAATGACATTAATGGCCTTATTGACTATAGACGAAATATGAGAGTCAAACTTTAATTTATGATCAAGAATAATGCCTAAATCTTTAATTTCAAACACGCGGTCAAGTGGTGAAGCATCAAGCAAGTAGTGAGCAGTATGAGGGGTACTTCTACAAAAAGACATGACTTTACATTTAGAACAATTTAAATTGAGTAAGTTAAAACGACACCAGGCCGACAATGCACGCAAATCCGACTGTAGCAAGTTACAAAGAGAAGCATCATTATATGTGAAACATAGCTTCACATCATTAGCAAACATATATACATAGGAGTTAGTAATAACAGCTGGAAGATCGTTAATAAACAGATTAAATAGCAAAGGTCCAAGGTGACTACCCTGGGGAACACCAGAGGTAACAAAAATAGGTTTAGATACCGACGATTTAAAAACTACTTTTTGTGTTCGACCACACAAGTACTCCGAAAGCCACAATACGAGTTTTGATGGAAATCCAATAATATTTAATTTTTGAAGCAACAGAGAATGACTAAAAGAATCAAATGCCTTACTAAAATCACTTGTTTACCTACTTTACGCGCTACAATGTCAGCTGGTGCGAAGTCGGCCATCATTGTTTAGATTTTTGTTGTGACTGCAAAGTGTGCGAAGCGCAAGGAATAATTAATTGTTGCCGCTTTTCAGTTCTCTTGTTGTTGTCACAAAATTTTAAATCGGCAATTGTAGGCTTTTGCTTCAATCTGCTTGCTGCTGCTCAACAAGAAAGAGTGGTCTAGACTTCATATGAACTTTGTGCAATTGTATAGCAAAACATGAGATACTTTAATATTATTTCTGTTTTACATGTTTATTTGTATTTGGCAATTAGATAGGGCACTCAAAACTTATAAAGCAGCACCAAAAATGCCTTGGAAGTTAGGTTTTTGTAGGCAAAATACTAATATGCACCAAATTTAATCTAAATATTGGCTGTTTAGCGTTTGCCGAAATTCATAATAGTAGAGAAAGGTGAACGAATGCCATGGCAAATGCTACTTATACATTTAAATATGCACATGTAGATATTAGAGGTCTGCATGGCTGCACTCACTACATACGCCAAATTGAATGGATTCGAATTGAATTGAGTTGAGTTGGGTCTGTACTTTTTTACAATTATTTTAGAAATAGGCAAATTACGCTCTCTTTGTTTTAGAAACCACGCGTACAATGATTTCTCCATATTATCATATTCGCAAGCATGTAAAAATAACAAAAAGAGAACGAAAGAAAAGTGGTAAAAACGAACTTAAACATACGATTTCCTTGGGAAGTTGCGTTAAATGAGTTATTTTTTTTTTTTAAAGTTGCGTTAACAGAGTCAACAATGTTAAGAATTCGGGTGTTGCAATAATCGAGGAGTTGCGTGTAACGAGGGTTGCGTTAACCGAGGTCGTACTGTATGTATTTTGGTTTATAACTTGTTTTGTTTGTAATGTTTTAGCTTAGATTAATCGCTGTGTATTTATTTGTGACCTGTCTATAAGTGTTTTCTGTGCTTAGACTTAATTTAATATGCTTAAAATATATAGGTTTTGAAAAGCGCACTGGGTGAAAGGGAGAATAATTCAGATCATATAACATCATGTAATTTTTTTTCATTTTCTGATAGCCAAGCAGCTATCAAATCGCTCAACGCGATATCGTCGAACTCGATATCCGTCACAGACTGCCGCAAATCTCTGCAAGAGATGGCAGAGCAGTTCGATCTCTACCTCATATGGGTGCCCGGTCACAAAGGCATCGAGGGCAATTGTAGGGCGGATGAGCTGGCAAGACATGGTACTACCATGCCTCTCCTCTCGGATAAGGAGGGTTTGGGCATGCCCATGGCCAGCTGTAAACTTAGGATTCGCGAGCATTTCGAACGCGAAGCAAATAAAAGGTGGCAACACACCACCGGTAGATGCAATATAGCCAGACAGACATGGCCAACGCGCTGTAAAAAGCGCTCTTCAAGCCTAATCCACCTAAATAGATCAGGTTGTGCCTCCGTAGTGAGGGCTGTTACGGGGCTAGTGGGATCTCATGCAGCGAGACTACTAGCCCCTTCTAACGATTTCTGCAGAAGCTGTCGGGACGAGGAAGAGGAGGAAACTGTTTCCCATCTTTTCTGCGACTGTCCTGCACTCTGCAAAAATAGAAATCGCTTTCTCGGTTCCTATTTCCTAAAAGACCTCTCAGAGATAGCGAACACCACCCCCAAGAGTATTCTCTCCTTTATTCATGCTTCGGGCTGGAACCACGCCCTCTCAAATAGTATCACACACCCTGTTCTCGGGTAGACGGAGTTGTGGACGCAGTCCATCGCGGCATCACAATGGGCCAACAATTGGCCTAAGTGAGTGGAAGGGTCTCTCACCTGCCCACTACCGCTCTAACCTAACCTAACCTAAACATCATGTAAAATATTCTGCATCCCAGCGAGCAGCGCGGCTTCGGAGCGAACCTTTTCAAACGCTAGAAATTTAATTACTAAAAAGCGGTGTCTAATAGCCACAAATCCAGACAACATAAACAAAATAATGTTTTTACACGCAAATATAAATTAAATATAAATATAACATATACATATGTATATATGTATATTGTAATAAACTTAATAAAATCAAATTACATTGACTTTCGTTTTTCCATTCTTTTATTTTCTTAAGGCCTGTACGCATGAGCCCCGTACAGCTCCCGTACCGTACACATGAGTTTTACGATTGTAACGAAAAGTGTTGAAAAATTCACATATTGTGGCGGTAGGCTAATTGTTTTTTGTAAAAAACGGGAATACGTGTATCTTCCAGAGTTGTGGAGCTAGAGCCACAAAATTTGGTAGGAAGATAGCTGGCAACGACCCCCAAAAATTTGGATGCCACACCCACCCATACCACCTCAGCCCCCCCTTTCCCCACCTTTTACAAACTTTGAGCTAGAATCACCCAATTTGGTATGAAGATAGCAATTGACATTCCACAAAGATCTGCAGCAAAAATTTGGATGCCACACCCACCCATACGAAGAATTCGGGTGTTGCAATAATCGAGGAGTTGCGTGTAACGAGGGTTGCGTTAACCGAGGTCGTACTGTATGTATTTTGGTTTATAACTTGTTTTGTTTGTAATGTTTTAGCTTAGATTAATCGCTGTGTATTTATTTGTGACCTGTCTATAAGTGTTTTCTGTGTTTAGATTTAATTTAATATGCTTAAAATATATAGGTTTTGAAAAGCGCACTGGGTGAAAGGGAGAATAATTCAGATCATATAACATCATGTAAAATATTCTTCATCTCAGCGAGCAGCGCGACTTCGGAGCGAACCTTTTCAAACGCTAGAAATTTAATTACTGAAAAGCGTTGTCTAATAGCCACAAATTCAGACAACATAAACAAAATAATGTTTTTACACGCAAATATAAATTAAATATAAATATAACATATACATATGTATATATGTATATTGTAATAAACTTAATAAAATCAAATTACATTGACTTTCGTTTTTCCATTCTTTTATTTTCATAAGGCCTGTACGCATGAGCCCCGTACAGCTCCCGTACCGTACACATGAGTTTTACGATTGTAACGAAAAGTGTTGAAAAATTCACATATTGTGGCGGTAGGCTAATTGTTTTTTGTAAAAAACGGGAATACGTGTATCTTCCAGAGTTGTGGAGCTAGAGCCACAAAATTTGGTAGGAAGATAGCTGGCAACGACCCCCAAAAATTTGGATGCCACACCCACCCATACCACCTCAGCCCCCCCCTTTCCCCACCTTTTACAAACTTTGAGCTAGAATCACCCAATTTGGTATGAAGATAGCAATTGACATTCCACAAAGATCTGCAGCAAAAATTTGGATGCCACACCCACCCATACGAAGAATTCGGGTGTTGCAATAATCGAGGAGTTGCGTGTAACGAGGGTTGCGTTAACCGAGGTCGTACTGTATGTATTTTGGTTTATAACTTGTTTTGTTTGTAATGTTTTAGCTTAGATTAATCGCTGTGTATTTATTTGTGACCTGTCTATAAGTGTTTTCTGTGTTTAGATTTAATTTAATATGCTTAAAATATATAGGTTTTGAAAAGCGCACTGGGTGAAAGGGAGAATAATTCAGATCATATAACATCATGTAAAATATTCTTCATCTCAGCGAGCAGCGCGACTTCGGAGCGAACCTTTTCAAACGCTAGAAATTTAATTACTGAAAAGCGTTGTCTAATAGCCACAAATTCAGACAACATAAACAAAATAATGTTTTTACACGCAAATATAAATTAAATATAAATATAACATATACATATGTATATATGTATATTGTAATAAACTTAATAAAATCAAATTACATTGACTTTCGTTTTTCCATTCTTTTATTTTCATAAGGCCTGTACGCATGAGCCCCGTACAGCTCCCGTACCGTACACATGAGTTTTACGATTGTAACGAAAAGTGTTGAAAAATTCACATATTGTGGCGGTAGGCTAATTGTTTTTTGTAAAAAACGGGAATACGTGTATCTTCCAGAGTTGTGGAGCTAGAGCCACAAAATTTGGTAGGAAGATAGCTGGCAACGACCCCCAAAAATTTGGATGCCACACCCACCCATACCACCTCAGCCCCGTCCCCCCCCCCTTTCCCCACTTTTACAAACTTTGAGCTAGAGTCACCAAATTTGGAAGGAAGACAGCTGGTGGCATCCTCATATGCTTCGGAAAATCTTTAAGGCAGCGTACACCCCTGCCGCATCCGTACCCTTTAGCAATCAGGCCTCTTATTACCGGTTTTAATACTGGTAACGAGTATACCGCAGTCGGTTGCGTCCGACTGCAACGTTTCCATTTGTTCCATATATGTGTTTGTGCCTACAAATTTCGCTATTACATCATTCATGTCATTAAATTGACGTGCTTCCATTATTGTGCGCGCCTTTTCGTTAGTGCAGTTTTTTGTTATTGCTTTCACAGCGGTTCCTTTTGCATACTTTTGGGCCGTATCTGTATTAAGACTATCTAGTATGTAAGCTCATCTTAGAGCTTTGGCTAAATTTTCTATTTCTGTTGCATACACACTTGCTGATTTTTCGTTTTGTTTTAAATTCATTAATCTCGCTTCAATAACTGCTACTGTTTCACCTTTAATATTGTTTTGCAAAGTTTTTATAATACTGTTTATGGTTGTTTCGTTGGTAATTAATAGCCTAGTGTCTCCTTTTAATATTGTTTTTATTATTTTAATCGCAATTGTTTCGTGTGTCCCCTTTATGTCTTCTAATAGTTCAAGTGAATCAATAAAACTTTGTAAGTTTTCGCTTCTTCCGTCAAACTCCTGGACTAGCTTTGAAGCTGAGTTCATAAATTCTATATTTATTTGCCCCATGTTTTCAGATTATTCTTTCGAACCTGCGTTTGGTGTGTTATGTTTTTCCTCTTCTTCATTCATGTGTGCTATTTGCTACTATTTCCTTAAATGTTGCGTTTTCTTCGAGCTCTAGTGGTAGTGTTATTTCTAGGTTGTATTTATTAGCTATTGTAATTATACTATTTTTAAAATATTCTAGATGTTCTTCAAACCTTATTTTTGCTTTTAATTCCCAATTAGTTTGATATCTGTATAATAATTTTTTAATGTAATTGTAATTATCGAATATTATTCCTATATGCTTATTTACAGTGTGTGTTTGAATGTAAATGGATTTATTTATACATTTGTATGATTTATAAAAATTTTCTTTCCTAAAGGCCTGTACGCATGAGCCCCGTACAGCTCCCGTACCGTATACATGAGTTTTACGGACCTTAACGAGCAGTGTTAAAAAATTCACATATTGTGGCGGTTGGTTGATAACTTTCTTTTAATAAATCGGAAGTGCAGCTGTGTTTTGTATACTTAAATTCAAAATAATGATTCATGACCAAAGCGCGCTACTGTTGTGTTTGAGTACAACTAACGCTCTGCTGCTGGCGGTTGTAAAAAAAAAGGCTGGCTGCAAAACCAAAAATTATTTTAGTGAACCCATATTTGATGGGCAGAGCTGAGATTACCAAAGATTATGCTAAACATAACTGAAACCACTCAAAAGAATCCCCAATATGTGGAACACTCAGCGAACAGCCACCAGCACTGCCACTCTTAATGTCCAACAAGACAGGCCGACGTTCCATTGCCTTTATTAGAGCAATTTGCGCCGATTCACTATTAAAATTTTCAAACCTACTTCTGTTTGCCGACATCTTGTTTCACGTTTAAGGCCCGTAAACAATTGCTGAACATTGATTCCAACAGTAACAACAGCACAGCTTTTATTTAACATTTTCATTGTTCAACACTAAGCTACTGCTAGTGACTAACAGAGCTGCATACCAGAGTTTCGTAATACGGTACGGGTGATGTACGAGACTGTTTTTATACCCTTAACCCATAAAATGGGTAAATAAGGGTATAATGGTTTTGTGCAAAAGTATGTAACAGGCAGAAGGAAGCATCTCCGACCCTATAAAGTATATATATTCTTGATCAGCATCAATAGCCGAGTCGATTTAGCCATGTCCGTCTGTCCGTCCGTCTGTCCGTCTGTCTGTCTGTCCGTCTGTCCGTCTGTATGAACGCGTGGATCTCAGAGACTACAAGAGCTAGAGACTTCAGATTCGGGATATAAGTTCTCCTATACCATGAGCAGAACAAGTTTGCTTCAAATTATCGATAACTATTCTGGTTTCCGATATACACATGGAATCGATAACAACAAAATATCGAATTTGGAAAATGAAAAAATGAGGGTTGAAAGAATGGGTAACGATAAATCTTTTCTGAAAATTTCGTCCAAATCGGTTGAGAAACATCGGAGATATCGAATTTAATCGATTGAAGTTAAGTCAGCATACCAAAGTCTTATATAAATTTAATTTATTTTTTGCAACTGGGTTCAGGGTATCTTCTAGTCGGGCTCTCCCGACTAAAGCCTTCTTACTTGTTTTTATATGAAGTTTCTACGGTACGGGCGATGTACTAGCATCTGCGTAGAGGCCTTAAGTTTTAATTCGTTTATGTTGTTGTCCATGTGTGGCTAGTTTTCATCAGTACCCTTCTAATAGGTAGTGTATTAATCTTTTTTGATGACACTAAGGTTGCACGTGTTTTACATTGTGAGCTTTTTGTACACTGGCAGAAATTTGTGCTCTGATATTAACCTTTTACATAAATTTTTCTTTTACATTCTAATTGTTATCGTTTTAACAATAATTTCTATTAATAATAATTTTTTTGTTTTTTGTCTAAAAGAAAAATTTTTTTGTCTAATTTTCAAAATTCATTTTATCATTTATTCTTTTTAATGTGGTGGCGGTCCACGCCGTTTACCACTACGGTGCAAAAATAAAAAGCATTCTTATTTAATATTTATTAATTATACCCTTAACTAGGGCTGCCATCCGTCCGGGATTCCCCGGATTTGTCCTAGTTTGATGGGTGTCCGGGGTCCGTCCGGCAGGGGTTTTTTGTCAGGGGAAACCCAATTTTTTTAAACATAAACGATATTTGAAATCAATCTCAGTTCAAAATTCATTAATAATTGTTGTGTCTTACACGCGTTTTATTAGTCAATTCTCTTCTTATTATTATGTTCGTTCATGGTCACATTCTTGTTCTAACGAACTTGTAATCGATATCAGTTCAATTGATCTAAGTAAATAGGTTCAGCTGTTATATAACAGAGTTCAATACGATTATCAATATGTTAATGTTATGTAAATATACATATCCGTTCAAGTCGCACTTACACAGGCAAGTGTGTTTCGCGCGTTGATGCCATTTGGAAATTGCTACACAGCAATTTACGTAAGTTCACATATTATTTTGTCACTTTTTAAATACCTACCTACGAGTAAGATAACTTGTTTAAGTACGTACATCTTTAACAATTGCTAAATACGGCTGTAAATGTGCATCTAACGAGTAAAAAGTTTGGAATGCACACTATTTGCTCTAAATATGCTCACATTATGTTCAGCTAAGCAAAAATAACTGTAACTATAACGGTGCTAATATGAAAGACGAAAGAATGCAAGAATAGTAAATACGAAAACACTTTGTTGACAGTGAAATTTTGTTAGTCCTGTTTTGTTTTTGTTATAACTGTTTTGTTTTTCTACTTTCTGACTTTCCCTTTATTGCTTTCTAGATCAAAATGCCGAAACGTAAATGCACGTTCAACAGCGAATTGAAAAGTAAATATCCTATGTTGAAAAGAGGAAAATATGACTGGGAAGTACAGTGCACGATTTGTTCTACAAATATTTCCATTGCAAATAAAGGTATTTCCGACATTAAAGAGCACCTTAACACACAAAAACACAAAGCTAATTCGAAAATACAAGCTAGTAGTTCAAACATCCAGGCTTTCTTGGAAAAAAGTTGACCTAGCTCAGAAGAAAATCTTATTCGAGCAGCTGAAGGCGCAATGGCTTACCACACAGTCTATCACCAAATGTCATTCAATTCTTTGGATTGTAGTAATTCCCTTAACCAAGTAATGTTTTCGGAGTCAAATACGGCAAAAAACATGACATGTAATCGCACGAAAGCTACTGCTATTGTAAATAACGTGTTATGCCCTTTAACGATTGCCGAACTCAAAAGAGATCTAATAGATGTTGCTTTCGTAAGTGTATCTACCGATGCTAGTAATCACGGCAGTACTAAATTATTTCCCATTATCATTCAGTATTTTGATAAACAAAACAATGGCATCACGTCGAAGCTCCTTGAAATCGAGTCTGTTGAAAATGAAACATCTGACACAATTGTTGAAATTATTATGAAACAACTTCGGGAGCATGATCTTCTATCGAAGTGTATAGCATTTTCTGGCGACAATTGCAACACAAACTTCGGCGGGAGCACTAGATCAGGGAAAAATAATGTCTTCTATAAACTGAAAAGTAAACTTAATCCAAATATTGTCGGCATCGGATGTTCTGCCCATATCCTTCATAATGCTGTGCACCATGGATGTGACCTACTTCCTATTGACGTTGAGACGATGATATTGAAAATATTCAACTTTTTCGCAATTTATACAGTTCGCACAGAAGCTCTCAAGGACTTTTGTGCAGCTGCTGAATCGGAATACGACCATCTTTTATTTCACTCAAAAACACGATGGCTAAGTCTTTTCCCGCAATCGAGAGGTTTTTGAAAATGTACGAGGCCATAAAAAGTTATTTTGAAAGCTTGGATAGACCACCCGTTTTGATCAAAAATTTTTTTGAAGACCCACTATCAGAGGCATATATGTTTCTCATTCATTCAGTGATGTACGTTTTCCATGGAAAAATTGAAAAGTTGGAAAAAAGTGATAACTCCATTATCGAAACCAGAAACATATTGGCGTCTCTGAATAAAACGTTAGAAGACAGAATAAAAGAAAACTTTGTACCTCTCAAGGCCCAAAGTATTTTAAACAAACAAGAGGAAAGCACAAAAAACGAGTTTAAAAAAAATTGTTCAGATTTTTACAGAGAAATGAAATCCTATATAGAGAAGTGGGAAAATCCAATGAAGGACTTTGACAAATTCAACTGGATGATGTTGTCAAACATTACTGAAAGCACTCCATGGTCTGATGTGGAAAAAACAGTTATATTTCTCAAGGAAGTTAACATCGAAATCGATGACACGAAACTGATAGACGAATGGGCAAACTTGAAGGCTTATAGCATGAACCTGACTAACGGCGATAAACTTTTAAGCGCGAACCAGTTGTGGGTGAATTTTTTTAAAACACCTAATGCTCATTTATATTCTGAGATGCCTAAAATCGCACAATATTATTTTTGCATACCAGCTCACAATGCGAATGTAGAGAGAGTCTTTTCGCTAGTCACGCAGCAATGGACAAAAGAAAGAAACTCGCTAAACATACACACAGTTTCTTCTCTGATCAAAATCAAATATAATTTCAAGAACCTGAGTTGTTCCGACTTTTACAGATTCTTGTTGGAAAAGAAAGATATTTTAGAAAAAATTGGGAGGACTGAAAAATACCAAAATAAGTAAAAAAAATTAAATAAAAATTAAATAATTATAAAGATGTTTTTGGTTTTTGTTGTAAAAAATTTTTAGAGGTGTCCGGGGAAAAAAACATATTTCGCCTTAATGTCCGGGCTTTTTCTTGTGTTTATCCGGCGTCGGCAATTTAGGTGATGGCAGCCCTACCCTTAACCCATAAAATGGGTAAATAAGGGTATAATGGTTTTGTGCAAAAGTATGTAACAGGCAGAAGGAAGCATCTCCGACCCTATAAAGTATATATATTCTTGATCAGCATCAATAGCCGAGTCGATTTAGCCATGTCCGTCTGTCCGTCTGTCTGTCTGTCCGTCTGTATGAACGCGTGGATCTCAGAGACTACAAGAGCTAGAGACTTCAGATTTGGCATATAAGTTCTCCTATACCATGAGCAGAACAAGTTTGCTTCAAATTATCGATAACTATTCTGGGTTCCGATATACACATGGAATAGATAACAAAAAAATATAGAGTTTGGAAAATGTAAAAATGAGGGTTGAAAGAATGGGTAACGATAAATCTTTTCTGAAAATTTCGTCCAAATCGGTTGAGAAACATCGGAGATATCGAATTTAATCGATTGAAGTTAAGTCAGCATACCAAAGTCTTATATAAATTTAATTTATTTTTTGCAACTGGGTTCAGAGTATCTTCTAGTCGGGCTCTCCCGACTAAAGCCTTCTTACTTGTTTTTATATGAAGTTTCTACGGTACGGGCGATGTACTAGCATCTGCGTAGAGGCCTTAAGTTTTAATTCGTTTATGTTGTTGTCCATGTGTGGCTAGTTTTCATCAGTACCCTTCTAATAGGTAGTGTATTAATCTTTTTTGATGACACTAAGGGTGCACGTGTTTTACATTGTGAGCTTTTTGTACACTGGCAGAAATTTGTGCTCTGATATTAACCTTTTACATAAATTTTTCTTTTACATTCTAATTGTTATCGTTTTAACAATAATTTCTATTAATAATAATTTTTTTGTTTTTTGTCTAAAAGAAAAATTTTTTTGTCTAATTTTCAAAATTCATTTTATCATTTATTCTTTTTAATGTGGTGGCGGTCCACGCCGTTTACCACTAAGGTGCAAAAATAAAAAGCATTCTTATTTAATATTTATTAATTATACCCTTAACTAGGGCTGCCATCCGTCCGGGATTCCCCGGATTTGTCCTAGTTTGATGGGTGTCCGGGGTCCGTCCGGCAGGGGTTTTTTGTCAGGGGAAACCCAATTTTTTTTAAACATAAACGATATTTGAAATCAATCTCAGTTCAAAATTCATTAATAATTGTTGTGTCTTACACGCGTTTTATTAGTCAATTCTCTTCTTATTATTATGTTCGTTCATGGTCACATTCTTGTTCTAACGAACTTGTAATCGATATCAGTTCAATTGATCTAAGTAAGTAGTTACAGCTGTTATATAACAGAGTTCAATACGATTATCAATATGTTAATGTTATGTAAATATACATATCCGTTCAAGTCGCACTTACACAGGCAAGTGTGTTTCGCGCGTTGATGCCATTTGGAAATTGCTACACAGCAATTTACGTAAGTTCACATATTATTTTGTCACTTTTTAAATACCTACCTACGAGTAAGATAACTTGTTTAAGTACGTACATCTTTAACAATTGCTAAATACGGCTGTAAATGTGCATCTAACGAGTAAAAAGTTTGGAATGCACACTATTTGCTCTAAATATGCTCACATTATGTTCAGCTAAGCAAAAATAACTGTAACTATAACGGTGCTAATATGAAAGACGAAAGAATGCAAGAATAGTAAATACGAAAACACTTTGTTGACAGTGAAATTTTGTTAGTCCTGTTTTGTTTTTGTTATAACTGTTTTGTTTTTCTACTTTCTGACTTTCCCTTTATTGCTTTCTAGATCAAAATGCCGAAACGTAAATGCACGTTCAACAGCGAATTGAAAAGTAAATATCCTATGTTGAAAAGAGGAAAATATGACTGGGAAGTACAGTGCACGATTTGTTCTACAAATATTTCCATTGCAAATAAAGGTATTTCCGACATTAAAGAGCACCTTAACACACAAAAACACAAAGCTAATTCGAAAATACAAGCTAGTAGTTCAAACATCCAGGCTTTCTTGGAAAAAGTTGACCTAGCTCAGAAGAAAATCTTATTCGAGCAGCTGAAGGCGCAATGGCTTACCACACAGTCTATCACCACATGTCATTCAATTCTTTGGATTGTAGTAATTCCCTTAACCAAGTAATGTTTTCGGAGTCAAATACGGCAAAAAACATGACATGTAATCGCACGAAAGCTACTGCTATTGTAAATAACGTGTTATGCCCTTTAACGATTGCCGAACTCAAAAGAGATCTAATAGATGTTGCTTTCGTAAGTGTATCTACCGATGCTAGTAATCACGGCAGTACTAAATTATTTCCCATTATCATTCAGTATTTTGATAAACAAAACAATGGCATCACGTCGAAGCTCCTTGAAATCGAGTCTGTTGAAAATGAAACATCTGACACAATTGTTGAAATTATTATGAAACAACTTCGGGAGCATGATCTTCTATCGAAGTGTATAGCATTTTCTGGCGACAATTGCAACACAAACTTCGGCGGGAGCACTAGATCAGGGAAAAATAATGTCTTCTATAAACTGAAAAGTAAACTTAATCCAAATATTGTCGGCATCGGATGTTCTGCCCATATCCTTCATAATGCTGTGCACCATGGATGTGACCTACTTCCTATTGACGTTGAGACGATGATATTGAAAATATTCAACTTTTTCGCAATTTATACAGTTCACACAGAAGCTCTCAAGGACTTTTGTGCAGCTGCTGAATCGGAATACGACCATCTTTTATTTCACTCAAAAACACGATGGCTAAGTCTTTTTCCCGCAATCGAGAGGTTTTTGAAAATGTACGAGGCCATAAAAAGTTATTTTGAAAGCTTGGATAGACCACCCGTTTTGATCAAAAATTTTTTTGAAGACCCACTATCAGAGGCATATATGTTTCTCATTCATTCAGTGATGTACGTTTTCCATGGAAAAATTGAAAAGTTGGAAAAAAGTGATAACTCCATTATCGAAACCAGAAACATATTGGCGTCTCTGAATAAAACGTTAGAAGACAGAATAAAAGAAAACTTTGTACCTCTCAAGGCCCAAAGTATTTTGAACAAACAAGAGGAAAGCACAAAAAACGAGTTTAAAAAAAATTGTTCAGATTTTTACAGAGAAATGAAATCCTATATAGAGAAGTGGGAAAATCCAATGAAGGACTTTGACAAATTCAACTGGATGATGTTGTCAAACATTACTGAAAGCACTCCATGGTCTGATGTGGAAAAAACAGTTATATCTCTCAAGGAAGTTAACATCGAAATCGATGACACGAAACTGATAGACGAATGGGCAAACTTGAAGGCTTATAGCATGAACCTGACTAACGGCGATAAACTTTTAAGCGCGAACCAGTTGTGGGTGAATTTTTTTAAAACACCTAATGCTCATTTATATTCTGAGATGCCTAAAATCGCACAATATTATTTTTGCATACCAGCTCACAATGCGAATGTAGAGAGAGTCTTTTCGCTAGTCACGCAGCAATGGACAAAAGAAAGAAACTCGCTAAACATACACACAGTTTCTTCTCTGATCAAAATCAAATATAATTTCAAGAACCTGAGTTGTTCCGACTTTTACAGATTCTTGTTGGAAAAGAAAGATATTTTAGAAAAAATTGGGAGGACTGAAAAATACCAAAATAAGTAAAAAAAAATTAAATAAAAATTAAATAATTATAAAGATGTTTTTGGTTTTTGTTGTAAAAAATTTTTAGAGGTGTCCGGGGAAAAAAACATATTTCGCCTTAATGTCCGGGCTTTTTCTTGTGTTTATCCGGCGTCGGCAATTTAGGTGATGGCAGCCCTACCCTTAACCCATAAAATGGGTAAATAAGGGTATAATGGTTTTGTGCAAAAGTATGTAACAGGCAGAAGGAAGCATCTCCGACCCTATAAGGTATATATATTCTTGATCAGCATCAATAGCCGAGTCGATTTGGCCATGTCCGTCTGTCCGTCTGTCTGTCTGTCCGTCTGTATGAACGCGTGGATCTCAGAGACTACAAGAGCTAGAGACTTCAGATTTGGCATATAAGTTCTCCTATACCATGAGCAGAACAAGTTTGCTTCAAATTATCGATAACTATTCTGGGTTCCGATATACACATGGAATAGATAACAAAAAAATATCGAGTTTGGAAAATGTAAAAATGAGGGTTGAAAGAATGGGTAACGATAGATCTTTTCTGAAATTTTCGTCCAAATCGGTTAAGAAACACCGGAGATATCGAATTTAATCGATAGAAGTTAAGTCAGTATACCAAAGTCTAAATTTAATTTATTTTTTGCAACTGGGTTCAGGGTATCTTCTAGTCGGGCTGACCCGACTAGAGCCTTCTTACTTGTTTTAATTTGTGGTGCTGCTGGTCATCTCTGCATCCGGCTGTTGGCTGCGTCTTTGCTGCTGGCGTTGTATTCTTTTGGTTTCTTCCTCTTCCAGGGTGGCTATGCGCATCCAAATCGCGCTTGCTATCTTCCAGGGTGGTGGGGGGTCGCTGTTGACCTGTGCTATTAGTGCTGCCCTTTGCCGCCTAAAATTGGCGAGTTGTTCTCCTCTTCTTTTTGGTTTTGGGACAACCGGGATGATTGTGAGCTGTGCCTCTTCTTTTTCTTTTTTGGCACGGGCAGCTTGTGCATTAGGTTGGCGTCTTGGTATTCCTCAATGGAGAGGGGTTTTGGTCCAGCCTTTGGGCACCTTTTTATTGCCTCTTTTATTTTTTGTATATGCTCGCTCATTATTTTTCAGCTTGGCCTTTTTGTATTTGGCAAGAGCTGGCAAGATCGCCATATAATGAAAGGCGACGAGCTAGGCTTAGAATGATTAATCTCGGGACTCAGCGTCCGTATTTATTGCAAAAGTTTACATATGTTCTTATGGCTAGGTAAGGTTAACAAGAGTGTGAAGAGTTACTTATCTAATTGTAATGAATATCTAATGTAATGGTTAATAGTATTAGGCTATCTTGTTCTGTTGAATTTGATCATTAGTGAGTGCAAGCTCAGCTTGAGCTTGAAAGCTTAAAGCTCCTAACTGCACTTGCCATATGTTGTTGTTTATGTTTGCAAGCATAAAGCTTTGGCACAGTGGGCCTATGTTCATTTGCTTATAGTTAATTATAATGTGCTATGCATTTATACTACAATACAAAATTTCTGATGCTGTTTTTAGGAGGTCGCCAGTAGTAGCCTATCAATAGGCGTATTTTTTGACACTTTATCTGTATCGCCTATAGGTAAAGGTATTTGAAAAGTTTCAAGTCTCTAGCTTTACGGGTGTCGAAAAACGTTCCGTTCATACAGACGGATAGACGGACATTGTACTGTTTACGTTCGGTATCAAGGATAAAAAGTCTTCGTAAGGTGTTGCTCCCGAGACCTGAGTCCTAAGAGCATCGGCTTGATGCTTCTTTAAGGAAGGTTTACAATGTCAGCTTAGCTTGGATTGAAGCTTTTAAAAATCTGAAATGTACGCTGATAGTTTACAATGTCAGCGTGAACAATGCAATCAGCTGATTCGAACTCAGCTAACACATTTGCAATGGCGCAAAAATTAAAAATTTTTTTTTTTTCATTTAACAATGATTGTACCAAATAAATATAAAAAAGTGAATTCTATTATCATTTACCTCCGTTTAGAGCAAAATAGAGGCAAAAACCTAACTAATTTCGATAATACGCCATCTATTGACAGCTTTTAAAACAAAATTTTCGAATAGCTTTTTTCCACTCCAAGCTGAGATGCAAGCGAAAGCGGTTACAGATTGAGAGTGAGTGAGACGAACTTATGTGAAAAATATGTCTGGCAGACAGAAGCAAAACATTTTCCAATCTCACGCTGACATTGTAAACCTTGCTTAAACCTTGCTTTAGATTTGATATTCATCATCGGCTTGTTTATTTGTAATTCTTGTCTGTTCCATGGAAATCTTTTATGGTCATGCTTCTCTTTTTTGCGTTTTCATTAGTGTATGATCTTTAAGCATTTACACATAGAGCAGTCAAACAGCAAAATTTTAAAAGACAGTCAGAACTCGAAGCCTGGCGACACGCAGTACTTCCGGTGCTGAGAGAATGCGAAGCATCGCTCATTTTGCAGGCCTTTTGCGTCGCTTATTTTGCAGGCCTTTTGCGTCGCTTAAAAATTAAAGTCATTTTGGTCGCTGGCTTCGCTGCGATAAATGGTGGTGGCGGCGTTATGGATTGGGTATGTTTTAAGGTTAGTGGAGATGGGAACCTGGTTTTCATCAAATCCACAATGGCTCACAAGAAGTACATATACCGATTTCCTCAAACGAAATTTACAATCCAAATGAGCATCTGTGAGACGTCCAGGAGCGCAGTATTAGACTAAACACCATTAAATTTAAGGATATACTCAAAAATGTCATTGTAAAGAGCAAAATAACGTCAATGGATATCAAGAAATTGGTTCAATCAATGATAAATCGGTTGGCATACTTATTGCTTACTGCTTATGTTAGTCTCTATACCACTTAAAAGTTTTCTGAAGTGGCTGCATGCACAGTCTTTATATTCTAATGTCTTTGGTATGGTACTTATTTTTTCACCCGAATAGAAGCGATAGGAGTTGTGAAATAAGCGGTAGCATATGTGATAGGACTGAATACCGATGCTTTTATATATAAATTGAACATAACATAGTTATGCTCATCCCTGAATAAGAACTTTTATCGTAGAATTTAAAATAAATAAAATAAATATAGCTTGAAAAAACTAAAAAATTCGCTTTTTAAAAACATTGAACTAATAATTTAATAAATAATTTCTAAAATAAGCTTAAAACAATAATGATCGAAAAATTCTTGTGTTATTGTGAAAAAAGCGTGGGCGTGTTATGATAAATTTTGTCGTGTATCGAGCGCCAAACACATTTTTCACAATAATACAAGAATAACTATATTTATTATAATTATAATTATTACTAATTATTTACTATTAATACATAAAATTCATAGTAAAAATAAATAAATCTGAAAAGATATTAAAATCATCCCTTACTGGGATTTGAGCCCGGACCTCCCGGGTAATCAAATCAAAATTTGGCTAAAAAAATATTTTAATATTTCTATACTGGTATTCGAACCCGGATCTGTCGGTTATGAGTCGGGTATCCTAACCTCTAAGCCATATGAGAGTGATGATTAGGGTGCCTTTAAATCCTAATTTATAATAATTTTTTTTAGTTACAACCTCACCTACAAGTGATATTAATAAAAAGCTATTAAAAACTACTCACAAAAACATGAATAAACTGAATAAAATCAAGAGCAAAAATAGAACGGTTTGAAGTATAAAATAAATATATGTAGTTCGAAAAACTAAAAACAAAAATAAATACGCTTTTTAAAAACATTGAACTAAATATTTAAGAAATAAAATTAAAACA
Organism: Scaptomyza montana; assembly: GCA_018904305.1. Classification (NCBI taxonomy): domain Eukaryota; kingdom Metazoa; phylum Arthropoda; class Insecta; order Diptera; family Drosophilidae; genus Scaptomyza; species Scaptomyza montana. Next base: position 711,139 of record JAEIGR010000048.1, read on the forward strand.
ATAATATATCGAGCGCTATACTAGCATTTTTTTTTTAAATATTATTGTTTTGAGCTTATTTTAAAACTTGTTTTTAAATTTTTATTTCAATGTTTTTAAAAAGCGTATTTATACTCGTTACCGAAGATAATAAATATATTGGTTTTGTGCAATGTCCGTCATGGTGTCTGTCCGTCTGTCTGTCTGTCAGTCTGTCTGTCTGTCTGTCTGTCCGTCCGTATGTGTGCAAGTTTTTTCCACACCCTTCAAGCTAGAGACTTGAAACTTTCCAATTCTCTTTAGCTACTAGCAACCCCCAAAAAACTGCATCAAAAATTTTGGAGCCACGCCCCCCATTCCGCCCACAGACCCCCGCATATTAAATTTAAAAAAGCCTATATCTCCCACAGTTTTTGAGCTATAGCCACCAAATTTGGTGCCAAGATAGGTGATGATGACCCTCCAAAAACTGCATCAAAAGTTTGAACGCCACGCCCACCAATACCGCCCTAGCCGCCCTCATCCACCCCAACGCTTCGTCAAAAGTGGGAATGCGTGTATCTTCCAGAGTAGTGGAGCTAGAGCCACCAAATTTGGTAGGAAGATAGCTGGCAACGACCCCCAAAAATCTGCATCAAAGTTTTGGAGCCACGCCCACCCATTTCACCCCCCTTTCCCCACCTTTTACAAACTTTGAGCTAGAGTCACCAAATTTGGCATAAAGATAGCAATTGACATTTCACATAGATCTGAGTCAAAAGTTTGGATGCCACGCCCACCAATACCGCCTTAGCCACCCCCATCCGCCCCAACGCTTCGTCAAAAGCAGGAATGCGTGTATCTTCCAGAGTAGTGGAGCTAGAGCCACCAAAATTGGTAGGAAGATAGCTGGCAACGACCCCCAAAAATCTGCATCAAAGTTTTGGAGCCACGCCCACCCATTTCACCCCCCTTTCCCCACCTTTTACAAACTTTGAGCTAGAGTCACCAAATTTGGCATAAAGATAGCAATTGACATTTCACATAGATCTGAGTCAAAATTTTGGATGCCACGCCCACCCATTCTGCCCCCAGCCCCCCTTTCCCTTACTATTTACAAACTTCGAGCTATAGTCACCAAATTTGGTATGAAGTAGAGATGGGCATGGGCCTAATTTTTCGCGCCCGACCCGACCCAGCCCATGGGCCGCAGCGCCAATCTTTACCCGCACCCGATGGCAAAAAAAATATCATACCCGAACCCAACCCGCCCGCCCGAAAAATTTAGATCTTTTTTCAAAAACTTAGTTTTTTATTTTTATTAAATAAAATTACATATTTTTGTACAAAAAAACAAGCTTGTCCAAATTCGTCCTTGAAAGTCTTGTACGTCTTTCATTGAGAATTTTACCAGATGAAGAAAAAACTCGCTCGCTTGTCGCAGAGCTAACAGGAATGCATAATATATTTTTAGCCACAACTTGCAGTATTTTGAGGTCAGTTGCATGTTTCCAAAATTCTAGAATTGGCAAGTTTGAATGAGAAGTTGTTGCATAATATTTTTCAATTTCTAAATCAATAGCATTTTTGATAAGTTTTAGTTTTTTTGGTTGATGCGTGTCAAAAAACTCTTGAAACTCGTGACTCGTGTTTGGCGAAGAGTTTTCAGTTTGCGAGTCATCAAGATTATCTTTTAACGTTTCGCGTTTCTAAAACATGATCTTTTCTTTCTTCTGATAATAAACTTAACTCTTTAAACGGAGGGTTTGTACACAAAGTTACAAAAAAAGGAAACTTTTAAGTATTTACCAGAATATTTACTAACTTTATTTCGGGTAAAGCGGGTTGAACGGACTAACCTACACCCGCCCGCACCTAACCCGAAATATGATTTTTCAGCCCATGCCCACGGGTACCCGATAAAAGCCCGGCCCGTGCCCACCTCTACATCACACATGTTATAAATACTGCAATTACGTCCTCCACTTTCCCAGAGCATTGGAAACTTGCAAAATTATACCCATTCCAAAACCAAACAACGAGTTTAGGCTAATTGCTATACTGCCATTCTTATCTAAAGTATTTGAAAAACTTTTGGCAGGACAAATTAATAGCTTCATTAATACAAACTTGCTTCTGAGCAAAAAGCAATCTGGCTTTAGGGCTTATAGGAGTTGTACAACGGCGATTTTAAAGGTAGTTGAGGACATTCGAGCAAGAATGGATGAAAGTGAAGTAACGCTGCTTACACTTCTTGACTACAGCAAAGCATTCGACACTGTAAATCACGAAATTTTATTGACAAAGCTTAGCAATATGTATTATTTTTCGCCAACCGCAATAAAACTAATGTCCTAATACTTAAAAAATAGGAAACAAGCCGTTGTAACTCAGAGTGCGACCTCAAGTTTAATGTCAGTAACACTTGGTGTCCCGCAGGGCTCTATACTCCTTTTCCTTTTACCCGTTTTTCTATGCCGGTATCAGAGTATACCGCAGTCGGTTGCGTCCGACTGCAACGTTTCCACGACCCCAAAAAAGCTGCATCAAAACTTTGCATGCCACGCCCACCCATACAGCCCTAGCCGACCCCAGCTGTCCCAACCATTCGTTAAAAACAGTAATGCGTGTGTCTTTCATAGTGGTCGAGCTATAGTCACCAATGTTGGTAGGAAGATAGCTGGTAACGACCCCCAAAGAACTGCATCAAAGTTTTGGATCCACACCCACCCATTCCGCCCCCAGCCCCCCGCATTTTGTAATCAGAAAAGCCTATATCTCCCACAGCTTTTAAGCTACAGCCACCAAATTAGGTGCCAAGATAGGTGATGATGACCCCCTTTGCCCACATTTTACAAACTTTGAGCTAGAGTCACCAAATTTAGTATGAAGTTAGCAATTGACATTCCCCAAAGATCTGCAACAAAAATTTGGATGCACGCCGACTCATACCGCCCCCAGTCCCCCTACCCCTTCTTATACAAACTTTGAGCTAGAGTCACTAAATTTTGTATGAAGCTAGAAATTTACATCCCACATGGATCTGCAGCAAAAATTTGAATGCCAAGTCCAACCATACTGCCTCCAGCCCCCCTTTCCCCACTTTTACAAACTTTGAGCTAGAGTCACCAAATTTGGTATGAAGTTAGCAATTGACATTCCCCAAAGATCTGCAACAAAAATTTGGATGCCACGCCCACCCACACCGCCCTCAGCACCCCTTCCCCAACCTTTTGCAATCTATGAGCTAGAATCACTAAATTTTGTATGAAGATAGCAATTTACATACCACATGGATCTGCAATGAAAATTTGTTAACCACGCCCACTCTAATCGCCCCCTTCCCTCACCTTTAATAAACTTTGAGCCAGAGTCACCAAATTTGGTATTAAGATAGCAATTGTTATTCCACAAAGATCTGCATCAAAAATTTGGTTGACACGCCCACCCATTCCGCCCCAGCCTCCCTTCCTCACTTTCTACAAACTTTGAGCTAGAGTCACCAAATTTGGTATGAACATAGCAATTGACATTCCACAAAGACCTGCATCAAAAATTTGGATGACACGCCCACCCACACCGCCCTCAGCCCCCCTTCCCCAACCATTTGCAAACTTTGAGCCAGAGTCACCAAATTTGGTATGAAGATAGCAATTGACATTCCACAAAGATCTGCAACAAAAATTTGGATAACACGCCCACCCACACCGCCCTCAGCCCCCCTTCCCCAACCTTTTGCAAACTTTGAGCTATTTGTCATTCCACAAAGATCTGCATCAAAAATTTGGGTGCCACGCCCACCCATACCGCCCCGAGCTTCCCTTCTCCACCTTTTACAAACTTCGCGCTAGAGTCACCAAATTTGGAAGGAAGATTGCTGGTGGCATCCCCATCTGCATTGGAGCATCTTTAAGTCAGCGTACACCCTTGCCTCATCCTGACCTTTTTGCAATCAGGCCTGTTTTTACCGGTTTTAATGCTGGTAACGAGTATACCGCAGTCGGTTGCGTCCGACTGCAACGTCTCCTTTTTTGGAGAACGTGAACGCTTTTTCAGAAGAGGATGAGGATGGCAAAACTATAGTTCATATAAAATTAAAAATCATATTTCCGGGGAAAAGCTCAAAATTTCGAAGACGGAGATGGATCCAGGGTCGACTTGGAGAAATCGATCACAACACTTCTATTTTTCCGTCCTCCAAATAAGTGCAGTGTTTTCTAGCCAGATATAATGGATTTTGGAGATTTCGAAACTGGAAATAGGACTTGGACGAGACTGCCAGGACTGTCACTATATTCGTTGATAGCACACCCACACAAACCACCAGATCAGGAGTTTAAGAAGGTATTGTTGAAGTCTAGAAAATTGACATTTTCATATTTCGGTAGCTATTTTTTGAAGAAAATATCCCTGCAAGCATTGTTCAAAATTTGAATTAATTTAAAAGTAACAGCTTTTTATGTTTCTTGGCAGCTTTATCGGTTTGAGAGCACCTTAAACTTAAAGCTCGTTTTTCTCGAAACTAGTTTTTACAAAACGGTCGTCACTAAATCCCAAGTTCTAATCGACCGATTGACTTGAAATTTATAATGAATATTCTTTATGAGTCCTTTTTGTCTCCAAAATGTCAAATCAAAAGTGGTTCCTCCCAGCGTTGTTGATATATGAACATTTGAGGCGCACTCGAGATTATTCATTTTATTCATGAATTTGAGGAAAGCGTCATAATTTTTAACGTTTGTGTTAAAATCGCCACAAAGAAGAATTTGTACTTCACTATCCACTTGCATGATCAGATGCACATATTGGCTGTTGTACACATATGGAAAAAGGGCTTGGTGCAGCAAAACACTAATATTTGAAACACTTGCTCCAGGGTGAGTATAACTTGCGCAGAGTATAATTTTGAACGTTTTTACAACTGTGAAGCATGTTATTTCTGCCATTCACACGTCGCCCGTGTTTTTGCAAAGACGAGTTGTGTCCGATAATTCAACGAGGAGATCTTTGGCCTTGGATGTTGATGATAATTTTCTATAAATGGCTACTCCACCAGCTGCATTCGTGTCAGAATTTGATCGATTACGCATCCACGTTTGAGTCAACACCAAATAATCCGACCTTGGAATCACTGAATCCGTTTCAATATCCCCTGAGTGAGCAAACAAACTCTGGGAATTAAGGTTTGTCACTATAGTTTGATCAGCGTTGTTAGTGTCGTCACAGAATTTTACTATTTTCTCCGTGATTGTTTTAAGTGCGTGTCCATGGAGTCGAATATATTCGGTGCGGATATCTCGCGTTGCCTGTGAGTCGCTTCCATTCCTTCCGTGTTTGAAAATTAAGGATCTATATTTGTAACTCGACTCAGCGCCACGTACACTAACTGTTGCGTTTGTTTCGATGAGTATTTGTAAACAAACGTCCCACCTTGTGATTAGTGAATAGTAATAGCACAAGCAGGAACGGAAGGAAACTGTTTGCATTTCACAGTTCTTGTCAGAGTAATATTCACTACTATCTTATACACCGGCCACCAATTGGGAGACAAAGTGTTTGGCTTGCTTTCCACGTGGGGTCGACATATAATTTTGGCACTAGCACCTATTGTTGCTTCCTCAAACTCGAACCATAGAGTAATGATATCTTCTCTGGATGCCGGCAAAGTTGTCATGGTTGATGGTCCTGCTTCTGCAGAATGGTCGTCCACATTTGATTGCTGACGTTCGATATGTCTCAAGACACCAATAGCTCCGTTTACCAACCCATCAGCGACATCTCTGTTAGAAGCTATCATGTAGGATACCCCTCAGCTAATGGTAGTAGGTACGACAATACCGATGCCACTGTCATCTGTGAAAGTTAGTATATTTCTTATAATTTTTGTGTTCAAATTCTAACTTTAAAGAAAAACTATGCAGGATTCATTAGTTCAACAACAGCAAGAGCAGCCACAAGAGCAATCGCAACATGAAAGTCGATCTACATCAAATGCAATAAATGCTGACGAAACTAGAAGGAGTAAACATAATTAGGGTGTTCAACAGCTCCGTTTCATCTTTTCATGTTTCAAGCTTGAAACGCTTAGCTCGTGAACGGCATTTTGGGTGTCAATGCGTTTCATATTTGTGCAATCAGCTGTTGTTTGTTTACATTTCTTTTAGTTAAATTGTTGTTAGTGTTACTGTTTGCTGCGCTTATATTGCCTGGATTTATAAAAAATGCCATTTGAAAGAGTTATGCTATGCGATGCTTTAGCAAAGCAAGTTATTAGGGAAATAGAGGATATTGAAGGTGAGAAGAGCTCGTTGTTTAAATTAGACTCGAAAAGCTAGCGTTTTGTTTGCAATTGGGGTTTAGTGTGCTGTACTCTGCACAATATTTTACTGCAGGGTAATGAAAAATCGTACGAAATTCAAGCATCTAAGGTAGAATTACTAGCGAATCAACAAGCAATTATGATATATACGAAGCAACAGAATATAAAGAAAACCGACTATAAGAAGTATTAAAAAAATTAAAATTTCCAGCTGTCTTTAAAAACGAGTTAACACAGTTATGCACCGAGTTCAGCGATATTTTTGGCCTCGAAACAGAGACCATGTCAGCTAACAATTTTTATAGACAAAAATTGAGATTGAACGACAGAACACCTGTTTATATTAAGAACTACCGAATGCCAGAAAGCCAAAGGCCTGAGATACAAAAGCAGGTAGACAAATTAATAAAAGATGGTATTGTAGAACCATCAATATCTGAATATAATAGCCCACTTCTCTTGGTACCCAAGAAATCATTGCCTAATTCGGCAGAAAAAAGATGGCGATTAGTAGTTGACTATCGGCAGATCAATAAAAAGCTGTTAGCAGATAAATTCCCACTTCCAAGAATAGAAGATATTCTTGATCAATTAGGCAGAGCTAAATATTTTTCATGTCTAGATTTAATGTCTGGGTTCCACCAGATCGAGCTGGACGAAAAATCCAGAAATATTACTTCATTTTCCACAGCAACAGGCTCATATCGCTACACGCGATTACCGTTTGGACTAAAAATTGCTCCTAATTCCTTTCAACGCATGATGACTCTTGCATTTTCAGGCTTACAACCTTCGCAAGCATTTTTATATATGGATGATTTAGTTGTGATCGGATGCTCTGAAAAGCATATGTTCAGGAATTTGACCGACGTCTTCAACCTGTGTAGACAACACAACTTGAAGCTGCATCCAGAAAAATTTACTTTCTTTATGAAAGAAGTCACATATTTAGGTCATAAATGTACTGATAAAGGTATATTGCCAGATGACACTAAATATGAGGTTATTAAAAATTACCCACAACCAACAAATGCGGACGAAGCTCGGCGCTTCGTTGCATTTTGCAACTACTACAGGAGATTTATTAAAAACTTTTCGGATTACTCACGCCATTTAACAAGGCTTTGTAAAAAGAATGTCCAGTTCGAATGGACATCAGATTGCAAAAATGCATTTGAATATTTAAAAAGGGAATTAATGAAACCTACATTACTTCAGTACCCAGATTTCAGCAAACAATTTTGCATAACCACAGATGCCAGTAAACAGGCATGTGGAGCGGTACTAACCCAAGACCATAACGGTCAACAGCTACCAGTGGCATATGCTTCAAGATCCTTTACTCAAGGTGAAAGTAATAAGTCCACAACAGAACAAGAATTGGCCGCAATCCGGCGATTTCAGACCTTATATTTACGGCAGGCATTTCTTGGTAAAAAGTGACCATAGACCTTTGTCATATTTGTTTTCAATGAAAAACCCAAGCTCCAAGCTAACGCGAATGCGATTAGATCTGGAAGAATATGACTTTACAGTAGAGTACCTCAAGGGGAAGGATAATCATATAGCAGATGCACTATCCCGAATAACAATCGGTGAGCTACAGAACATAAATAGACAAATTCTGAAGGTAACAACGAGATCTTCAGCAAGACAGGAATCTACCTGCGCAGGTACAAATTCAAAATTGCAAGAACCAAAAGTTAAGAAAGAAATTAAAAAGCCCAATGTCTATCAGGTAATCAATAATATTGATGCCAGAAAATACATAACTCTCAAAATAGACAAGCATAAGTGTTTGTTGAAAAAAGGGAAAAATGTTATTGTAAGATTTAATGTGACCAATTTATACTCTAATGGAAAATTCGATTTAGATCAATTTTTCCAAAGGCTTATTAAAGAAGCCGGAGCATATAAAATCACACAATTACAAATGTCACCATGTGAACAAATATTTGAATTTGTCACAATAAATAATTTTAAAGAAATGGGCAATAAAAATTTGAAAAAGTTAAAAGTAGCGCTACTTAACAAGGTGACAATTATAGACAAAAACGATGAGGTTCAAATAAATGCAATCCTGTCCAAATACCATGACGATCCGTCAGAAGGAGGCCACTCAGGAATTTCTAGAACCCTGAGAAAAATAAAAAACTTTTATTACTGGCCACAAATGACAAAGAAAATAACCAAATACGTAAAGACTTGTTTAAAATGTCAACAAGCCAAAACATTGACTCATACTAAAACACCCTTAACGCTAACTGAAACGCCAGCAACAGCATTTGATAAAGTGTTGATTGATACCATTGGTCCACTTCCAAGATCAGAAAATGGGAATGAGTATGCAGTCACAATCATTTGCGACTTGACTAAATATTTGGTTACAATACCTATACCAAATAAAAGTGCAAAAACAGTTGCTAAAGCAATACTTGAGAATTTCATACTTAAGTATGGCCCAATGAAAAAATTCATTACGGACATGGGCACTGAGTATAAAAATCAACTTGTAACAGACTTGTGCAAATACATGAACATTACTAATGTTACATCTACAGCACATCATCACCAGACTTTAGGGACAATAGAACCTAGTCACAGAACACTTAATGAATATATTCGTTCATACATCTCTGTTGACAAAAGCGATTGGGATGTGTGGATTCAATATTTTACATATTGTTTCAACACAACACCGTCAGTTATACACGACTATTGCCCATATGAACTCGTATTCGGCAGATTGCCGACACAGTTCATAAATTTCAACAAAATAGACAGAATAGATCCTATCTACAATATTGATGACTACTCTAAGGAAGTTAAATTTAGACTAGAAGTAGCGTATAGAAGAGCTAGGCATATGTTAGAAAAAGCTAAAGCTAGTAGAAAAATTAGCTATGACAAAAATGTCAAAAATTTTGAAATACATATAGGAGACCAGGTTTTAGTTAAAAACGAAACAGGTCATAAATTAGATAAAAATTATTTAGGTCCATATATAGTAGAAAAAATAGAAGGTAATGACAATATAACAATTAAGAACAATAAAGAAAAGAAACAAATAGTACATAAAGATAGATTAAAGCCTTGTCTTTAAGTAAAAAAAAAAAAATAAAAATAAAAATCAAAAATCAAAAAAAATTTTATTATATAAAATTTAAATAATAATAATTATCATACGCAATACATTGTCATGACTTTATTAAGTACTTAAAATTGGTCTGATCAGCCACACACAAAAAAAAAGAAAAAAAAAATTATATAGATATAATGACAACTAAATAACTTACTATTTTTCCAATAAATGTTAATTACAAAAAATATGAACACGTTATTCAAAAATTATGTTACACTTAATAATACCGCTTAATATTAGATATCTGCGCATACGCTGCGCTATTTTTCTAAAAGGGGAGGTGTAGTGTGTATATGCATTAAATAACACCCTGTATTTACATACATAAGTATGCGACACTTTGTTGCATACAATAACAATCATATAGCCAAAAGCGCGAGCCACTTGAGTATATTGACTCAGGCTCATATTACGCAGCGCGGACCGCTAGTACACTAGCCGGCCATTCAGCTGACGGCGCATTTCCCACGCTACGCTTATGTAGCGCATACCACGAGTAATATATATGTACTCGCAATGCATGCATATACCATGCACACTCTCTCCATATTCTTATTATTATATAGTGCAGAGAGCCGCTCCGCTGCCGGCGTCACTGGCAGCGCAGCTCCGCGGCTATAGGCTAAAATATACTTTAAGATATATTGTACCATTCATTCAATAAAGCAACTCAAACATAATCGTTAGAATGTGTCCCCGCAAGTGGTTCCTACAACACCCTTAAAATTCCTTCTCTGAGTGATCGTAGAATAATGCTATTATTTTCCTTTTTTCAAAAATTAATTAATGGTGAAATTGATTCTTCTGAATTAATTAACCAAATTAACTTTGCTGTTCCTATTAGAAATACTAGAAATTTTGTACCTATATCTCTTCAAACTTGTAATTCTAATTATGCTCTTCATAACCCTTTTCGTATTCTGTGCTCTATTTATAACGATCTTTCCCACTTAATACACAGTGCCACTCCTACTTGCTCTATTAAAAAGTTAGTTTTGTGTCATTTGTCTACATGTTCGCGATCATCGTAACCACACGATAAGCTGAGCGCCCCTCGGTCGGATGGGCGGGAGGTGGGTCGCTTTGTGCGTGGGTCCGCGCGTTAACAAGCCGGTGCTTGGTATCGTTGGGCCACTTGACTGTACTGTTCGTTAGTACATCTACGTCCAATATAATAAAAAAAAAATCTCGAAAAGCCAATAAGCGGTCATATTCAGGGGTGTGCCAGAAATCTCTAGAGATTTTGGCTCGAGCAGGTTTTCAAATCTCTAAAACAAAACCGTAGGTGTGCCAGAAGTTAGGGAGATTTCAATTTTCGGTCAAATTTTTCGGAGCAAATACGTAAAACGAAAATGGCCAAAAAGAGTTGCTACCTTTGAAAAAGAAAAATTGCCTAAAATGTATTTGCTATTTTAGTCATTGTTTTCAAGGTTGGCCACAAGGCATTAGTGTTAAATTTAATAAATAGTAAAATAAAATATGTTAGGTCTTATCTCTTGTAATTCTTATATAAAATACATATTTAATATTTTGCCCGCCAAGTAACTAATGTTGCTTGACAGCCCTGCCGTGATAGCTTGCTTGAACAGCTGTTCTACGTATTTCGTGAAAATAGTCTTAGAGATTTGTTACAGATTCATTCAAAACTCAAAAAAAATAAAATAAATGCAATGCAAAGAATTAAATGCAATTTTAATTCAACTTACATTTTGGCGGCACAATGACTTGCCATAAATTAAATTCTTCTTCTTACTGTAGACATTCACACACCTAACAAACACCGCAAAAGCTGCCACCTTATAAAAAAAAGGTTTGCTGCAATAACTTTGTTAAATTTACAAGAAACTCTCCACTGCTCAACCATGCAATTTTGTTACCTAAAAGTAAGATTTTTTTATGTTTATTTGCCACAAATAAGTGTCTTTTAAATTGACCTATTAAAGACTCCGAATAATAGTTTTTGTTAAACGAACAAGGTGGCACCTCTCTTGTTAGGGACGGTTTTGCACGCTTACATGGAACGGCAAATAGTCTGAGAGATTTATTAATATCGAAAATCATGAATTAAAATATTTATAAAATTCGAATGTATATGCAATATGCAATTAAGCTTAAAATTACCTTTCGAAAAAGTAACACTTGTTATGCATTAGACATTTAATATTGCTTAAACTAACCAAATCTCTGACCAAATTTGTTGAGATTTCAAAACCATCTCGAACTCTGCTCTGGCACACCTAAAACCAGCTCGAGGTTGGTTTTAGGTTGGAATTCGGTTGGTTTTGATGGCTGGCACACCCCTGATTGTGTTCAAGTTCAATTATATGTTCAACTTAGATTTGGATTCAATATTATACTTACTTTTTCATTCACAAAGTTTTTCGGTTAATCTTATATAATAAAACTGCTTATAAAAATGTATAAAAATATGTATTAGGGGGGAAACAAAACCTGTGGGTTTTATAAATATTTTTAATAAAATAAAAAAAAAAAAAAAAAAAAAAAAAATATATCATGTAATTGTAAGTTACTTTGCTTGAAGGAGTAACATATGCGCGAATCCACTTATTTGTTTTGCTGTTTGTGGACATAGACATCTACAAACTGAACAGCTCGTTCTTGAAAAGCGGCGCTTACGACGTGACTGGCAATCAAACAGATCGCCATCTGCAAAGCAAAAACTAAAAGACGCCACACGTAAACTCACCAAAGCGTTAAAAAACGAAGAAGAACACGCTCAACGTCGTTACATCAAGCAATTATCAACCACCAGTACGAAAAACTCATTGTGGAGAGCTCACCCAACTCTAAGCTCACCAACAGAAACAGTAATGTCTATAAGAAACTTCGCAGGCGGCTAGGCCTGCAGTGATGAAGAAAGAGCTAGCACATTTGCTACTCATCATCAAAAAGTAAAAGGAATATCTGTGATTTATGACGACGAAGATATAGATGTACTTAACAACAAATTTGATAACTTAAATGTTCTTATAGCTGTGAGTAATACGTACGTAAATTGTGTGCCGTTTAACAACTGTAGCAATTGCTTTAATTTGAATATGTTAATCATTGTGATATCCTGCATGCAATGCTAAAAATTTAGTCTACCGCTATAGGACCAGATAACAAAAGTTCAAAATTCATAAAATTAATTGTGCAAAACATAATCGGTCACATCACACTAGAGATGGGCATGGGCCTAATTTTTCGCGCCCGACCCGACCCAGCCCATGGGCCGCAGCGCCAATCTTTACCCGCACCCGATGGCAAAAAAAAATATCATACCCGAACCCAACCCGCCCGCCCGAAAAATTTAGATCTTTTTTCAAAAACTTAGTTTTTTATTTTTATTAAATAAAATTACATATTTTTGTACAAAAAAACAAGCTTGTCCAAATTCGTCCTTGAAAGTCTTGTACGTCTTTCATTGAGAATTTTACCAGATGAAGAAAAAACTCGCTCGCTTGTCGCAGAGCTAACAGGAATGCATAATATATTTTTAGCCACAACTTGCAGTATTTTGAGGTCAGTTGCATGTTTCCAAAATTCTAGAATTGGCAAGTTTGACTGAGAAGTTGTGGCATAATATTTTTCAATTTCTAAATCAATAGCATTTTTGATAAGTTTTAGTTTTTTTGGTTGATGCGTGTCAAAAAACTCTTGAAACTCGTGACTCGTGTTTGGCGAAGAGTTTTCAGTTTGCGAGTCATCAAGATTATCTTTTAACGTTTCGCGTTTCTAAAACATGATCTTTTCTTTCTTCTGATAATAAACTTAACTCTTTAAACGGAGGGTTTGTACACAAAGTTACAAAAAAAGGAAACTTTTAAGTATTTACCAGAATATTTACTAACTTTATTTCGGGTAAAGCGGGTTGAACGGACTAACCTACACCCGCCCGCACCTAACCCGAAATATGATTTTTCAGCCCATGCCCACGGGTACCCGATAAAAGCCCGGCCCGTGCCCACCTCTACATCACACATGTTATAAATACTGCAATTACGTCCTCCACTTTCCCAGAGCATTGGAAACTTGCAAAATTATACCCATTCCAAAACCAAACAACGAGTTTAGGCTAATTGCTATACTGCCATTCTTATCTAAAGTATTTGAAAAACTTTTGGCAGGACAAATTAATAGCTTCATTAATACAAACTTGCTTCTGAGCAAAAAGCAATCTGGCTTTAGGGCTTATAGGAGTTGTACAACGGCGATTTTAAAGGTAGTTGAGGACATTCGAGCAAGAATGGATGAAAGTGAAGTAACGCTGCTTACACTTCTTGACTACAGCAAAGCATTCGACACTGTAAATCACGAAATTTTATTGACAAAGCTTAGCAATATGTATTATTTTTCGCCAACCGCAATAAAACTAATGTCCTAATACTTAAAAAATAGGAAACAAGCCGTTGTAACTCAGAGTGCGACCTCAAGTTTAATGTCAGTAACACTTGGTGTCCCGCAGGGCTCTATACTCCTTTTCCTTTTACCCGTTTTTCTATGCCGGTATCAGAGTATACCGCAGTCGGTTGCGTCCGACTGCAACGTTTCCACGACCCCAAAAAAGCTGCATCAAAACTTTGCATGCCACGCCCACCCATACAGCCCTAGCCGACCCCAGCTGTCCCAACCATTCATTAAAAACAGTAATGCGTGTGTCTTTCATAGTGGTCGAGCTATAGTCACCAATGTTGGTAGGAAGATAGCTGGTAACGACCCCCAAAGAACTGCATCAAAGTTTTGGATCCACACCCACCCATTCCGCCCCCAGCCCCCCGCATTTTGTAATCAGAAAAGCCTATATCTCCCACAGCTTTTAAGCTACAGCCACCAAATTAGGTGCCAAGATAGGTGATGATGCCCACATTTACAAACTTTGAGCTAGAGTCACCAAATTTAGTATGAAGTTAGCAATTGACATTCCCCAAAGATCTGCAACAAAAATTTGGATGCACGCCGACTCATACCGCCCCCAGTCCCCCTACCCATTCTTATACAAACTTTGAGCTAGATTCACCAAATTTGGTATGAAGATAGCAATTGACATTTCACAAAGATCTGCAACAAAAATTTGAATGACACGCCCACCCACACCGCCTTCAGCCCCCTTCCCCAACCTTTTGCAAACTTTGAGCTAGAGTCACTAAATTTTGTATGAAGATAGAAGTTTACATCCCACATGGATCTGCAGCAAAAATTTGAATACCAAGTCCAACCATACTGCCTCCAGCCCCCCCCTTTCCACACTTTTACAAACTTTGAGCCAGAGTCACCAAATTTGGTATGAAGATAGCAATCGACATTCCACAAAGATCTGAATCAAAAATTTGGATGACACGCCCACCCACACCGCCCTCAGCCCCCCTTCCCCAACCATTTGCAAACTTTGAGCTAGAGTCACCAAATTTGGTATGAAGCTAGAAATTTACATCCCACATGGATCTGCAGCAAAAATTTGAATGCCAAGTCCAACCATACTGCCTCCAGCCCCCCCTTTCCCCACTTTTACAAACTTTGAGCTAGAGTCACCAAATTTGGTATGAAGTTAGCAATTGACATTCCCCAAAGATCTGCAACAAAAATTTGGATGCCACGCCCACCCACACCGCCCTCAGCACCCCTTCCCCAACCTTTTGCAATCTATGAGCTAGAGTCACTAAATTTTGTATGAAGATAGCAATTTACATACCAAATGGATCTGCAATGAAAATTTGTTAACCACGCCCACTCTAATCGCCCCCTTCCCTCACCTTTAATTAACTTTGAGCCAGAGTCACCAAATTTGGTATTAAGATAGCAATTGTTATTCCACAAAGATCTGCATAAAATTTGGTTGACACGCCCACCCATTCCGCCCCAGCCTCCCTTCCTCTTCTACAAACTTTGAGCTAGAGTCACCAAATTTGGTATGAACATAGCAATTGACATTCCACAAAGACCTGCATCAAAAATTTGGATGACACGCCCACCCACACCGCCCTCAGCCCCCCTTCCCCAACCATTTGCAAACTTTGAGCCAGAGTCACCAAATTTGGTATGAAGATAGCAATTGACATTCCACAAAGATCTGCAACAAAAATTTGGATAATACGCCCACCCACACCGCCCTCAGCCCCCCTTCCCCAACCTTTTGCAAACTTTGAGCTATTTGTCATTCCACAAAGATCTGCATCAAAAATTTGGGTGCCACGCCCACCCATACCGCCCCGAGCTTCCCTTCTCCACCTTTTACAAACTTCGCGCTAGAGTCACCAAATTTGGAAGGAAGATTGCTGGTGGCATCCCCATCTGCATTGGAGCATCTTTAAGTCAGCGTACACCCTTGCCTCATCCTTACCTTTTTGCAATCAGGCCTGTTTTTACCGGTTTTAATGCTGGTAACGAGTATACCGCAGTCGGTTGCGTCCGACTGCAACGTCTCCTTTTTTGGAGAACGTGAACGCTTTTTCAGAAGAGGATGAGGATGGCAAAACTATAGTTCATATAAAATTTAAAATCATATTTCCGGGGAAAAGCTCAAAATTTCGAAGACGGAGATGGATCCAGGGTCGACTTGGAGAAATCGATCACAACACTTCTATTTTTCCGTCTTCCAAATAAGTGCAGTGTTTTCTAGCCAGATATAATGGATTTTGGAGATTTCGAAACTGGAAATAGGACTTGGACGAGACTGCCAGGACTGTCACTATATTCGTTGATAGCACACCCACACAAACCACCAGATCAGGAGTTTAAGAAGGTATTGTTGAAGTCTAGAAAATTGACATTTTCATATTTCGGTAGCTATTTTTTGAAGAAAATATCCCTGCAAGCATTGTTCAAAATTTGAATTAATTTAAAAGTAACAGCTTTTTATGTTTCTTGGCAGCTTTATCGGTTTGAGAGCACCTTAAACTTAAAGCTCGTTTTTCTCGAAACTAGTTTTTACAAAACGGTCGTCACTAAATCCCAAGTTCTAATCGACCGATTGACTTGAAATTTATAATGAATATTCTTTATGAGTCCTTTTTGTCTCCAAAATGTCAAATCAAAAGTGGTTCCTCCCAGCGTTGTTGATATATGAACATTTGAGGCGCACTCGAGATTATTCATTTTATTCATGAATTTGAGGAAAGCGTCATAATTTTTAACGTTTGTGTTAAAATCGCCACAAAGAAGAATTTGTACTTCACTATCCACTTGCATGATCAGATGCACATATTGGCTGTTGTACACATATGGAAAAAGGGCTTGGTGCAGCAAAACACTAATATTTGAAACACTTGCTCCAGGGTGAGTATAACTTGCGCAGAGTAATTTTGAACGTTTTTACAACTGTGAAGCATGTTATTTCTGCCATTCACACGTCGCCCGTGTTTTTGCAAAGACGAGTTGTGTCCGATAATTCAACGAGGAGATCTTTGGCCTTGGATGTTGATGATAATTTTCTGTAAATGGCTACTCCACCAGCTGCATTCGTGTCAGAATTTGATCGATTACGCATCCACGTTTGAGTCAACACCAAATAATCCGACCTTGGAATCACTGAATCCGTTTCAATATCCCCTGAGTGAGCAAACAAACTCTGGGAATTAAGGTTTGTCACTATAGTTTGATCAGCGTTGTTAGTGTCGTCACAGAATTTTACTATTTTCTCCGTGATTGTTTTAAGTGCGTGTCCATGGAGTCGAATATATTCGGTGCGGATATCTCGCGTTGCCTGTGAGTCGCTTCCATTCCTTCCGTGTTTGAAAATTAAGGATCTATATTTGTAACTCGACTCAGCGCCACGTACACCAACTGTTGCGTTTGTTTCGATGAGTATTTGTAAACAAACGTCCCACCTTGTGATTAGTGAATAGTAATAGCACAAGCAGGAACGGAAGGAAACTGTTTGCATTTCACAGTTCTTGTCAGAGTAATATTCACTACTTTCTTATACACCGGCCACCAATTGGGAGACAAAGTGTTTGGCTTGCTTTCCACGTGGGGTCGACATATAATTTTGGCACTAGCACCTATTGTTGCTTCCTCAAACTCGAACCATAGAGTAATGATATCTTCTCTGGATGCCGGCAAAGTTGTCATGGTTGATGGTCCTGCTTCTGCAGAATGGTCGTCCACATTTGATTGCTGACGTTCGATATGTCTCAAGACACCAATAGCTCCGTTTACCAACCCATCAGCGACATCTCTGTTAGAAGCTATCATGTAGGATACCCCTCAGCTAATGGTAGTAGGTACGACAATACCGATGCCACTGTCATCTGTGAAAGTTAGTATATTTCTTATAATTTTTGTGTTCAAATTCTAACTTTAAAGAAAAACTATGCAGGATTCATTAGTTCAACAACAGCAAGAGCAGCCACAAGAGCTATCGCAACATGAAAGTCGATATACATCAAATGCAATAAATGCTGACGAAACTAGAAGGAGTAAACATTATTGGGGTGTTCAACAGCTCCGTTTCATCTTTTCATGTTTCAAGCTTGAAACGCTTAGCTTGTGAACGGCATTTCGGCTGTCAATGCGTTTCATATTTGTGCAATCAGCTGTTGTTTGTTTACATTTCTTTTAGTTAAATTGTTGTTAGTGTTACTGTTTGCTGCGCTTATATTGCCTGGATTTATAAAAAATGCCATTTGAAAGAGTTATGCTATGCGATGCTTTAGCAAAGCAAGTTATTAGGGAAATAGAGGATATTGAAGGTGAGAAGAGCTCGTTGTTTAAATTAGACTCGAAAAGCTAGCGTTTTGTTTGCAATTGGGGTTTAGTGTGCTGTACTCTGCACAATATTTTACTGCAGGGTAATGAAAAATCGTACGAAATTCAAGCATCTAAGGTAGAATTACTAGCGAATCAACAAGCAATTATGATATATACGAAGCAACAGAATATAAAGAAAACCGACTAGAAGAAGTATTAAAAAAATTAAAATTTCCAGCTGTCTTTAAAAACGAGTTAACACAGTTATGCACCGAGTTCAGCGATATTTTTGGCCTCGAAACAGAGACCATATCAGCTAACAATTTTTATAGACAAAAATTGAGATTGAACGACAGAACACCTGTTTATATTAAGAACTACCGAATGCCAGAAAGCCAAAGGCCTGAGATACAAAAGCAGGTAGACAAATTAATAAAAGATGGTATTGTAGAACCATCAATATCTGAATATAATAGCCCACTTCTCTTGGTACCCAAGAAATCATTGCCTAATTCGGCAGAAAAAAAGATGGCGATTAGTAGTTGACTATCGGCAGATCAATAAAAAGCTGTTAGCAGATAAATTCCCACTTCCAAGAATAGAAGATATTCTTGATCAATTAGGCAGAGCTAAATATTTTTCATGTCTAGATTTAATGTCTGGGTTCCACCAGATCGAGCTGGACGAAAAATCCAGAAATATTACTTCATTTTCCACAGCAACAGGCTCATATCGCTACACGCGATTACCGTTTGGACTAAAAATTGCTCCTAATTCCTTTCAACGCATGATGACTCTTGCATTTTCAGGCTTACAACCTTCGCAAGCATTTTTATATATGGATGATTTAGTTGTGATCGGATGCTCTGAAAAGCATATGTTCAGGAATTTGACCGACGTCTTCAACCTGTGTAGACAACACAACTTGAAGCTGCATCCAGAAAAATGTACTTTCTTTATGAAAGAAGTCACATATTTAGGTCATAAATGTACTGATAAAGGTATATTGCCAGATGACACTAAATATGAGGTTATTAAAAATTACCCACAACCAACAAATGCGGACGAAGCTCGGCGCTTCGTTGCATTTTGCAACTACTACAGGAGATTTATTAAAAACTTTTCGGATTACTCACGCCATTTAACAAGGCTTTGTAAAAAGAATGTCCAGTTCGAATGGACATCAGATTGCAAAAATGCATTTGAATATTTAAAAAGGGAATTAATGAAACCTACATTATTTCAGTACCCAGATTTCAGCAAACAATTTTGCATAACCACAGATGCCAGTAAACAGGCATGTGGAGCGGTACTAACCCAAGACCATAACGGTCAACAGCTACCAGTGGCATATGCTTCAAGATCCTTTACTCAAGGTGAAAGTAATAAGTCCACAACAGAACAAGAATTGGCCGCAACATGCAATCGGCGATTTCAGACCTTATATTTACGGCAGGCATTTCTTGGTAAAAAGTGACCATAGACCTTTGTCATATTTGTTTTCAATGAAAAACCCAAGCTCCAAGCTAACGCGAATGCGATTAGATCTGGAAGAATATGACTTTACAGTAGAGTACCTCAAGGGGAAGGATAATCATATAGCAGATGCACTATCCCGAATAACAATCGGTGAGCTACAGAACATAAATAGACAAATTCTGAAGGTAACAACGAGATCTTCAGCAAGACAGGAATCTACCTGCGCAGGTACAAATTCAAAATTGCAAGAACCAAAAGTTAAGAAAGAAATTAAAAAGCCCAATGTCTATCAGGTAATCAATAATATTGATGCCAGAAAATACATAACTCTCAAAATAGACAAGCATAAGTGTTTGTTGAAAAAAGGGAAAAATGTTATTGTAAGATTTGATGTGACCAATTTATACTCTAATGGAAAATTCGATTTAGATCAATTTTTCCAAAGGCTTATTAAAGAAGCCGGAGCATATAAAATCACACAATTACAAATGTCACCATGTGAACAAATATTTGAATTTGTCACAATAAATAATTTTAAAGAAATGGGCAATAAAAAATTGAAAAAGTTAAAAGTAGCGCTACTTAACAAGGTGACAATTATAGACAAAAACG
Organism: Scaptomyza montana; assembly: GCA_018904305.1. NCBI lineage: Eukaryota > Metazoa > Arthropoda > Insecta > Diptera > Drosophilidae > Scaptomyza > Scaptomyza montana. Next base: position 731,337 of record JAEIGR010000048.1, read on the forward strand.
ATGAGGTTCAAATAAATGCAATCCTGTCCAAATACCATGACGATCCGTCAGAAGGAGGCCACTCAGGAATTTCTAGAACCCTGAGAAAAATAAAAAACTTTTATTACTGGCCACAAATGACAAAGAAAATAACCAAATACGTAAAGACTTGTTTAAAATGTCAACAAGCCAAAACATTGACTCATACTAAAACACCCTTAACGCTAACTGAAACGCCAGCAACAGCATTTGATAAAGTGTTGATTGATACCATTGGTCCACTTCCAAGATCAGCAAATGGGAATGAGTATGCAGTCACAATCATTTGCGACTTGACTTAATATTTGGTTACAATACCAGTACCAAATAAAAGTGCAAAAACTGTTGCTAAAGCAATACTTGAGAATTTCATACTTAAGTATGGCCCAATGAAAAAATTCATTACGGACATGGGCACTGAGTATAAATACATGAACATTACTAATGTTACATCTACAGCACATCATCACCAGACTTTAGGGACAATAGAACGTAGTCACAGAACACTTAATGAATATATTCGTTCATACATCTCTGTTGACAAAAGCGATTGGGATGTGTGGATTCAATATTTTACATATTGTTTCAACACAACACCGTCAGTTATACACGACTATTGCCCATATGAACTCGTATTCGGCAGATTGCCGACACAGTTCATAAATTTCAAAAACTTAGTTTTTTATTTTTGTTAAATAAAATTACATATTTTTGTACTAAAAATGAAGCTTGTCCAAATTCCCACTTGAATGTTTGTGCGTCTTTCATTGAGAATTTTATCAGATGAAGAAAAAACTCTCTCGCTTGTCGCAGAGCTAACAGGAATGCATAATATATTTTTAGCCACAACTTGCAGTATTTTGAGGTCAGTTGCTTGTTTCCAAAATTCTAGAATTGGCAAGTTTGAATGAGAAGTTGTGGCATAATTAGGGTATTCAGTAGCTATGCTATGTGCGTTAAGTGTTATATATAACACAGTGTAGCTAGTGAGTGCACTTTTTACGTTTCTTTTGTCGTATTTGTGCTAAATCACCTGTTTGCCAGTTCGATGACAATACAATCGAAAGTTAAATTGAATTGAGCAATTGATAAGCTGAAAAAAGTTGTTGTTTTCATATTTATTATTTATTTTATTTATTTTTCTTTATTATTCAGAAAATAAATGTTTTTTTATTTATATAAACACTTAAGCATTCTTATATTTTACTAGCTCTAATTTTTGCATTCTATCCTCTTTTCCCAGCTGCAAATTTTTGAATTGAAAATCATTTCGTATTTTTTCTTCCTTTCCACTGTTTAATACATCAGTTTAGTCTTTTAAATTAATAAATCATAAAATTTACTTACTTTACAACCAAAACTCGCCTAGTGTGACCTAATTTCACTAATTCAATAATCCCGAAAGCAGCTGTTTTTATAAATAGTCTGGCAACCACTCAATAACACATATAGTACAATAGTAGCAAACATACCCAGGGGCATGTTTGCTGTGTTAAAAATTCTTCTGTGTGTTTGTTGTAAAGCTTTCATATAACACTTTAGCACTTTACGCACATAGCATAGCTACTGAATACCCTAAATAATCTCGAAAGCAGCTGTTTTTATAAATAGTCTGGCAACCACTCAATAACACATATAGTACAATAGTAGCAAACATACCCAGGGGCATGTTTGCTGTGTTAAAAATTCTTCTGTGTGTTTGTTGTAAAGCTTTCATATAACACTTTAGCACTTTACGCACATAGCATAGCTACTGAATACCCTAAATAATCTCGAAAGCAGCTGTTTTTATAAATAGTCTGGCAACCACACAATAACACATATAGTACAATAGTAGCATACATACCCAGGGGCATGTTTGCTGTGTTAAAAATGCTTCTGTGTGTTTGTTGTAAAGCTTTCATATAACACTTTAGCACTTTACGCACATAGCTTAGCTTCTGAATACCCTAAATATTCTTCAATTTCTAAATCAATGGCATTTTTGTCAAGTTTTAGTTATTTTGGTTGATGCGTGTCAAAAAACTCTTGAGACTCGTGACTCGTGTTTGGCGAAGAGTTTTCAGTTTGTCTTTTAACGTTTCGCGTTTCTAAAACATGATCTTTTCTTTCTTCTGATAATAAACTTAACTCTTTAAACGGAGGGTTTGTACACAAAGTTACAAAAAAAGGAAACTTTTAAGTATTTACCAGTGTTCACGCATGAACACTTGACACCAAGTCTCAATAGAGTCTTGGTAAAATATACAAAACGTCACTTTAACCCTGCTGCATGCGGCTGCAGCAAGAGCTAAAAATATAAATAAAATCATAGCAAAAGATAAGGTCACCAAAGATTGTCAAAAGACCTACACTAATATTTAAAATAGAAATTAACCTAAACAAAAAGTGACTATCTGCTGGCGATTATGTGCCACCGCAGACCTACTCTAAGACATTTTGTTAGTATATAAGGAATAGGATTTGTAAGAATAAAATCAGTATCTTAACAGAACTCAAGAGAAACACTAGTTTCATTTGGTCCTTCGAGTGGTGCCTTAATTTGGCACGCTGAACATTTGGTCCTTCGAGTGGTGCCGTAATTTGGCACGCTGAACATTTAGACCGTCGAGTGGTGCCGTAGTTTGGCACACCGAACATTTGGTCGTTCGAACAGTGCTGAAATTAGTAGCACGCCGAACATTAAGACCGTAGAGCAGTGCCGTAGTTTGGCACGCTCAACATTTGTTTTTTGGAGTTGCCTTTAAAAAAATAAGCACTCAAAAACTATCCGATTCCGTGCCTTCGAGATAGGCCTAAGGCGCTTGAACTCAAAAGGACGGAAAGAAGCACTGGCAGGCTCTTGTCAATAGAAGAATATTGAGCAAGGCAACCTGCAGTAAGAGCGCCAATTCACCAATGACTAGCACTTATCAGGAAGTGCTGCAGAAAGTCATTGCGGAGCAACCACAAGCAGGGCCGAAGCCATTGTCAATAAAAGAATATTGGGCAAGGCAGCCTGCAGTAAGAGCGGCAGCAGCAGCGCGGAAAGCAGAGGAAGAAAAATTGGTGGCAATACCAATTACCAAGGCCCCCAAAAGACGAGGTGGCCAAAAGTACAGGCTCAGGCAAACCAGGCGAGAACTGCTGGAGAAGATCCAGCACGAGTCACCACCTACTTGGCAGGAGGCATCGCGTCTGTGGGAGCAGATCGACGCTATAGAGCGTCAATTAAATAAAAATATAATAAACATTAAAATGCGAGTGCGCCTTTTGGCGAACCCATTGTGAAAACGGCGGCAAGATCGCCTCACAATAAATAAAAAAAACAAGTAGAAACGTTGCAGTCGGACGCAACCGACTGCGGCATACTCGATACCAGTATTAAAACCGGTAAAAAGAGGCCTGATTGCAAAGGGGTACGGATGCGGCAGGGGTGTACGCTACCTTAAAGATTCTCCGATGCAGATGGGGATGCCACCAGCTATATTCCTTCCAAATTTGGTGACTCTAGCTCAAAGTTTGTAGAATGTAGGGAAAGGGGGGGGTGGGGCTGGGGGCAGTATGGGTAGTTGAGGCATCAAAATTTTTGTTGCAGATCTTTGTGAAATGTCAATTGCTATCTTCATACCAAATTTGGTGACTCTAGCTCGAAATTTGTAATAAGTGTGGAAAGGGGGGCTGGGGGCGGTTTGGGTGGGCGAGGCATCCAAATTTTTGATGCAGATCTATGTGGAATGTCAATTGCTATCTACATACCAAATTTGGTAATTCTAGCTCGAAGTTTGTAAAAAGTGGGGAAAAGGGGCTGGGGGCGGTATGGGTGGGCGTGGCATCCAAATTTTTGATGCAGATCTTTGAGAAATATCAATTGCTATCTTCATACCAAATTTGGTGACTCTAGCTCGAAAATTGTAAAAAGTGGGGAAAGGGGGGCGAAATGGAGGGCGTGGCTCCAAAACTTTGATGCAGATTTTTGGGGGTCGTTGCCAGCTATCTTCTTACCAAATTTGGTGGCTTTAGCTCCACAACTCTGGAAGATACACTCATTCCCATTTTTGACGAAGCGTTGGGGTGGATGGGGGAGGCTAGGGCAGTATCGGTGGGCGTGGTATCCAAACTTTTGGTGCGGTTTTTAGGGGGTCATCATCACCTATCTTGGCACCAAATTTGGTGGCTATAGCTCAAAAACTGTGGGAGATATGGGCTATTTTGACTTTAAAACGCGGGGGGGCTGGGGGCGGAAGGGGGGGGCGTGGCTCCAAAACTTTTGATGCAGTTTTTTGGGGGTTGCTAATAGCTATCTTCTTACCAAATTTGGTACTTATAGCTGTAAGGATGTGCGAAATATGTGGATTTATCGGTTTTGAGTTATCGAATTTATCGATTTGCCAGCCCCCCAGTTATCGTAGAACCCCCATCTTGACACTTTAATTTACTATCCCATAGATAAAGAGAATTGGAAAGTTTCAAGTCTCTAGCTTGAAGGGTGTGGAAAAAACTTGCAACCATACGGACGGACAGACGGACAGACACCATGACGGACATTGCACAAAACCAATATACTCTTTACCTTCGGTATCGAATATAATCATACAGTCCACTAAATAACAAAATTTTATATTTAAATTTTTTTTTTTTTAAATACTCAGACACTTAAAAATATTAAAATAAACGTATGTTAGTTAAGCGCATTTAAAATTAAAAAAAAAAAAAAAAATACATATTTTCAAAAATTTCCATTAAAAAAAAAAAAAACAAAATGTTGTCCGACAAAACGATAGAACTGTTGACGAAGCAGTCAGAAATAGTAATAAGAGTTAGACAGCTAGAGGGAAGTCAAGAAGTTGACAGGGAAGAAGTAGAGAAACTTCTAACCAGTTTTCAGGCGAATCACAACATATTGTGCAAAATTGGAGTTGTCGATCATGATTACTTCAATTCTAAGCAATATGATGTGATATTGAAAGTTATAGAAAAAATTAAAGAAAAAATTACAACCGCTAGCCCAAAAGTGTGTCAAAATATAGCAGGTAACGTACAAGCTACAATACCTAAAGTAAATATGAGGGCAAACGAGTTCGACAGGCAGGTAGATGTATTAAATAAATACCTGAACGAGACTCAGGAAGATTTGAAAGAAAATAACACAAAAATGTTCAGTCTGAGAAAAAAGAAAATAATATTCCTTTGGCATGAAATAGAAAAAGAAATACGATTCTTTAAAGAAAAATTTGAAAGCAATATAACTTTCGATAGGGAGATTAAAATGCTAGAGTTTGACGTAGAAAATATAGTGCAAGAACTGGCAGAAGGGATTGCAAACAATTGTCAACCAAAAGTTGAAGGTTGCAAAATCAAAGTAGAGGAGTTGCCATTGCTTCCAAAAATGCAGATACCCATCTTCCATGGGGATTCAAAAGAATGGGATCTGTTTTCAGAATTATTTAATGAGTTGATTTGAGTCCATCTCTTAAATTTAATTACCTAAAAATGGCAATAAAAGGAGAAGCAAGATGCGTGGTGTCGCATTTGTTATTAGGCTCCGCGGAAAATTTCAATGCGACTTGGGAATTGTTAACCAAGCGTTATGAAAACAAACGGAAAATATTTTCCGAACAGTTAAATAGGCTTATAGAGTTGCCAGTACTGAACAGTGATTCAGCCAAGCAAATAAAAGCATTTATTGATTCAATTAATGAATCAATTCATTTAATAAAGTTGAAAACGGGCTTGCAGGAAGACGTTGATGTAATTTTTGCACACATGATTATACGCAAGTTTAATAAAGAAACTTTGCAGAGTTATGAAAATCATGTCAAAAGAACAAAAGAAGTTCAAAAATTGTCCGATGTAATGGAGTATTTAGAGCAAAGGTTAAGTGCTCTGGGCTCATTGAAGGACGAGGAAAAAGACCGAAAGTCAATAAGGACTTTTCGGAAAATTGCCCAATATGCAAGTTTGCAGGGCATTATGCATTACAATGCTATAAATTTAAAAGCATGAGTCCAGTAGAAAGGACAGATGCTGCAAAAAAGGCACAGTTGTGTCTAAAATGCTTGAGGCACTCGAGTGCCAAGAGATGCACGAGTGAAATTTTATGTGCCAAATGCAACAGATTCCACCACACAATGCTTCACTTTGAAAGAAAAGAAAGAGTGAATACATGTGTTGTGGAAAGGCAGGCGCTGTTAGCGACAGCAATTGTCAAGGTGAGAACAGCAAGTAGGGGGTATGAAAAATTGAGAGCATTAATTGATAGTGGGTCGCAAACTACAATCATATCTGAGGAGGCAGTCCAGATACTAAAATTACCAAGATTAGCGATCACAAAGATCACTGGGGTGTCTTCAACAGAATCTAGCGTTTCCACATATAAAGTCAAAGTATGTGTAGATACTTTAGACCCCAATATGGAGCCGCTTTCAGTCAATGCAATAGTGTTGCCAAAATTGATGAAAGCGCTCCCAGTAAAATCAATAAATATTAATACCAATAGATGGAAAAGATTTGTATTAGCTGATCCACAATTTAACAAACCAGGCCGAATAGATATAGTTATCGGAACTGACCTGTATACTCACATTTTAAAAAATGGGGTAGTGAAAATAGACGGACTTCTCGGTCAAAATACTGAATTTGGGTGGATAGTGTCAGGATGCACCAAATCCAAAGGAAAGAGAAATATAGTCGCGTCAATAATTGAGTCTGGAGATTTGGAAAGGTTTTGGGAGGTAGAAGAGGATGATGAAGAAGATGCAGAAACAGAAATCTGCGAAGAAAACTTCACAAGAACAACGAAAAGAGAATTGGATGGAAGGTACACAGTAACAATTCCGTTTAAAGAAGAAAAAGAGTTAGGAGAATCAAGACCACAAGCGATGGCAAGGTTCCTAAACTAAAAAAATTCAAAACGAATATACAGCTTAAGGAAAATTATATTAATTTCTTAAAAGAATATATGGACTTAGGACATATGGTCGAGTCCAACGAAAATGCAAAATATTATTTACCTCATCAGGCAGTGTTAAGAGACTCTAGTCTCACAACCAAGTTGAGAGTAGTTTTCGATGCATCTGCAAAAACCACAAACAATAAAAGTTTAAATGATATAATGTGGGTGGGACCAAGAGTCCAAAAAGATATTTTTGACGTCATATTAAAATGGCGCAAGTGGCAATGTGCAGTCTCTGCCGATATAGAAAAAATGTATCGACAGATAAATGTTGACGTTAAGGATCAACAATACTTGCATTTGCTGTGGAGGGAAACTCCGAATCAGCAGATAAAAAGCTACAAGCTCACGACGGTTACATACGGTACCGCGTCAGCTCCATACTTAGTAGAGCCCTGCACAAATGCATTTGGTTTCGGTACTTTTTGAAGAGTTCAAAAAGAAGACGAGTAAAATCTGTGTCTGTGTCTTGCTAAGCAAACAAAACAAGAACCATGACTTGGAAGTGGCATGCACACCAAGAACCATGACTTGGAAGTAGCATGCACACCAAGAACCAAACAAACCTGGGAGTCATTCTACGCCGACTGCGCAAAAAAAATTGGGCAGCGAAGGTCGTAGAATGAGAGACGATCACGCAAAATAACTGTAAATGCTTAAGCATTTAATAAGCAAAGCAAGGAACACTAGTCAGCAAAAGTTTTTTACTAAGTCCGCTTTTAAGTAAACCTTTTTTATTTCAATTATTTAAGGTCAACAAACAAATATTAACTATTATTAATCATAGTTTATATTAATTATTATTTATAAAAACAAAAAAAAAACCTCTTCAGAAAACGCAAAAAAAATTGTATACTAAAAATTGCGTGCGTCAACATGCTTATGCTGACTAGTGTAATTTTTTCCTTCTTCTTTTCTCCGAACTTTGCTGCTTTGCACATGTATTAGTGTTCTTGTGCATATGTATTGCAGCAATGCTACATTCACCAAATGTCTTTAGAGCAGCGACCGGCAAACTCACACATCTATACTTTTTTTTCTCTTTTTTTTTTTTAAAAAATTTTTTCCCCCAAAAAAAAAACAATACAAAAAAAAAAAAAAAATTATAAAAAAAAAAAATTTTTTTTTAAAAAAAAAAAAAATTTTTTTTTTTTTTTTAAAAAAAAAAATTAAAAAAAAAAAAAAAAAAAAAAAAAAAAAAAAAAAAAAAAAAAAAAAAAACCCCAAACATATTTATAAAAAAAAAAAAAAATATTTTTTTTTTTTTTTTTTTTTTTTTTTTTTTATTTAAAAAAAAAAAAAAAAAAACCAGAGGCTTTTTTTTTTTATAAAAAAAAAAAAAAAAAAATTTTTTTTTTTTTGGAAAAAAAAAAAAAAAAAAACAAAAAAAACCAAAAACCTTCGATTTTTTTTTTTTTTTTTTATTAAAAAAAAAAAAAAAAAAAAAAATACAAAACCCCAAAAAAAAAAAAATTAAAATAACTTTTCTTTTTTTTTTTTATTTATTAAAAAAAAAATTAAAAAATAAAAAAATTTTTTTTTTTTTTTTTTTTTTTTTTTTTTTTATTATAAAAAAAAAAAAAAAAAAAAAAAAAAAAAAAAAAAAAAAAAAATTTTTTGTCTTTAGAGTCATAAGCAAGCATGTAGGAAAAACCACCCGGTTTCGTTCGTTTGTTAGGCGTATGTTTTCGTTCGTTTAACGAATGAGTTGCCATGTCTTTGTCTTGCTCGCAATAGAGAGGCTAAGACTTTGTTTCGTTTGTTTTGTTAGCGCGCAAGACAGGCTTGATGTCTTGTAAGTGCATAAATGCAGGGCTCTAATACTTAGCAACAAGAGTGCTGCTAGAAATAGCGAATAATTGTAAAGATAAAATTATTGGGGAATCAATTAGGAATGATTTTTATATGGATGATCTGATGTCAGGAGCAGACTCCGTACAAGACTGCCAAATGAAAATAAAAGAAATTTCTTTGGAGTTAGCAGAGGCTGGATTTAATTTGAGAAAATGGGTTACAAATAAGCCAGAAATAATACATGTAGAAAATACTGGAGAAAATAAAGTAATAGCCATTGAGGAAAATGAGTCGGTTAAAACATTGGGACTACAATGGGAACCTCTAAAAGACGAATTTAAATTTAAAGTCAATAGTGAGAACTCAGAAAGCATAAGCAAAAGACAAGTATTGTCAACGCTTGCCAAAATCTATGACCCATTGGGTTGGCTATCACCGGTCACAGTAGTGGGAAAATTATTTATGCAAAAATTGTGGTTGATAGAAAAAGACTGGGATGACGAGCTAAGCATGGAAGATGCAAGTGAATGGGAACAGTACAAACTTAACTTGTCATTGTTAGAAGAAATAAGAATCCCAAGATGGTTACAAACTAGCATGAAGCATGAAATACAGCTACATGGATTCGCAGATGCATCAGAAAAAGCATATGCAGCTGTGGTATATGCAAAAGTAGGTAATTCACTCACAATAGTAGCTAGCAAAAGTAAGGTAAACCCAATAAAAAATAGAAAAACAATACCAAAGTTAGAGTTATGTGCAGCACATCTGTTAGCAAAATTAATGAAAAAAGTAAATGAGTCAATTTCAAACACAATCTCCTTATATGCGTGGAGTGACTCTACAATTGCGTTTGCTTGGATAAAAAACAGTTCAAATAAGAACAAATTCATAAGAAAAAGAACTGAAGAAATCAAAACTATCAACTTAAATTGGGATCATATAAGATCAGAAGATAATCCAGCTGATGTAGCTTCGAGAGGAATTTGTCCAAGTAAATTAAAGGATTGCCAAATTTGGTGGAAAGGACCCAAATGGCTATCAAAACCTAAAGACTATTGGCCCAAAGAACAGGTAGCCGAAGATAATCTAATAGTCAATACAGTATTAATTAACCTTGGCAGTGCTATTATTAAAAATTTAATTCAAAAATACTCTTGCATACAAAAATTAGAAAGAATAGTAGCATATATATTAAGATTTATTGCAATCAAATTTAAAAAAGAGGTGTTTCCGCCGTATTTAACGGTAAAAGAACTTAAAAAAGCAAAAATAACATTGCTTAAGCAAGAACAAGCAGATATATTTTCTGAAGAAATAAATTGCTTACGTCAAAAAATGGAAATTAAATCAAAAAGTAAAATATTAGGATTAAATCCATTTTTAGATAAAGACGGGATATTAAGAGTAGGAGGTAGACTTCAAAATTCGAAAGCTGATTTTGACGTTAAACATCCAATAATATTAGACAAAAGTCACATGACTTCTCTTTTAATAAAACAAGCACATAAAGAAACATTGCATGGAGGAATTAACCTTATGAGAAATCATATTCAAAGAAAATACTGGATATTCGGGTTAAGGAATTCCTTAAAGAAATATCTAAAAGAATGTGTTAAGTGCACTAGATACAGGCAACAAACAATAGAGCAAATAATGGGAAATCTTCCAAAATATAGAATAACAGAATCTCTCCCGTTTTTAAATACAGGAGTAGACTATGCAGGACCATACAATATTAAATGCTCGAAAACTCGCGGACAGAAAACATATAAAGGCTATATAGCAGTATTCGTATGTATGGTCACAAAAGCAATTCACTTAGAAGTAGTTAGTGACTTAACATCAGATGCGTTTTTAGCTGCATTACGAAGATTTATAGCAAGACGAGGCAAATGTGCTCACATATACTCTGACAATGGAACAAATTTCGTAGGTGCGTCAAGAAAGCTAGATCAAGATTTCGTAAAAGCGATTCAAAATAACGATGTAATTGCCCCAATACTTGAAAATGAAAAAATCCAATGGCATTTTATCCCGCCGGCAGGACCTCACTTCGGAGGTATTTGGGAGGCCGGAGTTAAATCTGTAAAATATCACTTAAAAAGAGTAATAGGTGACAACAATTTAACATACGAAGAAATGTCAACATTATTGTGTCAAATAGAAGCAGTATTAAATTCACGACCTTTGTATACATACGGAGAAGACATTGACGACAATGAAGTGTTGACACCAGGGCATTTTTTAATTGGAAGACCAACTTTAGACAGCATAGAATCAGAAACACAGCATAAAATAGGCAATTTGGATAGATGGAAATTGATTCAGAGAATGAAAAAAGAGTTTTGGTCAAAATGGAAAGAAGATTATTTATTTACTCTCCAACAAAGAAGAAAGTGGAAAAAAGAGACACGGGATATACAAAAAGGACAGATAGTAATAATGAAAGACGAAAACTGTCATCCAGCAAGATGGCCCTTGGGTAAAGTAGAAGAAGTTCATAAGGGCAACGACAATAAAGTTAGGGTAGTAAAAGTAAAGTTACAGGATGGCTTCTCCACAAGACCAATAACGAAAGTGTGCCCGCTTATTGGCATACAGACACACGACAAAAATGAGAATGAAGAAAAAAATAATAAGGATGAAAAGAGAAGCTCTAAAAGACTCAAAGTCTCAAAGCTTGGATAAATGATGATGCTGTTTCTGATGCTATTCTGCCAAGTTTCAAGCACAACATCGTTAAGAGAAGAAGAAAGGAAATGGGCAATAAAGAATATGAATAGCTCTTCCGCTATGTATCTGGATCCAATGGGCGAGGTAGAGATAGTGTCATCCTTTTGGGATTTTGTCTTTTTTTACGACATGAACCCATATTTTGAAATGCTGCATAGGGGAAGTAAACTAGTGCAGAAAATGAGAATTGTGTGTAAGAAGCTCCATGAGTTCGAGGATCAGTGCAATCTGATCTTAAACAACACACAAAAACCAATTTCAGATTTAGAAGAAAATAACGAACTATTCACAACCAAAAAACCAATAAGAAAAAGGCGATCCCCATTGAATTTTATGGGCTCGTTATATCACATTTTGTTTGGTATAATGGATGCCGACGATAGGGAAATGATGGAGGTAAACATGAAAGGATTACTCCAAAATCAGTACAACTTAAAGGCATTAGAGAAAAAACAAACGTCAGTAATAGACTCGACAACAAATATAATAAAGAAGACCACAGAGGATATAAATAGAAACTTTGGGAGAATGAATGATCGAATAGAGAACATGACCGAACTTCTCAATGAAAGTTATTATGTTTATAAGGAATCCATTAGCTTCTTCTTATAAACCAAAGAACTTAGTACTTTAATTGATGAGTGTGACAAAATACAAGCAAGTGTAATAGGATTACTAATTGACATAAATCATGGGCGATTGAATCCAAACATTTTAAAACCAAGACAATTAAGGGACGAGATCTTAAAAATAAAAGATAGCCTATCCGAAAAATTAGTACTACCAGGAAAAAGAACTAATACTGAAATTAAGGAGATTTACACACTGCTGAAGGCAAAAGGAATTTTTATAGAAAATAAACTTGTCGTATATGCCAAAACACCATTGTTCAGCAGGCATCCATCTCAACTCTTTAGAATTATACCAGTACCAGTACAGCGAGATGGGCATTTGTTAATGATACAGTTAATCTCAGAGTTTTTAGTATACAATTTTGAAATGGATTCGTACCATCTTATGAAAGAATCCACATTAAATAAATGCCAAAAATGGCAAACAAACAAACGAGTGTGTGAAGAGAATTGGCCTTGGAACAGTGCCAGTGATAATACCTGCGAAACATCACCTTTCAAACCAAACAGACCATCAACTTGCATTTATAAATCCATTATAAGATCCAAAACATACTGGGTAGAATTAGAAGGCAGGAGCACGTGGCTTTTTAAAAACCTGCGTAATACGACTGCTAGGATACAATGTGAGAAAACACCCCCAGAAATAGTAAACTTGCCAGAACAAGGAATATTATCTATTAGATCTGACTGTACAGCTAGAACAGAAGATAAATTATTAGTTGCTCACCATAAAATACAATCAGAAAGGCAAGAAACCATTATTCCTTCTTACGTAGGAGAAATAAATGAAATACCAAAAATTATGTGGGATCCAATAGCAGCAACCAATATTAGTACTTCAGAGGAGTTGAATAGGTTACTAGGCAAAGTCCAACAATTAAAAGACCATCACGTAGAATTAAATGGGTTAAACTTTCATCACGTGTCTGGACATGCTTCGTTAATGGTTGTATTAGTTTTGGTGGTAATATTGATTATATATGTAATAAGAAAAATAACTGTAACGAATAAACTACGGGCCATCACCTTTGTTGGCCCGCCGCAGAATGTTCACGCATGAACACTTGACACCAAGTCTCAATAGAGTCTTGGTAAAATATACAAAACGTCACTTTAACCCTGCTGCATGCGGCTGCAGCAAGAGCTAAAAATATAAATAAAATCATAGCAAAAGATAAGGTCACCAAAGATTGTCAAAAGACCTACACTAATATTTAAAATAGAAATTAACCTAAACAAAAAGTGACTATCTGCTGGCGATTATGTGCCACCGCAGACCTACTCTAAGACATTTTGTTAGTATATAAGGAATAGGATTTGTAAGAATAAAATCAGTATCTTAACAGAACTCAAGAGAAACACTAGTTTCAACCAGAATATTTACTAACTTTATTTCGGGTAAAGCGGGTTGAACGGACTAACCTACACCCGCCCGCACCCAACCCGAAATATGATTTTTCAGCCCGTACCCACGGTTACCCGCGGATGCCCACGGGTACCCGATAAAAGCCCGGCCCGTGCCCACCTCTAGTATGAAGATAGCAATTGACATTCCACAAAGATCTGCATAAAAAATTTGGATGCCACACCTACCCATACCACCCCCATCCCCCCTTTCCCCACTTTTTACAAACTGTGAGCTAGAGTCACCAAATTTGGTTTGTAGATAGCAATTGACATTCTATAAAGATCTGCATCAAAAATTTCGATGCCACTCCCACCCATACCGCCTCCAGCCCCCCTTTCCCCACCTTTTACAAACTTTGAGCTAGAGTCACCAAATTTGGAAGGAAGACAGCTGGTGGCATCCCCATCTGAATCGGAGAATCTTTAAGGCAGCGTACACCCCTGCCGCATCCGTACCCCTTTGCAATCAGGCTTCTTTTTACCGGTTTTAATACTGGTAACGAGTATACCGCAGTCGGTTGCGTCCGACTGCAACGTTTCCACTTGTTTTTAGTTCATTTCAAACTAAATTTATTTTTAACTTTTTAGTTCGATTGCCTTGATATGCGAGTTGTTGAGATTTTTTTAAAGCTGCCTTCAAACGGTCGGTTTTTCATCCGGTCCGTTCAAAATTCGACGCAAAAATGTGAAAAATATTATTTTTTTCTATTCTTGCTCTTTTCGCGTCGTTTAAATTTGTGTCACGAACATGTTTACGTAAAAAGGCGTTTTTGGTATTTTTTAGTAATTGTTGACAAACAATAACGTAAACAATTTTATATACATAGAGAAGTGTGACCAGATTGTCTAACAACAAAAGTGATGGGATTTTGGATTTAATCGATGCGAATAATGTGCATGCCAGCATTTTTGGTCGGTTAAAATAAGGTACAGAAAAAACCGACCGTGTGGAGGCAGCTTAACGATTTAAGGCCCAACCAAACGATGCATTCGTGCAGGCAGAGTCGCTGCACGGAAAGTTTCAACATATGCTACGCCGTGTATCCGCCCAAACGATGCATATGCAAGGGTTCGTTCAGTTTTATTTTTTAACGAATGCATGAGTGCCGCATGCATGGTTTCACTGAATTGAAACCATGCAGCAATGCATTGGGCATAGAGTTGTCGCAGTCTTTTTATTGTATGGAAAATATTTAAAAAAATTGTTAAATCTTCATTTTATTGTTTATAAACACATTGATATAATATACTAGTTATTTGACACATGTGTTGTCTTTATTTTTAACATAATATTACATTATATGTTAACATTTATTTTTAAATGGAATATAAAAAGCACATGTGGCAACAATGGTTGGCAAAAACAAAGAAGAAGAAGAGACAATGCACTTATGCAACGTATGGCTATATACGTTGATGCATAATGCATAAGCAAGCATTTCGTTCATTTTTGCAGTGACTCTGCATGCACGAATGCATCGTTCGGTTGGGCCTTTAGATTTTCTTTAAAAAAAAAAACCGCCCTGAAAGTAGGCTAGAAAATAAAATAAAGAATTTCAAGTTCAAGTTCAAGCTAGTTCACGTTTAGTTCAATTTACGTTCATGTTCTAGTTCAAACAGCTGATTGATGAGTAGCTTAAATGGATGAGCATACGCTTATTTGTTTAGTACAAGAACCAGATTTTTTATTTAATAGAGCTAGCAAAGATTTTACAGATCCGGCAAAAAAGAAGGCAGCTTGGATATCAATTGCCGCGGAATTGGAATCTCTTCGTAAGTATAATATTATTTACATAGTTGTCTTTGTTTTTTATTTTTTTAATATATTGCTTATTTTTTTTCTGCAGCGGAAACGTGTGAGCGGCGCTGGACATCTGGACATTGAGAGAAAGGTTCAACAAAATCGTTCGGCAAATGGATTGTCCGTCAGGGAGCGGAGCCAGAATTGCAGACGACTGGATTCATTTTGAATACAGATTTTCGCGCTCAAAGCTGATGATATCAAAACAATGACAAACAGCTAATCGATAAGTTCATGCGCACGGTTGCATTCACGATCACGATCACGTTCAGATTCAACTTAAGTTCACGTTTGGCTAATTTCGGGTATTTGCTAGAATTTCACACTCAAGTTATGTTCAAGTTCAAGTTCAAGTCAAGTTAAGTTCAAGTCAAGTTAAGTTCGGGTAACGGAGCCTTAATAAAAGGATAAGTTTGTTTTTAATTGGTTTTATTGTGTTGGATCAAAAGCTCAAACACTCTTATGACAAAACAATCATCTATCTAAATTATTCTGCAAGCCTGGTTGACTCTAGGCGTTGTTGTAGGTCTGGTGGAAAAAGCGTATTAAAAAAACAGTAAAAATCAAAGTTAAAAAAAAAATAATTCTGGCTAAAAGATTCAAATCACAATTATTCCCACCCGAGCCTCGCGGGTGAGAAACGGGTATCCCTACCACTAGACCATATGGGAGTGTACCTAAAGTGCAAGTGAAGCTAATTAAAAGCTTTCAAAAAGCCTGAATTCCGGCTTCCCACAACTTTTAATGCTTTCCCGCAATTGCGTTTTAAAAAAAGTCAGATCTGACTTGAAAAAAGCGGAACTGGCAACACTGAGGAATCAACAAGGTCAAGATATATTTAACAAGGTATCCGAGTTCGCTCTCGCAGAGCTGCGTAAAGCAAAACCACAAAGAAAAAAAAAAAATAAAATAGCCGCGCGAGAAGTTTGCTAACAAATCTACCTTGTTAAATATATGTATCTTGAACAAATCTGTTCTCTAGCGCTCTCATTCTTTAGCTGTCAAATGGCACTGACACTGGTCATTTCGAAGCCAGCTGATTATTTATGTACTACACCAAGTACACAGATGTGCTTGTATAGCAGCCTTATTTAAGTGGAGCAAATTGCTTATAATTTTATATAATGTTTGAAAGTATAAAACAAAAGCTTAGCAATGCAATACACGAGGGCATTGTCATCTCAGAGAGCCTACAGCAACAATATCGCCAACGTGTCAGCAGCAGAAGGAAAAGTCAATCAAGTAAAGCTACAAAACCTTCTACAACAACTTCGATTGGGGTCTTGTACGAGAGCATCTCCTCCAGCAAAAAGAATTTACATTTCCTTGGTAACCAATTAACCGATGGTGTGTCCACACAGATCAATGTATTTGCGAGCTGCAATCTGCTGTCCAATTATGAAGATGATTGGCAGCAAATTCATGACGCTAACAAGGAGAATGTGGGGCATGCGTTAGTGGTGGCTGAAAAAATTAATGTCATATTGCAGCGTGCTAGCGAACAAAAAGAAATAATTAATACGCTCAATAGTTGTCTAGCAGGTGTACCAGCGTTAGTGATCAATCTAAAGGAAAGCGCAGAAACGCTTCAATCATTGGAACAAATGGGTGCGAAATTGGAACTGGACTTGGAAAAACTTGAGAATTTTTGCGAGGAATTTGAGCTTCATGAATTCAAACTGGCGCATCAACATCAACTAGCCAAAAACAAGCAAACAAAGCTCAATAAACTCGAACAGTATAGACAGCAGATTGCAGAGCAACATCAGCAAAAGATTCGAACTTATGAGCATCAACTGCAGCAGCTTCAAAAGGAAAGACAAGCGGTATTCGATAGTGCATTTCGCAAGGACCTAGAAGAGTATATGAAATATGGGCAACTAACAAGTCAGTATAATTTTAAACGCATTATAAGGATTGGCTTACATTAATTGGTTTTCGACTTTTTACAGAAATAGTTTCAAAAACGAACAAATTGGGTTTGGAAGAAGTGATTTTGGAGCAAAACGATTTGGAGGCTAAGGATGCGCTGGAACAATTTCTTAATGGCTGACATTGGTCCCCTTTTTTTTCATAAACAATTCTGCCATTTCGTATAACATTTTGCCTTTAATCTTATAATCTTCTCGCCTATCCAGCCACTGTACTACAATTACTGATATTCTGAAAACTCGAATTAGGGCAAAAAGTCGTTGCCTGTGCGTAGAGCACAATGTGTACCCATATACAGAAAATGCCTACTGCATGCTTTAATAATTTTCAGTTTCGATATTTTCGCTGCTTTTTAACAGATTTCGTTGATAATTTTCAATGTATGTTTCATTTCTATAGCATGCTCTTAATTTTTAAACTAAAATAAATTTATTCTAATAGATCTGAAACTGGAAGATCTATCAAAAATTGTAAAAATGTTTGTTCTATCTTTGGTAAAGGAGAGCTTATATACTTGAAAAATTGATTGCAAAGGGGTACGGATGCGGCAGGGGTGTACGCTGCCTTAAAGATTCTCCGATGCAGATGGGGATGCCACCAGCTGTCTTCCTTCCAAATTTGGTGACTCTAGCTCAAAGTTTGTATAAGGTGGGGAAAAGGGGGCAGGGAGCGGATTGGGTGAGCGTGGCATCCAAATTTTTGATGCAGATCTTTGTGGAATGTCAATTGCTATCTTCATACCAAATTTGGTGTCTCTAGCTCGAAGTTTGTAAATTTTGGGAAAGGGGGGCGGTATGGGCGGGCGTGACATCCAAATTTTAGATGCAGATCTTTGTGGAAAGTCAATTGCTATCTTCATGCCAAAGTTGGTGATTCTAGCTCGAAGTTTGTAAAAGGTGGGAAAGGGCGGCTGGGGGCGGTATGGGTGGGCGTGGCATCCAAATTTTTGATGCAGATCTTTGTGGGATGTCAATTGCTATCTTCCTACCAAATTTGGTGATTCTAGCTCGAAGTTTGTAAAAGGTGGAGAAAGGGGGGCTGGGGCGGTATGGGTGGGCGTGGCATCCAAATTTTAGATGCAGATCTATGAGGAATGTCAATTGCTTTCTTCAAACCAAATTTTATGACTAGCTCGAAGTTTATAAAAAGGTGGGAAAAGAGGGGCCGAATGTGTGAGCGTGGCTTCAAAACTTTGATGCAGATTTTTGGGGGTCGTTGCCAGATATCTTCCTACCTAAATTTGGTGGCTCTAGCTCCACAACTCTGGAAGATACACGCATTCCTGTTTTTGACGAAGCGTTGGGGCGGATGGGGGCGGCTAGGGCATTATTGGTGGGCGTGGCATTCAAACTTTTAATGCAGTTTTTTTGGAGGTCATCATCACCTATCTTGGCACCAAATTTGGTGGCTCTAGCTCAAAAACTGTGGAAGATATAGGCTTTTCTGATATCAAAATGTGGGGCGTGGCTCAAAACTTTGATGCATATTTTTGGGGGTCGTTGCCAGATATCTTCCTACCTAAATTTGGTGGCTCTAGCTTCACAACTCTGGAAGATACACGCATTCCCGTTTTTGACGAAGCGTTAGGGCGGATGGGGGCGGCTAGGGCAGTATTGGTGGGCGTGGCGTTGAAACTTTTGATGCAGTTTTTGGGGAGTCATCATCACCTATCTTGGCATCAAATTTGGTGACTCTAGCTCAAAAACTGTGGGAGATATAGGCTTTTCTGATTTCAAAATGTGGGGGGGCGGAATGGGCGGGCGTGGCTCCAAAACTTTGATGCAGATTCTTGGGGGTCGTTGCTAGCTATCTTCCAACTAAATTTGGTGGCTCTAGCTCCACAACTCTGGAAGATACACGCATTCCTGTTTTTGACGAAGCGTTGGGGCGGATGGGGGCGGCTAGGGCATTATTGGTGGGCGTGGCATTCAAACTTTTAATGCAGTTTTTTTGGAGGTCATCATCACCTATCTTGGCACCAAATTTGGTGGCTATAGCTCCAAAACTGTGGGAGATATAGGATTTTTTGACTTAAAAATGCGTGGCTCCAAAATTTTTGATGCAGTTTTTTGGGGGTTGTTAGTAGCTATCTTCTTACCAAATTTGGTAGTTCTAGCTGTAAGGATGTGCGAAATATGTGGATTTATCGGATTTGAGTTATCGAATTTATCGATTTTCCAGCCCCCCAGTAATCGTAGAGCCCCCATCTTGACACTTTAATTTACTATCCCATAGATAAGGAGAATCGGAAAGTTTCAAGTCTCTAGCTTGGAGGGTGTGGAAAAAACTTGCAGCCATACGGACGGACAGACACCATGACGGACATTGCACAAAACCAATATACTCTTTACCTTTGGTAACGAGTATAACCACAAGAACTTTTGGTCAAGATCTTATACATTAATTATAGTATCAGTTAAAGAAAAAACAAGTTAGCTTCTTTCTACTCGGCATGCCGAATAGTACAAGCACTTGCAATGCCTACTTGTTTATTGAAGCTAAATCGTTTTACAGACTTTGCATTTGTAGGGCAGCTTCATGTACATAATTGTTTTCTGATCTGCCGAATTTGACACGTGATCTAACTGCACAAAGAAGACCCTGAACAAATTTTCAGCTCGATAGCTCAAAAGCTGAGCGACATACATACATAGCTATATCCACTCAGCTCACGATGCTCATCAAGAATATTTTTACCTATGTACATATCTTGTCATATACATACATATGCTTCCTTCTATGGGTTACACATTTCATTGTTGAAAGAATTTTGACAAAAAGAAAAAATTTGTAAAAACATTAATACAATATTTCATTAATTATTTGCCTATTTGGAAAATATACTCCTAAACTCTGAAATAAATAAAAAAAATACATGATTATTAAAATCTTTTTAATTTTGGACTGCATTCAAACGATGATTTTTAACGCGTTGCTTCCCGATTTTCAAATTAATGGTAAAAAAAAAGTAATTTCGGCCAAAAACATACATTTTTGATATTTTTTTTTAAGCCCAAAGGTACATGTACCTTTAAATTTTTAAGGTTTACGACAGTCGATAGCCGTACCGTCATGCATGATACAATCTAGGGATACTAAAAACAAATTTACGATAAGCACCGAATATATCGATAGTATTGAAGCGAAGACCAGTCCTGTGGATATATTAGTTGTATTAATAAAATAAATGGTAAATTATCAATATGTGTGTACATTTTGTTTAAACAATGATTGCAAAGTCAAAAGTGACGTAGTGCGTATTGTGCAGGCTGACTAAATCTTACTGTATCAAGTTCAAAGGCGAGCACACATAGGCTGTTCTCGTCTGCTGCTTTCATATCAGCTGCTGCTGCTGGATGTTCTTGTGATGGATACCATGATACCGGCACCAATTCCAAACTAAGTCCTCATTCATTCCGCTGCCGGCTTTTTCAATTATAAACAAGGCCGATATACATGTACTAGCATGAAACTATTTTGACTGCAATTTAAACATACATATATGCACACATATGTAATAATGCTTCAAACACACGTTGAATTTGTACTATTTCAAACTTTGTTACTTGCAAGCAAAAACACTTGTTTACATATGTACATATGTATGTATGCGTATGCATCGTTTATATGTACGTATGTATGTATACTTATAAGTCTTTAGTCGTTTAATCTCGAGTAATATCCCAGCTGTATTTATACTAAGGGTGGTAGGGAATGGTGCGCCGGGTAGTGGGACGCTTAACAAGTTTTGACTAGTCAACTGGCCAAGATTTTTATCATGCTTTTCCTGGAATCAGTTGGTAGATTTACTTAGTTTTCGTCAAAGCAGGTGGACTTCGGTCTGGTTAAGTATGCAACTACTGCGACCAAAAGAAACATGTTGACATTGAACTGACTTGTATAAATATAACATTGAGTGAATCTCCTCAACTCTGAACATATTGTTATACATTTGACTCGTTGCTGCAGTTAGGACATTTGTAAGGTTTAGTCGGATCGGACGATTATATTATTGTACATACGAAGCTCACATTAATACAGATTTTTCATATGTGAATTTTATTTGAAAATTACAGCTAATATTGTATATTTTCGTAATATGATGTTTTAGTAACTGCTCTGCGCTGAAGGACAGTGGTAAGTAAATTTTCAATATAGTTAATTAAAATGTTAAATAAACTTTCTTTTACAGCTTAAAGTGCGTGTAAAAGGTCAACCGTTGAAGCAAAATAGCTTGTTAATATTATTTTGATAAAACAGGCCAGCTTTAACAAACAGATCACACAAGTCATGCCACGAGGTAAACGTCGAGCCCCAGAAATCGGTGACAATATGGATGTTCAATCAAAAAGAGCGCGCACCAGCTACACAAGCATTGCAACGCAGCAAAGCAGTAGGTGAGTTATATAATTCAAATCTCTTTTATAATATTATTTTTAATAGCTTTTTATTAGCTTCACTTGAGGCGAATTAAGTGAGTGAGTCCCAAAAAAGTTATAAATTAGGTTTTAAAGACACGCTAAGCATTGCACTCATATGGCCTAGTGGTTAGGATACCCGACTCATAGCCGGAAGGTCCAGGCTCGAATACCGGTGTGGAAATACGGATAATAGTTTTTTGTCAGATTTAGTTTTTTTTAATAGCTTTTTATTAGCTTCACTTGTGATTTGAGTATCCGGGCTCGAGTTCCAGTTTAGAAAAATTTATAATTTTATTTTTTTAGCCAAAATTTGTTTTGTTAACCCGGCAGGTCCAGGTTCAAATCTCAGTAAGGGCATATGGATGATTTTAGTCATTTGTCAGATTTAGTTTTTTATACCCTTCACACATGTGAAACAGGGTATATTGAGTTTGTCATGAATCTGTAACGTCTTAAAGGAATGATGGGAGACCCCATAAACTATATATCAAAATGATCAGGACGATCAGTCTGTTTCAACACGATTTCCGGCCAAAGTGCTGAACCGATCTTGATGAAACTTTCACAGATTGCTTAGATCATGTCGGGTTTGTTCACTATGAAGTTTCATCCCGCTCGGATCACTCTACGACATAGCCACAATAAAAATTGACCATATCGTACTGTTTCAACACGATTTCCGGCCAAACTGCTGAACCGATCTTGATGAAACTTTCACAGATTGCTTAGATCATGTCGGGTTTGTTCACTATGAAATTTCATCCCGATCGGAGCATTCTAAGACATAGCCACCATACAAATTGACTATATCGTACTATCAATTGTTGTTGCTGTCGTGCGAAAAATTACCAACAACTGCACAGAAACATAAATAAGAGGGGGGAGCATTGATTTGGCTGACTGTTTACCGTCTAGCTGACAATAACAGCCAAACCACAACAATTCTTAAAAAATAATAAATTCAAATTCAATTTATTGAAAATTATGTAAAAAAAAAAATTAATCTATGTGTGAAGGGTATCATAGTCTTGGCATAGCCAAAATTAACTATGCGGCACTTGTTTTAAACTATATTTATTCATACCATTATTTTTAGAATCCGTGACTTCCGTTTTATGTAATAATAAAGTTCAATTATTATTTTAATTTTTTTCTCCAAATTTATTTAAGAGTATTGACCAGCCTACTTAAAAATAATAAGATATTTATTTGTAAAAATCACAAACAAGTTACTAAACTATCTCGACATGGGATCTGCTCGCCTTCATAACATGGTGCAACACATAAATATGTACTTAACTAACATCTGTCAATTATTTCTAAAAGAGCTGAAGAAACTATAATTTCTGCATCATTCGATTTATCAAATGGTTGTTATGAAAGTTATTCGTTTAAGTAGACTTCAACATTTTGTGTCTTGATAAGCCACTGAATAAGCATCGTCTTGAGTGTCAAAATCACTGTAGCTCAAAGTTTGTAAAAGGTTGGGGAAGGGGGCTGGGAGCGGTATGTGTGGGCGTGGCATCCAAATTTTTGATGCAGATCTTTGTGGGATGTCAATTGATACCTTCATACAAAATTTGGTAACTTTAGCTCAAAGTTTGTAAAAAGTGGAGAAAGGGCGGCTGGGGGCGGTATGTGTGGGCTTGGCATCCAAATTTGAGAAGCAGATCTTTGTGGAATGTCAATTGCTTTCTTCATACAAATTTCGGTGACTCTAGCTCAAAGTTTGTAAAAGGTCATGGAAGGAGGGCTGGTGGTGGTATAGGTGGGAGTGGCATCCAAATGCAGATCTTTGGAGGTCGGTACCAGTTATCTTCACACAAAATTTGGGGGCTCTAGCTCCACAACTCTGGAAGATACACGCATTCTCGTTTTTAACGTAGCGTTGGGGCGGCTAGGGCAATGTTGGTGGGCGTGGCATTTAAACTTTTGATGCAGTTTTTGGGTGTTGTCATCACCTATCTTGGCACCAAATTTGGTGCAGTTATTTGGGGGTTGCTAGTAGCTATCTGCTCACCAAATATGGTAGTTCCAGCTGTAAGGATGTGCGAAATACGTGGATTTATCGGTTTTGAGCTATCGAATTTATCGATTTGCCAGACCCCTAGTTATCGTAGAACCCCAATCTGGACACTTTAATTTACTCTCCCATAGATAAAGAGAATTGGAAAGTTTCAAGTCTCTAGCTTGAAAGGTGTGGAAAAAAATTGCGCACATACGAACGGTCAGACGGACCCAATATACTCTTTACCTTATATTTCGACCTTTTTGGCACCTAGCTCAGATTAACTTATCCATCTCATTTATGTCTCGAAAAATAACCCTTAAATGCTCAAAGTCGAACTTTATAAAAATAAAAATCCTTATAAGTAGTCAATTTGAAAAAACTGACGAATCTTAGTTTGGTTTCCATGAAGCAATTCTTTTCCATTTAGGGAGACCTTTAGGTAGGTATACAAGACCAATTAGTCGCAATTCTTTCTTCTCAGTTAGTGAGAATCCCTCAACTTTATTATTACTTATTAGCCTGATTTAATTTTATCTTAAAAAAAAATTGTTGTTGTCTTAAGCCTTAGTCGCAGGTGGCATCTATTGTGACAAGCAATGGTCCGGAGGTCGCTTGAGACGCTTTAATTTTTAATTTAATTTTTTAATTTTTTTTTTTCGAAATATATAATATAATGCAATTTGATTCTACTATAAAAAGTCAAACTGTCTTTCAAATATTCCATACAAACTATGGCACAAAATGCGTCGACGTGATGATTTGCTTATTTTAGTCAGCTGAGTGATTGTGTCAGTATACATACCTTGACTTAGGGTATTCACGCCACTTTGCTTAACGGGTTATCTGCTTATTTGTTACTTTTAAGCAGAATCTGTCGTGAACGATCTTTTTACATTTGGGGTGTTCAACAGCTCCGTTTCATCGTTTCATGTTTCAAAGTTGAAACGACTAACTCGTGAACGGCATTTTGGGTGTTAATGCGTTTCAAGTTTGTGCAGTCAGCTGTTGTTTGTTTACATTCCTTATTCTTCAATTTTTGTCACTGTTGCTGTTTACCGCGGTTATACTTTATTTATAAAAAATGCAATTTAAAAGTGCTAAAGATATGCTATGCGATGATTTAGCAAAGCAAGTTATTAGAGAAATAGAGGATATTGAAGGTGAGAAGAGCTCGTTGTTTGAATTAGTTGCTCAATTACATGCTTTTAACATTTGGTGGCCATTAATCATATGTGTTCATACTTTTTTGCACAAAAATACACCAAATATACTAAAAAGTACTGAACATCGATTGCAAATATCGAATAAATATCGTGCTCTTCCCATCTTTACTTTGTTCAAACTTGAAACACTTTTTGTATACATAGGCTGGGGTGTTTCAACGTTTCAAGAAATTTTCTATGTATGTTGTTGTTGCGAGACGTTTCAACTTTGAAACTTGAAACGATGAAACGAGCTGTTGAACACCCCAATTGTAATCTGCTTATCTCGTAAAAAAAAACATCTGTTTTTTTTCGATTATTTTGTATCAGTAATCGCACCATCATTTCATATTAAGTAAATAATATTTACATACATAAGTGAATTAAAAAAAAAAAATCGTAAGAAATGCCAAAATAGGTGTGTCTTCCTGGTACCTAGCACTGTGACCTCCACTTCTCTTTCCTTTTTAAACATGTCAAAATGTCGACACATTTTATTTACATATTTTATCTGCAAAATAGAAAAAATTAGTCTTCCAAACATTTTAACCTCGTTAAGTGTTACCATTTATATTTTTTTCGGAATCGCCATACAAGATACATACATATGTATGTACCTGTACCGGTCGATTGCGTCCACTTATTTCGTTTAAGTAGATATCCTTTAAGGTAGCGCACATTGCATTTCACCAAATGCCATTTTGTATAAATTTTGGTCTCCTCCAACATTTTGGTGTAATATATCATAGCAGTTGGTTTCTAATAGAAGATTAGCGGTTTTAATGCCAAGTGCTTATATTTATAACATGCATACAAAACATACCTCATGATTTCTATGCATTTGCATATTATCTAAAATTGTAACAATCTCATGGTCCAACCTAGGGCTGCCATCACCTAAATTGCCGACGCCGGATAAACACAAGAAAAAGCCCGGACATTAAGGCGAAATATGTTTTTTTCCCCGGACACCTCTAACAATTTTTTACAACAAAAACCAAAAACATCTTTATAATTATTTAATTTTTATTTAATTTTTTTTACTTATTTTGGTATTTTTCAGTCCTCCCAATTTTTTCTAAAATATCTTTCTTTTCCAACAAGAATCTGTAAAAGTCGGAACAACTCAGGTTCTTGAAATTATATTTGATTTTGATCAGAGAAGAAACTGTGAGTATGTTTAGCGAGTTTCTTTCTTTTGTCCATTGCTGCGTGACTAGCGAAAAGACTCTCTCTACATTCGCATTGTGAGCTGGTATGCAAAAATAATATTGTGCGATTTTAGGCATCTCAGAATATAAATGAGCATTAGGTGTTTTAAAAAAATTCACCCACAACTGGTTCGCGCTTAAAAGTTTATCGCCGTTAGTCAGGTTCATGCTATAAGCCTTCAAGTTTGCCCATTCGTCTATCAGTTTCGTGTCATCGATTTCGATGTTAACTTCCTTGAGAAATATAACTGTTTTTTCCACATCAGACCATGGAGTGCTTTCAGTAATGTTTGACAACATCATCCAGTTGAATTTGTCAAAGTCCTTCATTGGATTTTCCCACTTCTCTATATAGGATTTCATTTCTCTGTAAAAATCTGAACAATTTTTTTTAAACTCGTTTTTTGTGCTTTCCTCTTGTTTGTTCAAAATACTTTGGGCCTTGAGAGGTACAAAGTTTTCTTTTATTCTGTCTTCTAACGTTTTATTCAGAGACGCCAATATGTTTCTGGTTTCGATAATGGAGTTATCACTTTTTTCCAACTTTTCAATTTTTCCATGGAAAACGTACATCACTGAATGAATGAGAAACATATATGCCTCTGATAGTGGGTCTTCAAAAAAATTTTTGATCAAAACGGGTGGTCTATCCAAGCTTTCAAAATAACTTTTTATGGCCTCGTACATTTTCAAAAACCTCTCGATTGCGGGAAAAAGACTTAGCCATCGTGTTTTTGAGTGAAATAAAAGATGGTCGTATTCCGATTCAGCAGCTGCACAAAAGTCCTTGAGAGCTTCTGTGCGAACTGTATAAATTGCGAAAAAGTTGAATATTTTCCATATCATCGTCTCAACGTCAATAGGAAGTAGGTCACATCCATGGTGCACAGCATTATGAAGGATATGGGCAGAACATCCGATGCCGACAATATTTGGATTAAGTTTACTTTTCAGTTTATAGAAGACATTATTTTTCCCTGATCTAGTGCTCCCGCCGAAGTTTGTGTTGCAATTGTCGCCAGAAAATGCTATACACTTCGATAGAAGATCATGCTCCCGAAGTTGTTTCATAATAATTTCAACAATTGTGTCAGATGTTTCATTTTCAACAGACTCGATTTCAAGGAGCTTCGA
This sequence comes from Scaptomyza montana, assembly GCA_018904305.1. Lineage (NCBI taxonomy): Eukaryota > Metazoa > Arthropoda > Insecta > Diptera > Drosophilidae > Scaptomyza > Scaptomyza montana. The sequence continues at coordinate 758,573 of JAEIGR010000048.1, forward strand.
CGTGATGCCATTGTTTTGTTTATCAAAATACTGAATGATAATGGGAAATAATTTAGTACTGCCGTGATTACTAGCATCGGTAGATACACTTACGAAAGCAACATCTATTAGATCTCTTTTGAGTTCGGCAATCGTTAAAGGGCATAACACGTTATTTACAATAGCAGTAGCTTTCGTGCGATTACATGTCATGTTTTTTGCCGTATTTGACTCCGAAAACATTACTTGGTTAAGGGAATTACTACAATCCAAAGAATTGAATGACATGTGGTGATAGACTGTGTGGTAAGCCATTGCGCCTTCAGCTGCTCGAATAAGATTTTCTTCTGAGCTAGGTCAACTTTTTCCAAGAAAGCCTGGATGTTTGAACTACTAGCTTGTATTTTCGAATTAGCTTTGTGTTTTTGTGTGTTAAGGTGCTCTTTAATGTCGGAAATACCTTTATTTGCAATGGAAATATTTGTAGAACAAATCGTGCACTGTACACCCAGTCATATTTTCCTCTTTTCAACATAGGATATTTACTTTTCAATTCGCTGTTGAACGTGCATTTACGTTTCGGCATTTTGATCTAGAAAGCAATAAAGGGAAAGTCAGAAAGTAGAAAAACAAAACAGTTATAACAAAAACAAAACAGGACTAACAAAATTTCACTGTCAACAAAGTGTTTTCGTATTTACTATTCTTGCATTCTTTCGTCTTTCATATTAGCACCGTTATAGTTACAGTTATTTTTGCTTAGCTGAACATAATGTGAGCATATTTAGAGCAAATAGTGTGCATTCCAAACTTTTTACTCGTTAGATGCACATTTACAGCCGTATTTAGCAATTGTTAAAGATGTACGTACTTAAACAAGTTATCTTACTCGTAGGTAGGTATTTAAAAAGTGACAAAATAATATGTGAACTTACGTAAATTGCTGTGTAGCAATTTCCAAATGGCATCAACGCGCGAAACACACTTGCCTGTGTAAGTGCGACTTGAACGGATATGTATATTTACATAACATTAACATATTGATAATCGTATTGAACTCTGTTATATAACAGCTGTAACTAGTTACTTAGATCAATTGAACTGATATCGATTACAAGTTCGTTAGAACAAGAATGTGACCATGAACGAACATAATAATAAGAAGAGAATTGACTAATAAAACGCGTGTAAGACACAACAATTATTAATGAATTTTGAACTGAGATTGATTTCAAATATCGTTTATGTTTAAAAAAAATTGGGTTTCCCCTGACAAAAAAAAGTGTCCGGGTTTTACCCGGACACTTTTAAAAACCCCTGCCGGACAGACCCCGGACACCCTTCAAACTAGGACAAATCCGAGGAATCCCGGACGGATGGCAGCCCTAGTCCAACCACGTCTGCGGTTCGTTTACCTGCATGAGTTTACTTTCTTGATTAGATTCCACTTACATATTTGTTTACAGTTCCTCGGCACATTCCGCTCCCAAAAACTTCCAAACGGAATCTATATTATAAAATGGCATTTCATAAAATAAAATGCATAATTTTGCAATATGGGATAAAATACGTACATATTTCCATACGCTACGTACGCTGTGATCATGATTAAATGATGAGCTCGACGACCCAAACAACTTTAACAAAAATTGCGCCTCCATCTTAGCATCGTTCTCCAAAATAGATAATAAAACCGAATCCATATTACGCACGTGACAGCTCAATTTATAATTGTAAACTGTCAACAAGATGCCGATGCTGACGTTGTGTATGAGGACAGCTCTCCGTCTTGTTATCGATAATTGCTGTAAATGCTGATGTAAAGTGCTAGCACCAAGTATAAAATTCCATTCCAAGCTGACATTGTTACAATGTCAGCGTGAGATTCGAAAATGTTTTGCTTCTGTCTGCCACACATATTTTTCACATAAGTTCGTCTCACTCACTCTCAATTTGTAACCGCTTTCGCTTGCATCTCAGCTTGGAGTGGAAAAAAGCTATTCGAAAATTTTGTTTTTAAAGCTGTCAATAGATGGCGTATTTTCGAAATAAGTAACATGTGCTTGAAAGCTCCAAAGTTTTTACCTCTATTTTACTCAATACTAAGGTAAATGATAACAGAATTCACTATTTAATATGTATTAAGTACATATTAATGAATATATAACAATAAATTCATTTAGGGTGTTCACTTTGTGTAGGAAAAGTGCAAAAGTGTAAAAGTGCAAGCCATCCCAACAACAATTTGTACAGAATCGAGTTTACATTTTTTGCTAGGCCCCTGCCTATGACTAAAATATCGTTGTACTTTTACAACGATTTCAGTGTTTAAAAATGATACAAAAGTGAAAACGTGTTGCACAATACAAGCAATTTTCTGGTAGTTTTTTGGTGTAATTTTGTGCTTTAGGTGCTAAATCAAAACAAACAGCTGTTCATTGTGGAAAGGCGCTAAAAGTAAATTACTTCTACTACAGCAGCAGCAACAAGAACTGCCTGCGTCATCATGGAATTAAAAACTTAAAAATTGCTTGATTTTACTCCACTTTTAAAATAGTTCCGTTTCTGATTCCGACTTTGATTCACATTATAAATTTTTGACACAAACATAAAACAAACATCAGCTGTTCATAGCTCATATACAGCTGTTTTACAATTTCGAAATTCGAACATGTTGTTCACGCTGACATTGTAAACTGTCAGCGTACATTTCAGATTTTTAAAAGCTTCAATCCAAGCTAAGCTGACATTGCACAGTGGTTCCGTCCATAGGCCAAAATTCTAAAAATGCATTCAAAAATAAAATTACAAAAAGTACACAAACTGTCTCTAAAATGTCCAAACTTTTTAATGGCAAACAGTTTTTTTCTGGAAATCTAACGGGACTTTCTAAAAATAGCATTGAAGATGTGAACACGTGTTCATTTTTAAAGCGCAGCTGCACGCGTTGCGAATATTTCACAACAAAAGCGCTTTTCAAATTGGTTTGGCAGTGGCATAAGTTTACATATTGTGTTTATTTAAAATGGATTTTGAAGATCAATGTTTTTATTATATATTCTGAAATCAATACCAACTAATTGCTTTGTAATTTTTTTGTTTGTACCGTTTTTGTTTGTTTTTAGTTTGTTTACCCTTAATTATAGTTGTGTTCCCCCCAAATTCCCCAAATGGATTCTTTTCCAGTGAACTTGTATAACATTTAAGGTAATAAGTCCGGTAAGATAAGCTGCGAAAATTTGCGAATGTGCTTGTAATCGTTAATTTATTTACACGACGTAATTTTTTTTCAATGTTAAATTTTCACAACGGAGCTCTGAGCCGCCTGTTTATTGTGCTGTGTCCTTGTTTACGTCTTTCGTGTTTGTGTAAAGTTTTCTCTGAACGTTTTATAAATCTTAAATTAAACAAGTCTAATTATTTTTGGTTTTTTTTTTAATTTTTATTTTACTTTCAAAGGTGAAACCGTTCATTGTAAGTTTCAGAAATTACGGGAATAAATATAAATCTAATCCATCGCTGTGCCACTATAATTCAAGCTATCGCTTCAGGGTTCAAAATTAATGTACTTAAATTTAATAAATATGCCCTAGATACTGCCAGGGAGCTAATCAAAGAGTACCCATGGTACTATTTGCCATGGTACTATTATGTTAATTCATGGATCTGCTGTGATTGAGCATGCTCTTGTATCAATCGGAGAGCTGTCGGAGGAAGCTGCAGAGTCGAACAATAAAGAATTAAAAAAATGTAGACTTTATCATAGCCGAAAAACTTCACGTGTTGCAACAAATAGTGACATATTAAATTTACTCCTTTTGCGGTCGGACCCATTAATAACTGGACAAACAAAGCTTGGTAAAAAGGAAAAGTCAACATTACTTGATTCTGAGTATGGCTTACTAGAGGAGACAATATACATTTTTGTTTTATACATAATGGCTATGTAAACTTCATATATTAAATTGTTGTTTTCTTGTTTGCTTAGTTTTATCAATTTGTTTGGTGCTTGGGGGATGGAAGTGGGAAGTGTTTATCCACAAATCATGTTCAGCGTTTAACCATATTTTTTAAAATATATTTTAAGAGCCTTGTAGAAAATTTCAGAGCTCCACGACCATTAGAAGTATTTATGGCCGCGCCTCCATTCAAGCCGAACCACTGTGCATTGTAAATCCTCCTTTAAACATGAGAAAAAATATTTTTGAATATGTCAACTATTACCATTTTTTTTTCATTTGAAGTCGTTCAAATGTCACGTTCGCGATCTTGGAAATGCCCATATGTTAGGAGATGAGTTGATTAATTTTAATTTTGTTTGTAGTGTTCAATAACATTTTGTCACTTTAATTTTTTATTTAAGTTCAATAAATACAATTTAACTTGTAATTGTCAAGAAAGGTCTAATATTGTATTAGTATAATTTTTGAATGTTGCGGTAATATTGAAAGTTTTTAAATACATTTTTAGATAATTGGTAGACATTAATTATATATTATTCATTGTTTTTAATAATTTATACTTATATTAATGTATTTTTAATATGTATTATAATATGTATTTTGTATACTAACAATATGGAAGACATTTGTAGCTCTCATATATGTATATATATGGCCTTCTTAATTTGTATTCCCCAAACCTCTTAACAGAAGCCAGAAGAAAGTTCAAGTTTATTTCAAGTTATTGATATTTGTTTCTGTTTTCGATATACTTATGAACATATATGTGAATATAGATCAAATACAATAAAATCTTTAATTTTTAAAATTTTGAACTTGGTTTTTCAACATTTTCTGGGTAAAGACTAACGTTCATGGTATCCCTAATTCCAACTCTTCGAACTAGAGCGTTCTTACATTTTGTATGATATAATTGTGTGTTCATTCCTTAATAACGGGTGAGTGATATTTTGATACGTATACGTATACAACAAATAACAATACAAATATAGTCTTGAAAAAATAATTATGCAAAAACCTTTATTTGCCATTTACTCCATTGATCCGTATTGTACCTTTTTGATTTTAAAGTACCTGTAAAAAAATAGAGTGCGATTTTAAGCTTTTATAGATGATTTGAGTGAAGCGCGTAATTAAAGATTTATGAAATAATTGAATGTTTAGGATTAAATTTTGAGAACTTATATATATTTGTTATGTTATGTTTATAAAAAGAATTAGCTAAATAGATCAATAACTCACCGCCAACCACCGTAGCCAGAAATTGTCAATAGCACAGCAATTGCCAGCGCAGTGCCAACAGCCAGTGGTGCCGTCTCATCGCGATAGGAACCAGTCGCACTACAATGAAAGGATGGGCCCCATTTACCTGTCTCCTTGAACATGAAGCTTTGCATGTGCAGGTCCCGCAGATAAAGTCGTGCGATGTGACCGGATTGGTCGCCGGAGTCGTGTGGAGCATACAAAATAACAGTTTGCTCTTTGTCGCAGACATATGACTTGCCCACGGGTGTTGGAAAATACATGGGTTGTTGCGCGGGTGAAGTTAGTTTCACATTTAAATTTGGGCGATCGGCATGCTCGAAAAGTGCATTTGATGACGAATATGTCAGCTCAAAGAGGTTGATATACCAGCCTTCACCTCCTGACGACTGTATGTGAAGTAGAAATTTGTTAAAGCTAACCTCGGAAATTACTTACCAACGAACAGAACTTACATAAGGCCATCAAAATAAACACATACCTTTTTAAATGTCATTGACAGTGTAAACCCCTTAAAATCCATAGTCAATATCTCCATATTGGATTCGGTGCACTCACCGCTCAACTGCGGATTATCCGGCATGTACAAATCGGCCTCAACATCCTCGTTTAGCTTGTTTCGATACCGAATGCTTATCAAGCCGTCCACCTGCATTAGGATGCAGGTAATATCATTGGTGGCATTCAGACGATAAATTGAAGTAGTTGTATCATGGTTCATTGAAGACGCCTGCATTTTCAATTTTTAGTTGAAGCCAAATAAAAGGTATACGGCTTGACTTACCGATGGCGCTTTGGTGGTATATTTGGAGACTCTTGGCGTTTTTGTGGTAAATGCGCTAAGCTGCAGTCCTTGAGCATCTTTCCCTGTGAATAAATAGGTTTCAGTTTCTATTTTCTTTTAATGTTAGGACGTGCTATTGATTTTTGCTCAACCCTCCCCATACCATCACTTATGCCATCCCTTAGACAATGGAATGCCTTACTTACTTACCGAGTAATACAAGCAGCAGAATAAAAATTATGTAAAATACAAATCCATTGGCTAATTGAGAATAACTATTATTACCAGTAAGTAGATGCATATTTATTTGGCTATTACTTAATGGCTAGTACTTGAATATATTTAACGTACTAATATTTGCTTTAACGGCAACAATGACGTGTGTCTCGTTTTTAGTCTTGCGCACAACTGCGCTCAACTGAATTCGTTATACTCCCTTTCCTTGAATGTGTTGAGTTCAGGTAATAGGACTATTTTATTTTCATGCGATTCCCTTTGCATACGCTATCGGTTGACATTTTCGCTCGCAATAGCTTCACTTCTGCATTTACGAATTAGAAGACCTTAAGATATTTAACGCAAATTTTGAAAAATTAAGACGAAAAATTATTTGCATTTTTGGAAGAAAAACCCTAATTACTTTTAATTGCCCTGCATTTTAAAATCGGAAAAGCCTATATTTTCCCATTTTTACGCCCACCCTTTTCCGCCTTTTAAAATAACAATTGCCTAAATCTTTGACAGTTTTTGATATAGAGTCACCATATTTAGTTTCAATATGCCTTGTGACGCCTTCCAAAGATCTGGCGTATGCTACGCTGCGCCCACCCCTGCCGGCCCGCATTCCCGCTCGACTGCAACCGACTGCAACGTTATCACTTGTTATTCTAGGACTTTTTTGAAATTAGGAAAAATAGAGCCAATATTCACAATGAATTCGAACACAGCGACCCATACAAAAGTTACCTTTCTCATTTATCCGGTTAAAATTCGTGTACAATATGTTACAATTACTATTTTATAAATATAAATCGATGAAAACTGCGATCAATGCAAAATGCCATAAGTTATCTTTCCACTTAATTTGGTGACTCGGGCTGTTAAAATGTTGAAAATATGTATGTGTGCATCCTCGATATGCAAATGTAAGTGCATCGATATGTTATCCATTCCCCAGCCCCCCAGTGTAGCGCCCCTGTATTGTCACTCTGACGAGGACATGGATATTTGCAAAGTATCAACTCTCTTCATTTAATGAAGTCCATACAGAAGGAACAAACTGACTATATATTGTTATCGGTGTTCGCGACAAAATTTCCTGCATTTTTCTTTGCAAATTATGACTGTTGGTGTTAATAGAAAAAAGTTCAGAAACTTATCATGATTAAAATCAAAAGTATTTAGTCTCAGAATAAATAAAACCCTGTTCCATATTTCCATACTTTAGAGCACAATTTGAAAAAACTTAGAACTAACTCGTTTAACATTCAAAAATGCATTGAACCCTTTAACCGGCCGCGATGCATATCTGCAAATTGACTTTGATGCAAATTTAACTTGACTTGTCTGTCTGTTTGTTTGTTTGTACCGGATTCTTGTAATCAAATTTTCACCAAATTCCCGACTTCCTAGAGCTCTGAAATTTTCACCAAAGATGTGTTTCAGATGACAATACATGTTTTTAAAGTTTTTGGCACGATAAAATATATAATATCATGTAAAAACCACGATAAACTGTTTTCCCTTTTGCTTAACTTACTAATTTGACTGTCAAATATGACAAGCTTTGGTGGCATGAAGGGAAGCCTGCCGCTTCACAGGCCGAAGATCGTGGGTTCGAACTCCGACCGAGACATACTTTTTTTATTTATTATTTAAACTTTTTTATCTTATTTTTTAAATAACAAAAACATGTTTGATATTTAGGTATTGCATGGATGATGGAAAAAAATCGATTACAAATGTATGCAAGAAAGCGTATAAAAGCATGTCTTCAAAATTTTTTTTTGATTTACTTGTTTCTAATGCAACATTCGTTTGTTGGCAAAGGGAGTAGAGGGTTAACAGCTGCAAGCAATGCTTCATGACTTTTGTAGCAATGATTTATTTTTCTCACTCTGCTTTGCCTTATTCCGATTGCATTTAATCACAGAATTGCACAGTGTTTGATGTGAATAATACGAAATATCGCACAAGCAAATATTAGCGCAAATATTTAAAACATTGTTGTGGCTTATAAATTATAAATAGAAATGTTTTGGACGCAAGAATTAATTGAACGGCTGTTAACTGTGTATGTTTATCGACCATAAATTTAAATCAGAGTTGCATTTACAAAGAAAAGATTGAATGAAAAAAATTCATCGTGTAAATGCGACCAGATTTGCGAAGAAGTTTAAAACAGAATGAGAAAAAAAAACAAGTGGAAACGTTGCAGTCGACTGCTGTATACTCGTTACCAGTTTTAAAACCGGTAACAAGAGGCCTGATTGCAAAGGGGTACGGATGCGGCAGGGGTGTACGCTGCCTTAAAGATTCTCCGATGGGGATGGGGATGCCACCAGCTGTCTTCGTTCCAAATTTGGTGACTCTAGCTCGATGTTTGTAAAAAGTGGGGAATGGGAGGCTGGGGGCGGTATAGGTGGGCGTGGCATCCAAAATTTTATGCAGATCTTTGGGGAATGTCAATTGCTATCTTCATACAAAAATTGGTGACTTTAGCTCGATGTTTGTAAAAAGTGGGGAAAGGGAGGCTGGGGGCGGTATAGGTGGGCGTGGCATCCAAAATTTTGATGCAGATCTTTGGGGGTCGTTGCCAGCTATCTTCCTACCAAATTTGGTGGCCTTAGCTCCACAACTCTGAAAGATACACGCATTCCCGTTTTTGACGAAGCGTTGGGGCGGCTTGGGCAGTATTGTTGGGCGTTGCATCCAAACTTTTGATGCAGTTTTTGGGGGGTCATCAACACCTATCTTGGCACCAAATTTTGTGGCTATAACTCTAAAACTGTGGGAGATATAGGCTTTTTGACTTTAAAATGCGGAGGGGCTGGGGGCGGAATGGGTGGGCGTGGCTCCAAAATGATGCAGTTTTTTGGGGGTTGCTAGTAGCTATCTGCTCACCAAATTGGGTAGTTCCAGCTGTAAGGATGTGCGAAATATGTGGATTTATCGGTTTTGAGTTATCGGATTAATTGATTTGCCAGCCCCCTAGTTATCTTAGAACCCCAATCTGGACACTTTAATTTACTCTCCCATAGATAAAGAGAATTGTAAAGTTTCAAGTCTCTAGCTTGAAGGGTGTGGAAAAAACTTGCAACCATACGGACGGACAGACGGACAGACACCATGACGGACATTGCACAAACCCAATATACTCTTTACCTTCGGTAACGAGTATAAAATTCATCAGAAAAGTTCAACGTGTAAAACGGGTCTATTAGGTAAACCTCGTTTTACGCCGATTCATTACGCCGGTTGATGCGCCGTAGGCGAATTTAAACTACTATAAACCGTCCGAAAAAAATCTGTTTCATTGGGACATAATGAAAAGAGGGAGCGAGAAACACACTCAATTCAGTTCTCGATCAATGTGTGGAATGCTCAAAGAAAGACAAATTTTAATACTCGATACCGAAGGTAAAGATTATACAGTGGGCCAAAAAAGAATTGGCACAAGAGCAAATTTCAAGTTCCGAACGCTAGTACTTTTGATCCTGAAGGACGACAGCTAAATTGAAAATGCTATTTTATAGAACGATAAATATAAATATATTGGGTTTGTGCAATGTCCATCATGGTGTCTGTCCGTCCGTCCGTCCGTATGGTTGCAAGTTTTTTCCACACCCTTCAAGCTAGAGACTTGAAACTTTACAATTCTCTTTATCTATGGGAGAGTAAATTAAAGTGTCCAGATTGGGGTTCTAAGATAACTAGGGGGCTGGCAAATCAATTAATCCGATAACTCAAAACCGATAAATCCACATATTTCGCACATCCTTACAGCTAGAACTACCAAATTTGGTGAGATTTGGCAGATAGCTACTAGCAACCTCCCAAAAACTGCATCAAAAATTTTGGAGCCACGGCCACAAATCCCGCCCCCAGCCTTTCCACATTTTTAAGTCAACAAAGCCTATATGTCCCACAGTTTTTGAACTAGAGACATCAATATTGGTGCCAAGATAGGTGTTTATGACCCCTCAAAAACTGCAAAAAAGAAACTTTGAATGCCACGCCCAGCAATACCGTACTAGCCGCCCCCAGCTGCCTCAACGCTTCGTCAATAACGGGAATACGTGTATCTTCCAAACTTGTGAAGCTAGAGCCACCAAATTTGGTGGGAAAATAGCTGGCAACGACTCACAAAAATCTTCATCAAAGTTTTGGAGCCACGCTCACCCATTCCACCCCCCTTTCCCCACCTTTTACAAACTTTGAGCTGGAGTCACCAAATTTGGTATGAAGATAGCAATTGACATTCCCCAAAGATCTGCTTCAAAAATTTGGATGCCACGCCCACCCATACCGCCCCGAGCCCCCCTTTTCACACCTTTTACAAATTTCAAGCTTGCCATTCCACAAAGATCTGCATCAAAAAATTTGGTTGCCACACCCACCCAATCTGCCCTCAGCTCCCCTTTCCCCACCTTTAACAAACTTTGAGCTAGAGTCACCTTATTTGGAAGGAAGATAGCTGGTGGCATCCCCATCTGCATGGGAGAATCTTTAAGGTAGCGTACATACCTGCCGCATCCGTACCCCTTTGCAATCAGGCCTCTTTATACCGGTTTTAATACTGGTAACGAGTATACCGCAGTCGGTTGTGTCCGACTGCAAAGTTTCCACTTGTTTTTATTTCTTTTTTTGTTATTCGAAAATTTAATGTGTTGGATCAAAAACTCAAATACTTTTATAACAACACAATCATCTGTGTAAAATTATTCTACAAGCGTGGTTGACTCCAGGCGTTGTTGTAGGTCTGGTGGATTAGGTTGACTTCGGAGCGTCTCCTGGCCACTGTATCAGGTTCTTCAATGTCCTGCGCTTAAGTCTTCTGATTACACTTCTCCCTGAAAGCTCACTAGAAAGCCGACTACGGTGTCGCTGCAAACGTGCGTTGTATCCAATGAAATATTCTAGGACCTGGCTGTCTATGGTGATCATTCAAAAGTCAATATGCAAGGTTGAATTTCGTCATTCCGTGCAAGGCCAAATTCTGAAGTTTCGAGATATGTCATCGACTTGTCCGACAGGCAATGCCCCAAATCTGAATACCATATCTCCAAGTCGGGGCAAACAAACTGTTATACACCGCCCGTTTACAGCCCTTTGGGAATGCGCTGTTAGCGCAGTTAACCTTAGCCAGATTTTGCCGACAGAGCTTAATGAGTCCGTCAATTTGCGCACGAAAGCAGAGTCTCCTGTCCAATGGGCACTCCCATCAAGCCCAACTGCCGGTGCTTCTCCAAGTCTCAGAGTAAAGTTGAACGCCTGGGTCTTCGAGACGTTGATTTTGATGTTCCACCTGCGAGCCCAGCTCTCAAAGAGAATATTACCCGGTGCAGCGAGGTTTTCACAGTCACCGTGAGTTGGTATGTCCGCCGTGTACAGATTATATAAGTAGGGGCCCAGTAAGCTGCCTTGAGGTACGCCCGCCCTCATTTCCCGCGTAGAACGGAGCGCTGCCCTCACCTTGACTTTGAATCTGTGTTCCGTTAGGTAGCACTGCATTAGGATAAGGAAAGCAGCAGGAAGGCGCGTTTTAATTTTTTGAGCAGACATCTTATCCAGACGCGGTCGTAGGCCTGCTGGATATCGACAAAAATACCATAGCAGTAGTCCTTATCGTCGTACGCTTTGAGTATATGGTTAACCACCCTGTTAGCCTGTTTAATTGTACCATGCCCTCTCCTGAACCCAAATTGGTGGTCAAGAAGAATGGCCAGATTATCCATAAGCCTTGCAAGCCGAGCAACAATTAGCCTTTCCCATACCTTTCATAAAGAAGGCAATAGACTTATCGGTCGATATGACTCTGGGTCATCCTACGGCTTGCCCGGTTTGTAAATCATTTGGATCCTAGCTAACTTCGACTGGGCAGGAAAGTGTTGGGTCCTTAATAAAGCGTTGAAAATCAACGTTATAAAAAGAAGCGCTCGGACTGGCAGGGCCCTCAGGATGGTGTGACAAATACCGTCATAGCCAGGAAACTTAGATCTTAGAAGGACTTAAAATCGCGTCCTTGACCTCCTTAACTATGATGGGGTTGATGGGCAGAGACATCTGCAGCGTCTCCAGTGCTTGGTTGGTCTGATCGAGATTATCCTGGTCAGCTAGGTCAAGCGGCGTAAAGCGTTTTTCCAGGTGACGTTTAAGCTTGCTTGTCATTAGTGTGGCAACTTCTGTTTCCAGGGCAACGAAGCGGTACAGGCCTCCGAGGTTCACGCTTTAGACGCTCGATATACGAAAAATATAGCACAAAGCGCCCACGCTTTTTTCACAATAATTCTAGCATTTTTCTATCATTATTGTTTTAAGCTTATATTAAAAATTATTTTTATTTTAATGTGTTTTAAAAGCGTATAAAAAGCTTGTCGTACGAATACTAAGTGGTTTGGGCTCGTAGTAGATCACTGTGAGACAATTTTCGATAGGGCGCAATAAAGCAATTAATTGTTGTGAGCTTTTTGTTTCGAGAAGAAGCGCATGAGAAAGAGTGGGAGTGATATGGTTAAGTGACTGTTTAAATTTAAATTGTTTGGGTAAAATTATGTCGTTTCTTGAAATTTTAATTTTCTAAACTCTTTCTTTTTTCCATGTCAGATTGTCTTCTTCCGTTCAATACATACATAATACATTATTTTCTAAACTCTTTCTTTATTCCATGTCAGATTGTCTTCTTCCGTTCAATACATATTCAGTTCCTTAAGCCGAGTGTCCACTAGCAAGTTACTTGCAGAAGTTTGATTCCAGAAGTAGTTTGTAGAAGTTTTACGACGAACTTGCAGACGTGTTTACAGAGTTCATAAGTTCAGAAACTTATCATGGTTAAAATCAAAAGTATTCAGTCTCAGAATAAATAAAACCCTGTTCCATATTTCCATACTTTAGAGCACAATTTGAGAAGACTTAGAACTAACTCGTTTAACATTCAAAAATGCATTGAACCCTTTAACCGGCCGCGATGCATATCTGCAAATTGACTTTGATGCAAATTTAACTTGACTTGTCTGTCTGTTTGTTTGTTTGTACCGGATTCTTGTAATCAAATTATCACCAAATTCCCGACTACCTAGAGCTCTGAAATTTTCACCAAAGATGTGTTTCAGATGACAATACATGTTTTTAAAGTTTTTGGCACGATAAAATATGTAATATTATGTAAAAACCACGATAAACTGTTTTCCCTTTTGCTTAACTTACTAATTTGACTGTCAAATATGACGAGCTTTGGTGGCATGAAGGGAAGCCTGCCGTTTCACAGGCCGAAGATCGTGGGTTCGAACTCCGACCGAGACATACTTTTTTTATTTATTATTTAATTTTTTTATCTTTTTTTTAAATAACAAAAACATGTTTGATATTTAGGTATTGCATGGATGATGGTAAAAAATCGATTACAAATGTATGCAAGAAAGCCTATAAAAGCATGTCTTCAAAATTTTTTTTTTGATTTACTTGTTTCTAATGCAACATTCGTTTGTTGGCAAAGGGAGTAGAGGGTTAACAGCTGCAAGCAATGCTTCATGACTTTTGTAGCCATGATTTATTTTTCTCACTCTGCTTTGCCTTATTCCGATTGCATTTAATCACAGAGTTGCACAGTGTTTGATGTGAATAATACGAAATATCGCACAAGCAAATATTAGCGCAAATATTTAAAACATTGTTGTGGTTTATAAATTATAAATATAAATGTTTTGGACGCAAGAATTAATTGAACGGCTGTTAACTGTGTATGTTTATCGACCATAAATTTAAATCAGAGTTGCATTTACAAAGAAAAGATTGAATGAAAAAAATTCATCGTGTAAATGCGACCAGATTTGCGAAGAAGTTTAAAACAGAATGAGAAAAAAAAACAAGTGGACACGTTGCAGTCGACTGCTGTATACTCGTTACCAGTTTTAAAACCGGTAACAAGAGGCCTGATTGCAAAGGGGTACGGATGCGGCAGGGGTGTACGCTGCCTTAAAGATTCTCCGATGGGGATGGGGATGCCACCAGCTGTCTTCGTTCCAAATTTGGTGACTCTAGCTCGATGTTTGTAAAAAGTGGGGAATGGGAGGCTGGGGGCGGTATAGGTGGGCGTGGCATCCAAAATTTTATGCAGATCTTTGGGGAATGTCAATTGCTATCTTCATACAAAAATTGGTGACTTTAGCTCGATGTTTGTAAAAAGAGGGGAAAGGGAGGCTGGGGGCGGTATAGGTGGGCGTGGCATCCAAAATTTTGATGCAGATTTTTGGGGGTCGTTGCCAGCTATCTTCCTACCAAATTTGGTGGCCTTAGCTCCACAACTCTGAAAGATACACGCATTCCCGTTTTTGACGAAGCGTTGGGTATATTTTGGGCGTTGCATCCAAACTTTTGATGCAGTTTTTGGGGGGTCATCAACACCTATCTTGGCACCAAATTTTGTGGCTATAACTCAAAAACTGTGGGAGATATAGGCTTTTTGACTTTAAAATGCGGAGGGGCTGGGGGCGGAATGGGTGGGCGTGGCTCCAAAATGATGCAGTTTTTTGGGGGTTGCTAGTAGCTATCTGCTCACCAAATTGGGTAGTTCCAGCTGTAAGGATGTGCGAAATATGTGGATTTATCGGTTTTGAGTTATCGGATTAATTGATTTGCCAGCCCCCTAGTTATCTTAGAACCCCAATCTGGACACTTTAATTTACTCTCCCATAGATAAAGAGAATTGTAAAGTTTCAAGTCTCTAGCTTGAAGGGTGTGGAAAAAACTTGCAACCATACGGACGGACAGACGGACAGACACCATGACGGACATTGCACAAACCCAATATACTCTTTACCTTCGGTAACGAGTATAAAATTCATCAGAAAAGTTCAACGTGTAAAACGGGTCTATTAGGTAAACCTCGTTTTACGCCGATTCATTACGCCGGTTGATGCGCCGTAGGCGAATTTAAACTATATATTTTTTTTATTAATTTTTATTTGCGACCAACATTTATTTTTAATGTATGAACATTAAGGATATAGATATTTTGTAGAATTTTTACAAGAAACCTAACCTTGTATCGTCCATTATACTTGCTTCATTTTACGCCGATTTATCTTACGCTGGTTTTTCTTGGAATGGAACCCTAGCGTAAAATGAGGTTTACCTGTATATCTACTTTTTACCAAAGTTCGCATAATATTGTCGACACTTTCAGACCGTCCGAAAAAAATCTGTTTCATTGGGACATAATGAAAAGAGGGAGCGAGAAACACACTCAATTCAGTTCTCGGTCAATGTGTGGAATGCTCAAAGAAAGACAAATTTTAATACTCGATACCGAAGGTAAAGATTATACAGTGGGCCAAAAAAGAATTGGCACAAGAGCAAATTTCAAGTTCCGAACGCTAGTACTTTTTATCCTGAAGGACGACAGCTAAATTGAAAATGCTATTTTATAGAACGATAAATATAAATATATTGGGTTTGTGCAATGTCCATCATGGTGTCTGTCCGTCCGTCCGTCCGTATGGTTGCAAGTTTTTTCCACACCCTTCAAGCTAGAGACTTGAAACTTTCCTATTCTTTTTATCTATGGAATAGTAAATTAAAGTGTCAAGATGGGGGTTCAACGATAACTGGGGGGCTGGCAAATCGATAAATTCGATAACTCAAAACCGATAAATCCACATATTTCGCACATCTTTACAGCTAGAACTACCAAATTTGGTGAGATTTGGCAGATAGCTACTAGCAACCTCCCAAAAACTGCATCAAAAATTTTGGAGCCACGGCCACAAATCCCGCCCCCAGCCTTTCCACATTTTTAAGTCAACAAAGCCTATATGTCCCACAGTTTTTGAACTAGAGACATCAATATTGGTGCCAAGATAGGTGTTTATGACCCCTCAAAAACTGCAAAAAAGAAACTTTGAATGCCACGCCCAGCAATACCGTACTAGCCGCCCCCAGCTGCCTCAACGCTTCGTCAATAACGGGAATACGTGTATCTTCCAAACTTGTGAAGCTAGAGCCACCAAATTTGGTGGGAAAATAGCTGGCAACGACTCACAAAAATCTGCATCAAAAATTTGGATGCCACGCCCACCCATACCGCCCCCAGCCCCCCTTCTCACACCTTTTACAAACTTCAAGCTAGAGTCACCCAATTTGGTATGAAGATAGCAATAGACATTTCACTAAGGTCTGCATCAAAAATTTAGATTCCACACCCACCCAATCCGCCCTCAGCCCCCTTTCCCCACCTTTACAAACTTTGAGCTAGAGTCACCAAATTTGGAAGGAAGATAGCTGGTGGTATCCCCATCTGCATGGAAGAATCTTTAAGGTAGCGTACACCCCTGCCGCATCCGTACCCCTTTGTAATCAGGCCTCTTTATACCGGTTTTAATACTTTTATCGAGTATACCGCAGTCGGTTGCGTCCGACTGCAACGTTTCCACTTGTTTCGTTTGTTTGTACAGAAACACGAAATGGGGTTTAGGTTTATTGTTGAAAACTCGATGCGAAATTTTTTCCATTCAACTTAGATTTTTATACTCGTTACCGAAGGTAAAGAGTATATTGGTTTTGTGCAATGTTCGTCATGGTGTCTGTCCGTCCGTATGGTTGCAATTTTTTTCCACTCCCTTCATGCTAGAGACTTGAAACTTTCCAATTCTTTTTATCTATGGAATAGTAAATTAAAGTGTCAAGATTGAAGTTCTACGATAACTGGGGGGCTGGCAAATCGATAAATTCGATAACTCAAAACCGATAAATCCACATATTTCGCACATCTTTACAGCTAGAACTACCACATTTGGTAAGAAGATAGCTACTAGCAACCCCCAAAAAACTGCATCAAAAATTTTGGAGCCACGCATTTTTAAGTCAAAAAAGCTTATATCTACCACAGTTTTTGAGCTAGAGCCACCAAATTTGGTGCCAAGATAGGTGATGATGACAACCCAAAAACTGCATCAAAAGTTTGGATGCCACGCCCACCAATACTGCCCTAGCCGCCCCCATTCGCCCCAACTCTTCGTCAAAAACGGGAATGCGTGTATCTTTCAGAGTTGTGGAGCTAGAGACACCAAATATGGTAGGAAGATAGCTGGCAACAACCCCAAAAAATCTTCATCAAAGTTTTGGAGCCACGCCCACCCATTCCGCCCCCCTTTTCCTACCTTTTACAAACTTGAAGCTAGAGTCACCAAATTTGGTATGAAGATAGCTATTGACATTCCTCATAAATCTGCATCAAAAATTTGGATGCCACGCCCACCCATACCACCCCCAGCCTCCCTTTTCACACCTTTTACAAACTTCAAGCTAGAGTCACTCAATTTTGTATGACGATAGCAATTGACATTCCACTAAGATCTGCATCAAAAATTTAGATTGCACACCCACCCAATCCGCCCTCAGCCCCCTTTCCCCACCTTCTACAAACTTTTAGCTAGAGTCACCAAATTTGGAAGGAAGATAGCTGGTGGTATCCCCATCTGCATGGAAGAATCTTTAAGGTAGCGTACACCCCTGCCGCACCCGTACCCCTTTGCAATCAGGCCTCTTTATACCGGTTTTAATACTGGTATCGAGTATACCGCAGTCGGTTGCGTCCGACTGCAACGTTTCCACTTGTTTCGTTTGTTTGTACAGAAACACGAAATGGGGTTTAGGTTTATTGTTGAAAACTCGATGCGAAATTTTTTCCATTCAACTTAGATTTTTATACTCGTTACCGAAGGTAAAGAGTATATTGGTTTTGTGCAATGTTCGTCATGGTGTCTGTCCGTCCGTATGGTTGCAAGTTTTTTCCACACCCTTCATGCTAGAGACTTGAAACTTTCCAATTCTTTTTATCTATGGAATAGCTCTACGATAACTGAGGGGCTGGCAAATCGATAAATTCGATAACTCAAAATCGATAAATCCACATATTTCGCACATCTTTACAGCTAGAACTACCACATTTGGTAAGAAGATAGCTACTAGCACAGTTTTTGAGCTAGAGCCAAGATAGGTGATGATGACCCCTCAAAAACTGCATCAAAAGTTTGGATGCAACGTCCACCAAAGCTGCCCTAGCCGCCCCCATTCGCCCCAACGCTTCGTCTAAAACGGGAATGCGTGTATCTTCCAGAGTTGTGGAGCTAGAGACACCAAATATGGTAGGAATTTAGCTGGCAACAACCCCCAAAAATCTTCATAAAAGTTTTGGAGCCACGCCCACCCTTTCCGCCCCCCTTTTCCTACCTTTCCCAAACTTTGAGCTAGAGTCACCCAATTTGCTATGAAGATAGCAATTGACTTTCCACAAAGATCTGCATCAAAAAATTTGGTTGCCACACCCACCCAATCCGCCCCCAGCTCCCCGTTCCCCACCTTTAACAAACTTTGAGCTAGAGTCACCTTATTTGGAAGGAAGATAGCTGGTGGCATCCCCATCTGCATGGGTGAATCTTTAAGGTAGCGTACATACCTGCCGCATCCGTACCCGTTTGCAATCAGGCCTCTTTATACCGGTTTTAATACTGGTAACGAGTATTCCTCAGTCGGTTGTGTCCGACTGCAAAGTTTCAACTTGTTTTTATTTCTATTATTGTTATTCGAAAATTTAATGTGTTGGATCAAAAACTCAAATACTTTTATAACAACACAATCATCTGTGTAAAATTATTCTACAAGCGTGGTTGACTCCAGGCGTGGTTGTAGGTCTGGTGGATTAGGTTGACTTCGGAGCGTCTCCTGGCCACTGTATCAGGTTCTTCAATGTCCTGCGCTTAAGTCTTCTGATTACACTTCTCCCTGAAAGCTCACTAGAAAGCCGACTACGGTGTCGCTGCAAACTTGCGTTGTATCCAATGAAATATTCTAGGACCTGGCTGTCTATAGTGATCATTCAAAAGTCAATATGTAAGGTTAAATTTCGTCATTCCGTGCAAGGCCAAATACTGAAGTTTCTGGATACGTCATCGACTTGTCCGACAGGCAATGCCCCAAATCTGAATACCATATCTCCAAGTCGGGGCAAACAAACTGTTATACACCGCCCGTTTACAGCCCTTTGGTAATGCGCTGTTAGCGCAGTTAACCTTAGCCAGATTTCGCCGACAGAGCTTAATGAGTCCGTCAATTTGCGCACGAAAGCAGAGTCTCCTGTCCAATGTGATCCCCAGGTACTCAGCATGATTTCCAGGCTGCAGGGCACTCCCATCAAGCCCAACTGCCGGTGCTTCTCCAAGTCTCAGAGTAAAGTTGAACGCCTGGGTCTTCGAGACGTTGATTTTGATGTTCCACCTGCGAGCCCAGCTCTCAAAGAGAAATTTACCCGGTGCAGCGAGGTTTTCACAGTCACCGTGAGTTGGTATGTCCGCCGTGTACAGATTATATAAGTAGGGGCCCAGTAAGCTGCCTTGAGGTACGCCCGCCCTCATTTCCCGCGTAGAACGGAGCGCTGCCCTCACCTTGACTTTGAATCTGCGTTCCGTTAGGTAGGACTGCATTAGGATAAGGAAAGCAGCAGGAAGGCGCGTTTTAATTTTTTGAGCAGACATCTTATCCAGACGCGGTCTAAGGCCTGCTGGATATCGACAAAAATACCATAGCAGTAGTCCTTATCGTCGTACGCTTTGAGTATATGGTTAACCACCCTGTTAGCCTGTTTAATTGTACCATGACCTCTCCTGAACCCAAATTGGTGGTCAAGAAGAATGGCCAGATTATCCATAAGCCTTGCAAGCCGAGCAACAATTAGCCTTTCCCATACCTTTCATAAAGAAGGCAATAGACTTATCGGTCGATATGACTCTGGGTCATCCTACGGCTTGCCCGGTTTGTAAATCATTTGGATCCTAGCTAACTTCGACTGGGCAGGAAAGTGTTGGGTCCTTAATAAAGCGTTGAAAATCAACGTTATAAAAAGAAGCGCTCGGACTGGCAGGGCCCTCAGGATGGTGTGACAAATACCGTCATAGCCAGGAAACTTAGATCTTAGAAGGACTTAAACCGCGTCCTTGACCTCCTTTACTATGATGGGGTTGATGGGCAGATACATCTGCAGCGGAGTCTCCAGTGCTTGGTTGGTCTGATCGAGATTATCCTGGTCAGCTAGGTCAAGCGGCGTAAAGCGTTTTTCCAGGTGACGTTTAAGCTTGCTTGTCATTAGTGTGGCAACTTCTGTTTCCAGGGCAACGAAGCGGTACAGGCCTCCGAGGTTCACGCTTTAGACGCTCGATATACGAAAAATATAGCACAAAGCGCCCACGCTTTTTTCACAATAATTCTAGCATTTTTCTATCATTATTGTTTTAAGCTTATATTAAAAATTATTTTTATTTTAATGTGTTTTAAAAGCGTATAAAAAGCTTGTCGTACGAATACTAAGTGGTTTGGGCTCGTAGTAGATCACTGTGAGACAATTTTCGATAGGGCGCAATAAAGCAATTAATTGTTGTGAGCTTTTTGTTTCGAGAAGAAGCGCATGAGAAAGAGTGGGAGTGATATGGTTAAGTGACTGTTTAAGTTTAAATTGTTTGGGTAAAATTATGTCGTTTCTTGAAATTTTAATTTTCTAAACTCTTTCTTTTTTCCATGTCAGATTGTCTTCTTCCGTTCAATACATACATAATACATTATTTTCTAAACTCTTTCTTTATTCCATGTCACATTGTCTTCTTCCGTCCAATACATATTCAGTTCCTTAAGCCGAGTGTCCACTAGCAAGTTACTTGCGGAAGTTTGATTCCAGAAGTAGTTTGTAGAAGTTTAACGACGAACTTGCAGCAAGAACTTGCAGAAGTGTTTACACACAATGTGAGTACAGCTTGCAGTAGAGTTAGCTTCTTTAAAGAGTGGCAGTATAAAAATGTCTTGTGGCAAAATAAGAGTGGCAGCTGCCATCGCAGCATATTTAATAAGAAAGAAGCAACTAATTAAAAAAAAAAGAAACAAAAAGAAGAGTTTGGGTGAGAGATTGGGTACTGCGACGAGTAGAAGGAGAAGTGGATTGGCAATATAGGCATATTCAATAACTATGTACAAGTGAATATATAATATAAAATAAAGTTATATAAATATTTGAATAAGGGAGAAGCCCTAATGTTGGACACCCCTTTGGTTTTTGTGACATAAGACTGTCCAAAATCAACGTACAGCTTATCTGTTAGTATCGTTGGAAAGCTTGTTGTTGCGCATCGATTGGTATAAGGCATTATACACATTTCATTCATGTTTAATGATATATTTAACATTTAATGAAAAAACTCAAAATCACGATTTTCAAAAAAGTGCCCCGAAGTTGGACACCCCGTTTTATCTTGTGAAAATGCAGCCAATTAAATAAAATAAAATGCCAAATCATTGTTTTTATGTAAGATTTTGTTTTTTATGCAATTAAACAATGAAAATCAAACGAATTTATTATTTTATTAATTATTATTGCTCGTAATGAGCAGTATCGCAAATAATGCGTCGATATATCGATTGATGCATCGATCTATGCATCGCACGCTCATCATTGCTCACATACCTTATTAATATGGCGCGAAATATGTAAACAAACTAATTATTCTTATTTTTTGGGTTTTTTTTTCATCAAAACCATTTATTATGCAATTATTATTCAATTAACTATGAAATTCAATATAACCAATTTAATCGCGGCCAACCAATTTTTTTGCGAATGTACGTCTTCTCGTTGCGCGCTCATTTTGATACATGTATATGAAAATGACACGATCATCGATACAATTGAATGAAAATATCGATTACAATTAATAGTGTTCAATTGTGAAACATCAACAGTGTCCAGATTAGAAGAAAGCACGGTTTTAACATTTTTGAATGTAAAACCCAAAATATTGAAGAAAAAAAATGTTTGATTGCAGAATATGAAAGAGCATGATGAAACGAATAAGAAAAAATGTATTAACCTTTGCTGAATCGTGGAATAATTCAATTACATAAGCGTTGAAATTTTAAAAAGTTTATGTCGGAATATCGGTATTTTAATTTTTGTCTCTGAATTAGCCAAAACTAGGTATTAACACCTGTAGACCATGTCAAAAGAAAGCCGGCACTGAAAGCTATCTGTCACAGTAATTAGACCGCGCTAGCATCAAAACTCGCAAAATAGTCTAATCTATTACCTGATATATACCGTTTGGATAAAGGGTTCAAGAAAAGAGTTAGCTTTCATGCCTAACAAATTTACCTATTGTTTGTATAAGTCCAGGTCAATAAGGTCAATTTATGCAATTTGGGTACTTGGCACGTGTCCGAATAAGATTTGTGCCTACCTGAATGGGATGTGTGACTAGTTGTACGCCAACGCAATTTCTGTATTCGGTGCGTACCTGGTAGTTTATTTGGATATCCTGTAACTGCACCTGAATTTAGGGACCAGGATTTGACAAATGATCTCAGGTAAGCATTACAGAATGAAAAACAAAAATCAAGTATTTTAACAATAACGAACGAAACAACAACAATAAAAATGGGTTTTCACGGTTATATGTCATAAGTTGCCCAAAAATGCATGCAACACATTTTTGGAACTATGTCTTTTTCACTATTTTATATCTAAAAAAAAAGGGGCAAAAACGGGCAAATGAAACTTTTTGCATTTAATAGAGGATTAATCAAAGAAATTATTTTGAAAAAATAGCCGATATAATGTGATATAATTTTTTTTTATTTTCCATCAAAGTTGAGAAATAGTGAAAAATTGGATAGTTGGTAAATATTGAATTGCCTGGCCAAACGCAAAACAAACAGTAAGTAAAATTTTTTTTTATTCTTTTCTTAATAAATAGATCTATCAATAGAACCAAAAATAATGACGATCCGTTCCTTAGTTTTTGAGATATTGTATCTCAAAGCCGACCAATTTACCTTAAAATTGTGATTTTTATGTAACACAAAAAATCAGACAACTTTGAAAAGCTATATCTTCTAAACAAAAAATCCGGTTACATTAAGGATTGCAGATTTGAAATCGCTGGAAAATTTCCTATAAAGTAGGTTCATTCAATATTTTTTAGAGGCACATGCAATTTTTGATTTTTGACACCTGACTTGTTCTACGGGCGCCACTGTGCGACGGCGCGCTCTCGCATTTTAGTTTGCGATTAGATGCAGAGAGGCAGTCGACTAAGACGGTCGATCCACGCAGCTCTGCTGTGTATATGCGTATTTGATTTACGTCTTTGATTAGCGTGTAGGGTTTTGTTATTTTTGGTGTGGTTCTCTGAAAATTGAACAGCGTTGCTTGAATGTGTGTTCACATGCATGCATTAATGTTTATTTGTATGCATCGAGTGTACAAGAACCTGCCTCAGTTTGTATGATATGATTATATTTAAATAGGTGTATATATTTAAGTGACTTTCTTATGTTATTTATTAAGAAGCATTTATGAAATAATAATTTTAAAATTTTGCCATATTATGTATGTATTTATATATTTAGTTATAGTATCTATGACTGATGATTACATTAAAATTTCTTTTATATTAACATTTAATTGAGTCACATCAAAATTTACAATCAGCAACAAAAATGTGTAAACACCCAGAAGTCTATGAATTCATTTTTGTATGCCCACAAACAGCAACACAAGAAAATGCTATTTCGAAGAAGCTTATTTGCTACATTATTAAGTTTGCCGCTCGAAGCTTTAAAAACATTGATATATGTAATTTTATTAAACTATTTTTAGCAATTTCTCAATTATTATCTTAGCGCCAACTTATTCTAATCAAAATATCAATTATTACAAATATATTATTAGAATACATATCAACAATAGCACTTATATTATATTAAAGTATCCAACACTCAACATTCGTCTGTTCATACTCTTATTCAACATGTTCGCTGTTTAAGGGCCAGTTTCTCAATGTCTGGTTAAAGTAAGAATTAGCTAACAACCAGATAAATTTAACGCTCGCGTTAAGCCAATTTGTTTTTCTCAATGTATAGTTAAGTTAAATCGATATGATACTATCGCATTGATGGTGCTGCCAACCTTTTCGAGCAAAACAGCTGTTTTTGTTTGGTATTTTTTGTTTCGTGACTGCCAAATTCTTCTTCCAACTCAAAAATAACAATTAAAAAAATGGAAATGAGTAAACAAACAAGTTTAATGAGCTCAGAACTATTCACGCGCTGCTCCATTTCTTCAAATTTTGTTTCCATTGCGTGGATGTTAAAAATTCTTTGATGCGATGCTATTTTGCTTGAATAATAAAATGTAAACAATACAAGTGTCAGCCACAGTCAGCTGTTTGCCTAACGATGATTTCATCGATATTTATATCGGCACTTAACGAGAGAACAAATTTTAGCCGGCACTCAGGCCTCATGTTAGTTTTAATCACGGACAACCCTAACCAGACATTGAGAAACTGAATTTTGACTAACCATCAGTTAGTTAAGCTAACCATCTGTTAGTTTAGCTAACCAGACATTGAGAAACTGGCTCTAAGTCTGTTAGTGTGCGTGTGTGTATTCACATAACAAGCAAAACAGAATTGCCGCACAATTTGCTTTTGCTTCAATTTGCTTTATGCAGTCCAACTTGGAAGGGTAGTATAAACTTAATATGAACTTTGCGCAAATGAATAGCAAAACGTGATATACTTTTATTTTATTTATGTTTTATATGTTTTTTTAGTTTTCGGCAATAACGTAGGGCGTTCATAATCAACAAAACAAGTTGTATATAATTTATTAAACTAAAACAAACATGTTTTGCATTTATATAATTAAAATAAACTTTGTGTATATAAAAAATAAATATTTGAGTTTTAATTGACTATTATTAAAAATTGGTACAAAGGGTATTTTTGCTTCGAGCATTTTGTGTTCTGCTCAGAAAGGTAAGGTTTTCCTATTGATGGCCACCAGCAGAACAACAAAACTCACACATGCATACGAATAAATATAACTGGTTTGTGTCTACATCTTTTAAGCTGTGACCTATATTTTAGATATATTTTTAGTTTTTAGTGTATATATAAGACTTAGCAATATTTTAGAAACAAATAAAGTTCCTTTTTTAAATGTGAAATAACATAAAACAAATTGGCGTTTAAACATTTTTTGTTTTTCCTCTAGTTTAAAATATATAGCACCTTAAACTTTTTATTTGACACTGCATCATTTAAGGTGTGAGTCACTGTATATATTCATGTGCACGCACACAGCGCAATTCAAACGAAATTCGTTCTTCTCTGCCACTACAATATTAACAAAACCAGTTCTATTCTACTTTGCTTCAACCAAAGACCCTTGAATAACAATATATTGCAATTGTTAAGAAAAAGCTTTACAGTTATTTCGTCTCGGGGTTCCGCTCTCAGAAATAAACCGTGCAATGAGTGTGAGGGAGCGCGATAGCGTTTTTGTTTCAGTTGCCTTTGCACTCAGCGGCCCGTCAAGTGTACGACAAGCGGCAGGCCAGCGGCAACCAAGAACGGTAAAAATTACACTGTATGTGTGCGTGTGTTTCACTTCTTGCTGAGCCTGCTTGTCTAGAATTTTGCTATTTTTCATATTTTGGTTTTTTCTGTGTCGGCAAATGACATCGACAAGTGCACTACTGAAACACTTTCGAAATTTGTGTGCATCGCTGCATAAATTGCGATGGCATAATTTGTGTCTAGCGTCATAGAATTAAAAAAAGGAAAGAGTATGAATGACCAGCAATTGCTAAACAGAAATTTGACTGTTTGTGTACATCTATGAATATACAGCACCTTTAAATGTGAGTTTGGCAATTGAATCGTTCATTGACCCGTCTCAGCTACATATATACCTCAGTAAAATTGATATTTGTGCACTATGTTTTCTTATATTTTTTCGAAACTTTTACTCAGCCGATTTTTTACTGATATTTTTTTTAAATAGGTAAATGATACTTAAACTTAACACGCCCAATGATTTTTAAATATTGTTTATTTTTATAGAAATTATTTTATTGAAAAAACACTTTTATAGAAAATTGATAATTGTGCATTTTGAAAAGACCGCAAATTTAGGGAAATAAACTTATTAAATTTACTTTGATAAATAAATAAGCATGAAATGCAACCTCCTTTGCATTTTTTCAACCAATTCCGATCGGGGGGTATCGCATTTACTAGGTTTTGTAAGGTTTTCTTGTCGACCATTGCCCATTTCTAGAAATATACCATTTTTAAGTCCTTTAAGGACGCAAAATGCTTTCCGCCCTCATACACTTTTGCTGTTAGGATGCCCTAATAATCCTCAATTCGATTTAATTCCAGACTTATAGTTGCCACTGCAATAAAGGCATTTTTACTGTATTAAAAAACGACATCGTATGCTTTGAACGTATATAGGAGCGTTATACTGTTAAAATACCAGTCCTCATCATGGAACTTCTTCCTAAATGATATAAGTTCACCCTCAAGGAGTCCTTGTACATTTGGACATTCATCCGTTCCGGCAAACTGCTTTCCAATAGAGCTAAAGCTGCGAATACGATCAGAGAGCCCAACCAAGGTCCGCTTATGGCAAGTCAGCCGGGGATGTCTTGGGGTGTTTTTAGTGATGAAAAAAGTTTAATTTTGACGGGCCAGATGGTAACCAAAAGTATTGGCGGGATCCAAGACATCCCCGGCAGACTTGCCATAAGCGGAACCTTGGTGGTGGCTCTCTTGGTTGGGCGGTTTTGTCTGCTGAAAGTCCCCTATTTGTTTGTGCCGGGACGGATGAACACGCAAAGTATACGGATCTCCTAGAAGGAGAACTATACCATTTGCGGAGGAGTTCCATGGTGAGGACTGGGTATTTCAGCAGGATAACGCTCCAATACACGTTGCAAAGCATACAATGTCGTTTTCGATGGTAATATCCCCTTATTGGTGGCCGGCAAAAGTTATTTAAATCCAATTGAGGACTTTGGGGCATCCTCACAGCAAGAGTCTATGAGGGCGAAAGACAATTTGAGTCCTTGATGGACTTAAAAGTAGCCATTGTCCAGCAATGGGCAATAATCAACAATAACACCTTGCAGAGTCTTGTAAATTCGATGCCGCGCCGATTGCAATTGGTTGAAAAACACAAAAGAGGTTCCATTTCGTATTAATTCATTTATTTAAGTTACTTTAATAAGTTTATTTCCATAAATTTATGGTTTTTTAAAAATGCACAAATATAAATTTTCTATTAAGGTTTTTTTTCAATAAAATAATTTCTAAAAAATAAACAATTTTTGAAAAATCATTGTGCGTGTTAAGTTTCAGTATCATTGACCTATTTAAAAAATATTAACAAAAATCAGCCAAGTAAAATTTTCGAAAAATATATAAAAAACATGATGCACAAATATAATTTACTGAGGTATATATATAATTTGACCATTTATGAAAAAGTTAGAGAAATTCATAAAAAATGCATTTAAATTATTATATATTATTCAAAAATAAACTTTATCCTACTCTAAAATAAATAATATTTGGAAACAAAATAAAAATATACTTATTATTTATGTTCGTAAAGAATCTTTTGTTTTCTGTGTCGGCAAATGACATCGACAAATTCACTACTGAATACACTTTCGGAATTTGTGCGCATCGCTGCATAACTGTATCGTAATTGTGATGGCATAATTGTTGGCTAATGTCATAGAATTAAAAAAAAATTTCAGCCTGTGTTAGATCACACGGGCGCATAGGTTAACCGTAGAATACGTCTGTTTGTGCAACAAAAATTATGAAAGTAAACATAGTATTTATATGATTTGAAATTTAAATATATTAAACATTTAAAAAAGCTGAAATGCATATTTATGCCTTACATAGCAAAAAGCTCTAATAAAAAAAATTGGTCAATCTTTTATTAAAATTTTTTATTATTGTATATTGAATTTAAACAATTTTATTAAAAATAGTTCTTAAAACTAAATTATTTTTGTTTTATGATGAATATGTGATTTTTGATATGATTGGTTTGTGAAAAGAAAAGTAAGAAATGTAATTAATTAATGAAACATTTAAATTTCTTGCAAATACTAAATCAATATTAGTCTGCGCTAAGGTGGTTGCTGCATTTTTAATATATTTTAAGTTAAACTTTTCTTTTCGATAGTTTATTTCCCGTTAGCTTATATGATTTTATATGATAGCCACTGCTGCCCTCGATAGTGCCAGCGATAGTGTTGTCTGATAGTTCCATCGATTGTTTGCTGAGCTGAGACGCATAGTGCAAGTGAAACAAATCCATATGCACATGCTATCAGCTATCGCACTCGCTCACACTTATTGCTTGCATCACTAATGCTTATATACACAAGAAACACACATTTGAAAAAATCTAATTATGACCAAACTTCTTAATGAAATTTCACCACTTAAAAGATTTCAATCATGACCGCATATATATCAAACGAAAGGAAATCGAGTCTATTTTATATTGTATATAAAAAGAAATGATTTTTGCACTTGTTTTTTGCCTTAAAAAGTTATAAATTTGGCAAAAGTATATAAAATTTGAATGTTGGAATGTTTGTCTAACTCATCTCAACTTATATTCCAAAACTCAAAGTAATTGATGAATTATTGAGATTGCTAGAGCAATTTAAAGTCATCAAAATGATGCAAAAATATACATATTTTTGGTTTCAATTTTTCAATAGAAAATGTAATCAATGCATATATAAATATACATTTATTGAAAGTTTGAAGCCTTGGCTTTAAAATGAAATTAATTTGAGGAAAATTGATCCATTAGTTCATGAGCAATAAGCGACTTTGTGAAACTCTCTTATTACAACAACAACTTTTTTGTGTTGAGACTTCATTCTCGAAAGGTAAGACGTATTCTACTTCAAAAAATTAAAGTGTTTTGTCAATTTATGAACAAGTTAGAGAAATTCATAGGAAATGCATTTAAATTATTATATTTGGTGGCTTATACATATTTTTTAATTGTTCAAAAAATCTTTATACAACTCTAAAATTCATTATACTTGAAAACAAAATATATTATTGATGTTTTTTATTTATTTATTTACTTATTGTCAACTAAGATTAGCTGACATAAAATCAAAATAAATTAATATTTAAATAAAATTAAAAAATTCAAATTAAAATTAAGAAAAATAAAATTATAAGTATATAAATCTGAAAGTAAATTTAGGTACAAAATTTTAAAGCTACCGTTAAAGCTCTGGGAAATTCCACAATAAAAAATTAGTGGTCCAACGTTTGTTGCGAGGTTGGGAAAAACCCAATCAGACCAGCGTTACAAAAGTAACTAGTTATTACGATTAGATAATGCAGAAAGGATCGATCTTTTTAGTACTGGAATTGAGGCCTCTAAGGAGACAAGAGAAAAAAGCTGAGCATATAACACGAAATGGTTCATGAATTAAATAGTTGCTCGAGCAACGATCAAGGCTAACGGGTATAAAGTTAGGTGAAGATCTAATTGGGACATTTGCTTTAATTCGAATCTAAAGAACTGATGAGTCTATGTCACCGTTAAGAAGATTAGTAATAAATAATACTCCATGCATAGTTCTACGACTTAAAGGGAGGAAAGATTTATTAAAAGAAGTCTACTTGAATACGGAGGTAAGTCAACTCCAGGAACCCAGTTAAAACTTCTGAGGGCAAAAAGAAGGAATTTCTTCTGCACAGATTAAATTCTATCCTGGTGAATCCTGTATTGCGGGGACCACACACAGGATCCATACTCCAGGATGGGACGTACTAGGGATGTGTAAAGCGTTTTAGTGGTGTAGGTATCTCTAAACTTTTTTGACCACCGCTTGTAAAGCCAATGACATTAATGGCCTTATTGACCAAACTTAAATTTGGGGTCAAGAATAATACACAAATCATTAATTTGAAAGATGCGGTCAAGTGGTGAAGCATCAAGCAAGTAGTGAGCAGTATGAAGGTACTTCTACAAAAATACATGACTTTACATTTTGAACAATTTAAATTTAGTAAGTTAGAACGGCACCAGGCCGACAATGCACCCAAATCCGACTGTAGTAAGTTACAAAGAGAAGCATCATTATAGGTCAAACATAGTTTTACATCATCAGCAAACATACATATATACAAAAGAGTTAGTAATAACAGCTGGAAGATCGTTAATAAACAAGTTAAATAGCAAAGGTCCAAGGTGACTACCCTGGGGAACACCAGAGGTAACAAAAATAGGTTAAGATACAGACGATTTAAAACCACCTTTTGTTTTCGACCACACAAGTACTCCGAAAGCCACAATAAAAGTTTTGATGGAAATCCAATAATATTTAATTTATGAAGCAACAGAGAATGACTAACAGAGTCAAATGCCTTACTAAAATCGGTGTAAACAACGTCAGTTTGCATTTTTTCCTGAAACCCTTTGATAACAAGCGAAGTGAATTCAAGAACGTTAGTGGTAGTAGATCTACGCCTAACAAAACCGTGTTGATAAGGTTATATAATTGAACTACATGTGTGTTGCAATGGAGAACATATAATTTTTTCGAAGACTTTAGGAATGGCTAACAATTTGGATATACCTCTATAATTTTTAACATTAGACTTAGAAGAATTTTTATGGAGTGGAATAAAGAGAATTCCCTCCATATTTCAGGAAACATTGTTGAGTCAACAGACAAATTAAATAATTTATGTAAGGGTTTACAAAGTGAATCCGCACAGTATTTAATGCACTCCATCAGTAGTATCAGTCAGGTAGCCAGGTTTGATAGAGTTAAGGTCACTTAGAAGCGTACACTCAGTTATAACAGGGACATTTATGCAATTTGACGTTACTGCAACTATATAAACTCGTTGAGTATACTGATTGAAATACTCAGCAAATAGATCGGCCACTGCCTGATCAGAACTTGCTTTCATATTATCGAGGTAAACTGAGGAAGGTAAGCCTGAAGATTTACGTTTTGAGTTAACAAATTTATAAAACCGTTTAGGATCACGGGAAAAGTTTAAGGGAGCTGCATATGCATCGATTTAAACAAACTGTAAAATTTCAGTTTTAATATTGCTGGTCATTCATACTCTTTTAAATTTTTAATTCTATGACACTAGCCAACAATTATGCCATCGCAACTGCCAAACAGTTAAGCAGCGATGTGCGCAAATTCCGAAAGCTTATTCAGTAGTGCATTTGTCGATGTCAATGCCGACACAGAAAAAGAAAAAATCTCGAAAAGCAGGCCCAGCAGAAATGTAACAAACGCACATGCACACATATACTAACACGTTTTTACCGTTTTTGGTTGCCGCTGGCCCGCTGCTTGTCGTTCGATTGACGGGCCGCTGAATGCAATGGCAACTGAAACAAAACCATCGCTCACACATATTGAACTATTGGTTTCTAAGAGCGGCTGCATGAGACGAAAAAGCTTTAAAAGCTCTTCTTACCAATTGCATCGTCTTTCTATTTCAATATATTTATTTTAGCTCAAAAACTGTGGAAGATACATGCATTCCCGTTTAAATTGTGGAGTATATTTGTTGTTTTTTTTTTTTTATCGATCTGCCCTTCGAGGTGTATCAACTTGTTATCGATTTCTCAGCGTAGCACCCCTCTGTCTGACGCAAGCATAGATCAAGATATTTGCGAAGTTTCAAGTCTCTAGCTTTAAGGGTGTTCAAGAAACGCGCGTTCATACACACAGATAGACGGACAGCCTACATGACAGGCATTGCACGAACCCAGTACCTTCAGTATCAGAGTATAAGTGACATACGTATATATTTTATTGCAATTGTCTTCCGCCCAGTACTATTTAATCAATGATCTTGCTATATCTGTGAATGTCATTTCTCATATGTTTAGTCGAAATATTTTGTGCTCTTGGCATTGGCATCCAATTCAATTTTACTTTTGCTATTCTTAGACGGTAAACACTCAAAAACAAAAACATTGAGTTAGACGTTAACACAAAGGCGATTGCACTAGAAAAATTTAATTAAATATCAAAACATTATTTATTAAAATGGCTAAGTGTGTAGCATATATTTAAAACCCATTTGAACTAAACAAATTTTTAAATTCTTTGCTAGACGTCATATTAGAGCGGAAGATGGCTTCAACCAGAAGCGCTGTCTCACCTGGTTTCATGAATATACAACGTCTGATGAGCCTGATACGCTGGGTGAGTATAAAATGTACGGCTGTTCCAAAGCGTTGTTGAAATTTGACATTTCCCAAAACCCGCGGCTAAGGGCCTGATGGCATGGAAAAATTCTGCGAAGATATTGGCGTTGAGCCCGAGAATATTGTGATGCTTGTTCTCGCCTACAAAATGGGGGCTACTCAGATGGGTTTCTTCAGTCAGCAGGAATGGTTAAAGGGTCTCACGGATATCGAATGTGATTCGACAGCGAAAATGGTTGTAAAACTGGAATATCTGCGCAGCATACTAAACGACCCCAACTCATTTAAGAGTATATATCGATATGCCTACGACTTTGCCAAGGTAAGAGCTTATTCAATGACCTTGTTTTTGCAAAAGACTATGTTGTTTCGATTTAAAGGACTCTGATCAGCGAAGCATGGATATTATGACAGCCAAAGCGATGCTTCAACTGCTCCTGGGCAAGCATTGGCCACTGTATACCCAATTTGCTCAATTTCTTGAGCAGTCCAAATACAAAGTTATCAATAAGGATCAATGGTGCAACATACTCGAGTTCTCCCGCACTATCTGCATTGATCTTTCAAACTACGACATTGATGGCGCATGTAAGTGTCAGTCAGTTACAAAATATACACATTCACATGTATTCATTATTTCAACAAAACTGTTTCCAGGGCCCGTTATGCTAGACGAGTTCGTTGAGTGGCTGCGCTTGCAACGTGGCTTACTCGTTGTCTGTTCGGGATCTAGCTGAGAGTGCTGGATCGCATACTTCTAGGTGAACATTAGAATTAAAGTATACCTAAAAAGATACCCTCAGAAGTAAGACACACTCACACAACTACACTCAAAGTCCGCTTAGCCCGCGTTTAATCAAAAAGGAACATTCGTACAGACACAAAGCACTTGAGACTGCGTAAAATGGCAAAAAAAACCAACTATTAAACAACACCTCCATACATATATATTAATATATAATAAATAAAATGTAATAATTTAATTGAACAACATGAATTATTATTATTCTAATAGTAATTATTATTTTTATTATTATTATTAATTATTGATGTGAATTAGTGATGTGATAGGCGCGGGTAGCGTAAAAACTAGTGATGGCACGATTAATCATATGATTAGTATAAATCGACTTATTTTTCAATTAACGATTTAATTGTATCGAAACTTTCGTTTCAGTTAATCGCAACGTTAACCGATTAATTTGAAAATAATCGAAATTTTTGTAGGTTATTTTTACGTATAAATCTGCCTTAAGCAGTATCGATGACAAATCAAAATAGAAAAACATAATTTTTCGGTATGCAGCCTTAATAATAAGTTTATGATTACAATCAATAAATAAAAATAAATGCATTAAAATGTATAAAAATCACTTAAAAATTTCATTACATTACTTAACGTAAATATCAATCAAATTTTTTGCAATGCACTATTAACAGGAAAAACCGATTAATCGGTTATTTATTTGCAATTATTATTTTAGCCTTTCAATTAATCATTTGATTAATTAATCGGTTAATAAAAACAAATTGCCATCACTACTAAAACCACAAAGTGAGCTCATGCAAACCTCGCTGCCGTAACCAGTGCTGCCAACTTTTGTTGAGCAAAAAAAGCTAGATAGGCGAAAAAATTAAGCAAAAAAGCTGTTTACATACAAATGATACCAAATGACTCATACAGAAAAAAGCTGTCCCATACAATATTTGAAAAATTTTCCCGCAATCGCGTTTTGAAAAAAGCCAGATCTGACGGGAAAAAAGCGGAATTGGCAACAATGGCCGTAACTCACGTGCATACCTCAGGTCTCACAGACAGTAGAACTGCAGTCTAATATTGATATAAAGGCCCAACCAAACGATGCTTACGTGCATGCAGAGCCGCTGCACGCAAAGTTTCAACATATGCTACGTCGTGTATCCGCCCAAACGATGCTTATGCACGGGTTCGTTCAGTTTTATTTTTTAACGAATGCATAATCGCCGCATGCATAGTTTCACTGAATTGAAACCATGCAGCAATGCATTGGGCATAGAGTTGTCGCAGTCGTTTTATTGTATGGAAAATATTTAAAAAACATTGTTAAATATTAATTTTATTGTTTATAAACACATTGATATAATATACTAGTTATATGAAACATGTGTTGTCTTTATTATTAACATAATATTACATAAAATGTTAACATTTATTTTTTAATGGAATAAAAAAAGAACATGTGGCAACAATGGTTGGCAAAAACAAAGAAGAAGAAGAGACAAAGCACTTAAGCAACGATTGGCTATAGACGTTGATGCATAATGCTTAAGCATGCATTTCGTTCATTCTTGCAGCGGCTCTGCATGCACGAAAGCATCGTTTGGTTGGGCCTTAATATGTGGTTGTTGAACAACAATTGTCTCTGCCTGAAAATGATATTGGTGTAGCGGCAGCAGTGCTGCCAACTTTTTTTGAGCAAAAAAATCACTGAGCGACATTGGAAATAGACATATCTACGATATCGATATAGTGTTGAGCAAAAACATTATATTTCTAATAAACATTAATTTGGTATTTCGGTCACACTGCTATGGCCACTTCCTTCTTCTTGTGGTTGCCACCAAGGCATACATATGTACTTAACTAGGACCCCTTTTACACGATGAAGTTTTTTCATGAAGTTTTTTTTCATTCTGCTTTAAAACATCTTCGCAAATCTGTTCGCATTTACACGATGAAGTTTTTTCATGCAGCATTTTCTTTGTAAATGCAACTCTGTTTTAAATTTATGGTCGATAAACATACGTCTTTGCCATCGATTGTATTATTTGTTAACATATAATTGGTTTAAGAAGCAACAAGTAAATAAAATGGATTCAGTGAACATTACTATTAATAATTTCTTAACCAAAACAATGTATACTATTGGCGCTAATATTTGCTTGTGCGATATTTCGTATCGATAACTTTATTATTCACATCAAACACTGTGCAACTCTGTGTTCACATGCAATCGAAATAAGTCATAGCAAAATGAGAAAAATAAATCATTGCTTCACAAGTCATGAAGCATTGCTTGCAGCTGTTACTAGGGCTGCAAAACCATCGATGGAGGCTCCACTCGATAGTTTGTCCATCGATGGAAAAAAACATCGATAGTATCGATAGTTCCATCGAAAACTTAAAAACCTAAACAATGACAAAAATTCTATTAAATTTGCTTAACTTTTTAAATATTTTTATTATTTACATATAAATTTTTTGTAATATATTTTTTGTTTTGTTTTCTCAATTTATTTTTTTTAATATTTGAAAAATAAAAAGCTATTAATTCTTTCATTTTCAAAACATAATATCTTTAATAGTGGGTATCTCTTTTTTCATTTTGGGACTTCATTTTAAACAATAATAAACTATAAAAATTCAATAAATAACATATCTTAAAAATTATGAGTATCTCTTTTTCCATTTTTGAGACTTCATTTTTAACAATAATAAACTAAAATGATTCAATCATTACATATCTTAAAAATTATGAGTATCTCTTTTCCATTTTTGAGACTTCATTTTTAACAATAATAAACTAAAATGATTCAATCATTACATATCTTAAAAATTATGAGTATCTCTTTTTCCATTTTTGAGACTTCATTTTTAACAATAATAAACTAAAATGATTCAATCATTACATATCTTAAAAATTATGAGTATCTCTTTTTCCATTTTTCAGACTTCATTTTCAATTTGGTTCTTATACTAAATTCCAGTTTTTGTTTAGGAATATAAGAATGTTGACATTTTTGGTTTCAACGACGACCTCCGTTGAGAAATGATTTCTCCTGCCTTGCTAAAAGTACGCTCCGATGCTGTTGAGCTAGCAGGAATGCAAAAATATTTATTAGCCAACTGTGCAATGTCGGCAAACTGAGACTCATTTATCTAGAAAAAGTTTACGCATTAGGTCTGCATGCAAATATTTTATTAGAAAACCTACCTTCCAATAGTTGAGTGGATCGACATCTTGCGAAGAGTTCTGCTGCTCCAAAAACTGCCGCATCATTAAAATTGCGTCGGCCCTTCTAGTTTTTTGTTTTTGCGAAATATTTTCGCTGACGAAATCAAACAAGTCATCATTGAATTCGTCTGGCGTTTCCTTGTTGCTGACTTCTTTATTATCTTTTTGTAGAAACGTTATTTCGTTTTCTAACGCAATTGCAGCCTGCTGCGCAATATTTGAGCTGCGAAACCCTTCTTTTTTAAAGCGAGGGTCAATCATAGTTGCCATCCGTGGAACTGATCGGTTTGTGTAGGGTAAAAGTCTAGACTTTACACCATCGATGAGTGTTAAACATATTTCGGAGCCCAACTCTGTCTTCAAATTTGACTTTGTTTTTCAAGTTTTGTTACTAACCCAAAAACAGTCGGTATAACCAATGAACTTGTAACAGTTTTTTCGGCCGATGCGCGTTTTGTTGCTGCTTCAAAGGCGCAAACAACAAGCACAAATCCTCTATAACGGAGAATTGTTCTGCACTTAAAGGTGTAGGTGCCTTTCTGATTCTAAGCAACACAGAAGAGTGTGTGTCGCGCGTTTTTATTATTCGCTCCAGCATGTGGTATACGCTGTTCCAACGGGTTGATACCTCCTGTATGAGGCTATAGGGCTTATTAATTCCTTGTTCGCTTTTGAACTGAGCATAAGCAATGGAGCTACTTTTAAAAACCCCACAATTTTTTTGGTATGGGTAAGTAGAGACTGTATGTTGTCTGTGCCAATGCGTCTTGTACAACAAGGTTCAGGGTATGTGCAAAACATGGCAGATTTTTTTCTGTAGTATTTCACATGCTTTTAACATCGAAGCAGCATTGTCAGTCACAATTGTTACAACCTTGTCGAGCACGTTCCATTCAGATAATATTGCATGCAACGTTTCTGCTATATTTATGCTGCCATGATTAAATTCGCATAGTAACGGTTGCGTAGCCAGCACAGCTGTTTTCAGCGTGTAGTTTAATACATAATGACATGTCACAGTCAAATAATTGCTGCCACTTTGCGAGGTCCAACTGTCCGTTGTGACTGAGCAATATTTTATCTTATTAAGTTGGTTCTTCAATTCAGCTTTCATTTCCATGTACATGTTTTGAATATGCACATTTTGCAGCGTTGTGCGACTGGGTAGAACATATCGTGGATCCAATAAATGTATTAAGTGTCTGAACCCTTCGTCTTCCACGACGCTGTATGGTTGAACATCTTGAGCTACCATTCGAGCTACTGCTCTGTCGATATTTATTTTTTTTGTCGATGACATTTCATATTTTTCTTGGCTTCTTACAAATTTGTCTAAGGTATTTGAATTAGATGTCTCTTTCGAATTCAGTGGATGAGCACGTTTGAGATGCTCTAACAAGTTAGATGTATTGCCACTTGTTCGATATTTCTTCCCGCAAAGGCGACATTTTGCGAACAATTTGTTTTCACACTTGTCAAAGTGTGTCCAAACTTGTGATGTTACCTTTCTACGCTTGCAACTGAATGTTTCGCTTTTATTTTCAGATACGTCATCAGACTCATCAGACACAGTCAAATCGGTAGTCACAGCATCTGTGTTATATTTAATAAGATAAATGAATAAAGTGCTAGCGACTACCATGCCCTGGTTTTTATTAATACTTACTTGACGCTTTTAGGAATTTGTCCATGTTCTATAAGGCACAACTTAATATCACAACTCGTTAAGATTTTTTTTAAAGACACCACATGGCACGTGTAAGCTCTTTTCTTCTTCTTACCCAAGCCATGCAAAACTATCGATGGTGAAAAAAGTCCATCGATCTATCGTGGTATTCAATATCCATCGATATATCGGTAAAATCCATCGATGGTTTTGCAGCTCTAGCTGTTACCCCTCTACTCCCTTTGCCTACAAACGAATGCTTCAGTCGCAAAAACTTCATCGTGTAAAAGGGGTCTAGGTAGCCTCACTTCCTCTCTTGCGTTGCCTAGTAGAAATCATGGTGAAACAATAATAAGATGTTTTATTCCGCTGTGGCGACGTACTTACTTTACGAAGAGAGCAGTGAGCAAGAGAGAGATAAGAAAGAGACAGCTATGACCAAGGCATGGTTGAATTATACATGGTTAGGTCATGAGCAACAGAAGGAGCCTGTTGATAAGACCACGCGAGTGCAAGAGAGATAGCATAATTGCTCTCTCGATATTGCTTTATCGTCTTGTTTTTGTGAGCAAAACAGAGATAGAACGATGTGTGATTTTGTTTACATTTTTCAAAACAACAACACGACTGAAAGCAGCTGCTTTTCGACTAACAACAGGCTCCTAAAAATTGAGCGAGCTCTCTCTCTCGACCTAACCATGTATAATTCAACCATGGACCAAGGCATACTTAAGGCCCAACCAAGGCATACTTAACCAGGTAGCCGCATTCGCTCTCTCGTCTTGCCTTAAAAAGTGTACACAAAATGAGAACGAAAGAGAGCGAGAGCGAGAGAGCGTTGAATTTCTGGCTTGCGTCAACACAATAAAATGTGTGCGTGCATGCATATACATATTCATAGATGTGTACATTTTTTTTTCTTGCAGCTAAGACCAAAATGATTGAATAAATGTTACAAAAGAAATGCAAATTTTTATTAATAATTTTATTTGTTATTTTTGCTTAAAATATGATTTTTAACATTTTTTTGTTGCCAACAATTTTCTGTTTTTGCTTTTGCAGTTTTATTTTATTGTTTAAATATTTTATTCTAAAAAAAATTCTAGTTTTAAAAAAAAAATTCTTTTTTTTTTCCAAAGAAATATTGTTGGCTTTTCTAACTGAAATATCAACAACATTACTTTGCAGTGATATTTTACTGTCGTAATTGTGTATTAGGAATATCTATCTAACAAAAAACAATATGGAGGAGGCATATCGAAAAGTCTCGAACAAACTCACTAAGCAGAACGCAAAATAATCGTCCGCGGAGATGCGTCGCACACAACGCTCGGCTCGAGCAAGGCATACTTATTAAGGTAGTCTCACTCCGCTCTCTCGTTGCCTTACGACAAAGTAAAACGCAAAACAAATCGTGCGCGTATGTGCGTCGCTCACAACGTTCGCAACAAGACTGAATCGTAAGGCAACAGAAAAAGAGAGCGAGCAAAAGAGCTGGACTACCTATATAAGTATGCCTTGGGCTCGAGACTGAAATATAAGGCAAAAGAACGAGGGCGACGCGACGCATAAGGCTACCTGGTTAAGTATGCCTTGGGCCCAACCAAACGATGCATTCGTGCTGGCAGAGCCGCTGCACGGAAAGTTTCAACATATGCTACCGTAGCATTGCTACGCCGTGTATCCGCCCAAACGATGCTTATGCAAGGGTTCGTTCAGTTTTATTTTTTAACGAATGCATGAGTGCCGCATGCATGGTTTCACTGAATTGAAACCATGCAGCAATGCATTGGGCATAGAGTTGTCGCAGTCTTTTTATTGTATGAAAAATATTTAAAAAAATTGTTAAATATTAATTTTATTGTTTATAAACACATTGATATAATATACTAGATATAAGAAACATGTGTTGTCTTTATTATTAACATAATATTACATAAAATGTTAACATATATTTTTTAATGGAATAAAAAAAGAACATGTGGCAACAATGGTTGGCAAAAAGAAAGACGAAGAAGAGACAATGCACTTAAGCAACGTTTGGCTATAGACGTTGATGCATAGTGCATAAGCATGCATTTCGTTCATTTTTGCAGCGGCTCTGCATGTACGAATGCATCGTTTGGTTGGGCCTTTAATTAGGTAATCCAGCTCTTTTGCTCGCCCTCTTTTTCTGTTGCCTTACGATTCAGTCTTGTTGCGAACGTTGTGAGCGACGCACATACGCGGACGATTTTTTTTGCGTTTTAACCTAAAAAATGCATTACTCTTTCGCTCTCACTCTCGCTCTCTTTTGCTCTCATTTTTCGTAAGGCAACGAGAGAGCGGAGTGAGACTACCTTAATAAGTATGCCTTGGTCGGGGCTATGATACAATTACTAATGGTAGTGTCATCCGAGCCCAGCCCGTACTTGCCATATAATGTGCGAGTGCGAAGGAGAGGGCTCAGCTGCTCTCTTAATTTATTCTCCTGAGTCTGTTAAAGGGCTGTTTTGCAAGTGCGATAGAATTAGGTATAGAACATGATGCAAAGACTACCAGATGAGGCATTGCGCATGTCCGCCATATTGCTTTTTATCAGCTGACCGTTTTTTACGTCACGATAGACCTGCTGTGGTTTGTTTATTAATTATGCGTTGTGCTGTGTTTGGGTGTGGAAAACATAACAAGGGTAAAGATGTGAAAATTCATTAATTTACATTCCCTAAATGCAAAAATCTTAGGGCACTGTGGATAAAATTTTGCCGCAGAAATGACTTCAATGCTGATACTGCCGTTATTTGTGAAGATCATTTCACAATGGATGATTTTTCGAACAATATGCAGTTTCAAATGGGTATTTAAGTGTGCATTTGTCATCTTTATATATACTTATCAGTGGAGTTTAGGTTTTGCAAAGTTGAGACTGTTGAATGCCACAGCTTGTCCAACTATTTATTCTAAAGTCGCACAAACAGAAAGAGATTGCCAGCGAATTGCTCGAAAAGAGACCCGTGAACGCTAGCGAATAGTGGCTACACTCTTAAAAGAGTCTCGTCCTGTGGAAGCGCTGAATGTGGCACATGAAGAGCCCCAAGAGAATGTTTTTGAAGTTTGTATGACGAATACGGAAGAAAGTGAAGAAATAAAACGCTTAAGACGCAAGGTGTAAGTTATCTAACTTATTAAACTTTTATATTTTAATTATGACTTTGTAATTATTTTAGTGATGATTTGCAAAACGAAATCGAAGGCCTTCGAAAGGAAAACTTTTCTTTTTCGATCGAAATAAATAATGTTTTACAACCTGAAATTACTACCCTCAAAGAGCGGTTACTCAAATCTGAGTTTAAAATTAGTAATATGGAAAAAAATTTAAAAGAAATTTTGACTAGTGGAATAATTCAAACAAACAACGCACTAAAATTGCTATTCGCTGAGTTACAAGAGAAGTATAACTTCAAATATATACTCACGTATCGTTTAAACCAAGATGTGTTGGAGAACCTTTTTTGGTGTGATTCGTGCAAAAGGTGGTTTGCACGATCACCCAAATCAGTTAGAATTTAAATACAGAATTCGGTCCTACTTCCTTGGTCGAAATGAAGGCGTCTTGTCGAATGAGGCAAATGTTCTAACTGATGATACTCCCGACTTGGAGGGAACTGCACTGCCTCTTACTGTTACGAAAATACAATCCTACTCTAAAACATTCTTAATATTTTTTTATTCTTAGGTTGCATATTGAAATCTTCGGTTGGCATTGTGCAAGAGTCAGAAGAAGACAATTATAGCGACTTGCAGTACGATGGGTTGGAGAACCTTGCCGGGTATGTGTGCCATCGCCTGCGCCACGACGATACCAACATCGCAGAAAAAAAAAAAAGAAAAATCCTTTACTTGGGTCAACCAGTTGGACGAAGGGAGTAATGAAAAAATTGAAGGCGCTGTTTGACGACTACAACAGTAAATTATTAAACATTAAAGATAATTATTTAAAAAATTTGTTGGAAAGAGCCGAAGGCATCGACTGCTCCAAAAAAATTAAATCTTTAGCATTACGGTCAATGATGTTCTTTAGAATAAGAACTTTAAATAATGAATTTAAAAACAATAATAGTCTTAAGCGAGTAAACCAAAGTATAGAAAATGTTAGTCGTAAGCGAAAATACCGAAAAATAATAACATAAATAGTAAATTTAATTATAAAATTCGTGTTTGGAAATGGGTTTTATTTTGATTTACCTAACATTTAGCATATTGATCCACTTATATCGAATAACGCTCTCATTTCATACAATTATACACAAAATGTGTCTATCGTGACGTCATGCGCAGAACGAGTCAAAAGTTGTGCGCGTAAATGCCTTATCGTATGTTTTTGTATCATGATAATACAAGGTAGTCCACTCGGCTGCCGAAGTCGTTCGGTTTTGGTCCCCTATTTTCAGTGCGTGCCTGCTTGTCGAACTGAAAGGTTGTGTGCGGACGGTTATTTTTCAAAGCTTTAACCCTTAAGTGCCAAGCAGATACGTATATTTTTTAGAATTAAGAGCTTAAACAAAAGAATGGCTGTTAAACAACAAAAACAAAGAATAATGTCAAATTCAAAACTAATAAAAATAAAATTATAAACACTACAACTCTTTTCATAACTAAGGAAACTTTTAGCCCCATGCACCGTGCGCGTGTTAATCGACGCACTGTGTAGCCGTTTCACTCACACTCACTATTCACTTTCACTCGCACTTATATCAAGGGACTATTATTTTGCCGAGTGGACTACCTTGTATAATTGTATCATAGTCGTGGTGTTGTTTTGAAAAATGTAAACAAAATCACACATCGTTCTATCTCTTTTTTGCTCACAAAAACAAGACGATGAAGCAATATCGAGAGAGCAATTATGCTATCTCTCTTGCACTCGCGTGGTCTTATCAACAGGCTCCTTCTGTTACGCATGACACAACCATGTATAATTCAACCATGCGCTAAGTTACACTACGACTTCCAATTGAATGTTGGAATTTTGCTGTTTGGACACTCTATCTGTATCCATTCTTGTTGGTCGGGCGGAAAAATTACAGTCCATGCCCATCTCTACCCTGAATCCTGAACATAACGCGTACAGTCAGTGTTTGTGTGTGTGCGCGCGTAAAAACTTTTAATTGTCGTTGCAACATTCAAATCTCCAACGTCGGCTTCTGCGTTTTGTAAAAATTGTTGAGCACTGATAAAACAGGGCTGCTTAAAATGTGTTATCGTTTGTGATTGTAATGACGCTGACGAACTGCTCAAACTGGCATTCAAATGAAACAAACTGTATAGGCGCGTAGTTCGCGTTGAGCCTTTTAATTGTGCTGCTCGCGTTTAGTATTCGTATTTCGATTACTGTTGTTGTCAGCTTGCTAACACTTTATTTTTTTGTAATTTGTATATTTGTGCTTACATATCCGTGGTGCCCTTTAAACTAACCTAATTGTAAAAAGCAAGCTGAGCAGAGCAAAAAATAAGAAACAATACAAGT
This sequence comes from Scaptomyza montana, assembly GCA_018904305.1. Lineage (NCBI taxonomy): Eukaryota > Metazoa > Arthropoda > Insecta > Diptera > Drosophilidae > Scaptomyza > Scaptomyza montana. Next base: position 802,077 of record JAEIGR010000048.1, read on the forward strand.
GACCAAGCCAAACCAAGCAAACAAAATCAAGAAAAATGGCCGCAAAGCCCGAAGACAAGAGTACGGATATACCCGATCGTCTGTTTGACTCCAATCATCGCAAGACCTACAAGCGAATGCGATTTTTTGGCAAGGTAAGAGTTGACAAAGTACCACATTATTCACTCACATCGAGCAATTGTTGAATATTCGCCGATTTTGGTGTTTTCGCGGTATGAAATTGTGTATTTTGTGTGTATATGTATGTAGTTGCATATGAGTGTGCACGCATTAAAATAATAGTGTTGACAAACACGCGAGAACAACCAGTTGTTTCTTTTGGCGCGTATCACACAAAAATGTATATGGAAATTTCCATGCATATGTGCATCGGTTATTGCATAAATACGATCACGTACACAATTGTTATAATATGAAGAACATTCTATAAAACTGTTACCAGGGTGGATTTGCCAAATGCTACGAGATAATCGATGTGGAGACGGACGATGTCTTTGCCGGCAAAATTGTGTCCAAGAAGCTGATGATAAAGCACAACCAAAAAGAGAAAACGGCACAGGAAATAACCATACACCGAAGCCTTAATCATCCAAACATTGTCAAGTTTCACAGTTACTTTGAAGATGTGCAAAACATCTACATTGTTTTGGAGCTGTGCAAGAAACGCGTAAGTTCTAAAATTCATATTTTTATGTATACTTTTCCATAGTAGTTTACCTACATACTTGCACATATTAAAAATATTCGCTATTTTGTCGTAAATAAAAGATCCATTACTATTCATTTTGATATGCAGTCAATGATGGAATTGCACAAGCGCCGGAAAAGTATTACAGAGTTTGAAACCCGCTATTACATATATCAGATAATACAGGGTGTCAAGTATCTGCATGACAATCGCATCATTCATCGTGATCTTAAATTGGGCAACCTGTTTCTAAACGACATGTTGCATGTTAAAATCGGAGATTTTGGCCTGGCAACTCGTATCGAATACGATGGTGAACGCAAGAAGACGCTATGTGGCACCCCCAATTATATAGCACCAGAAATTCTGACCAAGAAAGGTCATTCGTTTGAAGTGGATATCTGGTCAATTGGCTGCGTCATGTACACTTTGTTGGTCGGTCAGCCACCATTTGAAACAAAAACGCTGAAAGATACATACTCGAAAATTAAAAAGTGCGAGTACCGTGTTCCGAGCTATTTAAGGAAACCAGCGGCGGATATGGTCATTGCCATGCTGCAGCCAAACCCGGAAAGTCGACCCATAATTGGACAGCTGCTAAATTTTGAATTCCTTAAGGCCTCGCAGGTCCCCATGTTTTTGCCCTGCTCATGCCTTACGATGGCGCCACGTATTGGCACCAATGACACTATCGAAGACCCCAATCAACGGAAACCACTGGTGGAGATAAACGGCCTGCGGGATGATACCCGTCTAGAGTCAACATTCCTAAAAAATAATTTACATGATGCCATTACAGCTTCGGCGCAGATGTGTCGCCACAACGAAGACTATCGCAGCGACATTGAAAGCTTGCATCAGCAGCTGACCAATTTGATCAATAACAAGGTTGGTAGCGGTATAATTTGTTTAATAGCGAATTAAGCAACAACCCAAACTAAAATATTTTTCGTATTTATTTTGACAGCCGCGTTTATTGCAAGGTAATCTGGGCGACGAGAATACCGACCCAGCTGCTCAACCACTGTTTTGGATATCGAAGTGGGTCGACTACAGTGATAAATACGGCTTTGGCTATCAGCTTTGTGATGAGGGTATCGGAGTCATGTTCAATGATACCACTAAGCTCATACTGCTGCCCAATCAAATAAATGTGCACTTTATTGACAAGGAAGGCAAGGAGACTTATATGACAACGACGGACTACTGCAAAACACTTGATAAAAAAATGAAGCTACTGTCATATTTTAAGCGTTATATGACCGAGCATCTGGTTAAAGCTGGCGCCAATAACGTAACCGTCGAAAGCGATCAAATTTCGCGTATGCCCCATCTTCACTCCTGGTTTCGCACAACCTGTGCAGTGGTCATGCACTTAACCAACGGTTCAGTTCAGGTACTTGATTGTTTGTTGTTTGACTATTTGTGCAGATGCAGAAACTTATCAGTTTTAATGTTTTTGTTTTAAGCTCAACTTTTCGGACCATATGAAAATCATTTTATGTCCTCGCATGAGCGCTATTACCTATATGGACCACGACAAAAACTTTCGCACTTATCGATTTTCGACTATTGCGCAAAGTGGAGTTTCCAAGGATCTATATCAAAAAATACGCTATGCTCATGAGAAACTTAGAAAAATGCTCGAAAAGATGTTTGTTTAAGCTCATACAAAGAAATGGCAGCAGCCGGCCGACGTCATTCTCCTTACGCTAAGTCTCGTTTGATCGACTTCAGGACAGTGCCCAGGGAACTTTTTACCATAAATATATATGTCCTTATTCCAAATGCTGTTTAAATTATTTCGCTTGTTTGATGATTTAATATCAATATTTTTTTGTTTTGGCTTATATCTATTTTCGTTTACTATCAGGTTAATTGCAAAAGTTGGGAGTCTAAGTATACTCATTTATAAATATGATCAAATGTTTTTAGAGAAGCTATATACTTCAATTAAGAAAAAAAAATTATGAAATTATTATAGACTTCAATAAATAAATCAAATACACCTGTCGAATTTATTATAAATTTTTTACTTTAAATTCCTTGCGTATTATACTGATTGCTATCGACATGTCTGAATGCAGTGTGCCATCGATAAACTTGTGGTATTCCTGAACAGCTGATAATTACGTATACTAACGCATGGTATTTTGGTGAAAATTAGGACTTACCAAATTATTTGGGTAGTGATTATAGGAAGTAAAGTTTTTGAACCGTCGTTTTTGACTTTCATAATGTTATTGGGTTGGGCATGTTACGAAAGCTAATATGGTTTTTCTAACTATACATATATTCTTTGGACAGTACATTTTATGACGTCTGGGATAAATTTATTTTTGTTCTCTGGTCACACTGTAATACATTTTCATATTGATTTTATTTTCGGTCAAGTCGTAAAGCGAAGTTACAAAGAAAACAACTAAAACCCTATTGAATCGTCCAAATAAATGAAATAAACACAATAGCCACAAGTTGTTTAATTATGAGCGACAACGAGCAAAAAGCTCTTCAGCTTATGGCTGAGGCAGAAAAAAAACTGACTCAACAAAAAGGGTTTCTCGGTGCACTCTTTGGGTAAGTAATGAATGATCATGAATTATTATGTTTTATTTTAAGACAGTATTGACGTCGGATATGTCCTTCATTATTCATTTTACAATGCCTTGGTTTGTACACAGGTTTTTTGCACATTTTACATACACATTTCTATGCAGTATGCATGTACATACATATATGTAGCCTGCAGAACGTCCCTTACGTACAGCTGCATCCCCTTTCCTCCTTACAGCTAGTGTTACCCAATTTGTTAAGAAGAAAGCTACTGGTGACCCACAAAAAACTGCATCAAACATTTTGTTGCCCAGAAACGCTTATATCATCCATAGTTTTTGAGCTAGAGCCACCAAATTTAGTGTCAAATAGGTGATGACGTCTCCCAAAAAGCTGCATCAACAACTTGGAGACCACGCCCACTCCTATAGTCAGCGCCTCCCCAACACACCAAAAAAAAAAAAAAAAAAAATCGTGAATACGTGTATCTTTGACAGTTTTTAATCTGGTCGCCAAAATTGATCAGAAAATAGCTGGTAACGTCCCTTGAAGATCCGCATAAAAACTTTGGATGCCACGCTCACAATACCACCCCATCAACCCCTTCTTTTCAAAACTGGAATGCTTACATCTTCCACATTTTTCCAACTATAGTCATCAAATTTGGTAGAAAGGTAGCTATTAACATCCTTAAGAGATCTGTATAAAAATGTTGATGCCACGCCCCCGAACTATGCCCCACGCCCCACCACCGCTTTGAAAACGTGAATGCGTGTATCTTGCTTAGCTTCAAAGCTAAGGTCACCAAATGTAGTAGGAAGATAGCTGGTAACGTCCCCTAAAGATCTGCATAACAACTTTGGATGCCATTCCACCATACAGCCACCAGCCACCCCTCCTTTTAAATACACTAAAGCCTTGATTTGCGTCGTTGGGACCGCAAAAAGTCGACGCAAATCTAAATCATTTTTTGCATGTATTTGTACTATTTTTTCGTTAATTGGTTCCTGGTTGTAATTTTATGAAAAAACTGTTTTATATTTTTAAAAACAACACCTTTTTATGTTAATATTTTTAAAACAAAAATTGTATTCATTTTGAATTAAAAACATATAATTCATAAAATATTAAGTTAAAATGGATTCAATTAAAAAGATCATTATTAATAAAAATAAACAAGTGGAAACGTTGCAGTCGGAAGCAACCGACTGCGGTATACTCGTTACCAGTATTAAAACCGGTAAAAAGAGGCCGGATTGCAAAGGGGTACGGATGCGGCAGGGGTGTACGCTGCCTTAAAGATTCTCCGATGCAGATGGGGATGCCACCAGCTGACTTCCTTCCAAATTTGGTGACTCTAGCTCAAAGTTTGTAAAGGTGGGGAAAGGGGGCTGAGGGCGGATTGGGTGGGATTGGCATCCAAATTTTTGCTGCAGATCTTTATGGAATGTCAATTGCTATCTTTATACCAAATTTGGTGACTCTGGCTAAAAGTTTGTAAAACGTGGGGAAAGGGGGGGGGGCTGGGGGTCGTATGGGTGGGTGTGGCATTCAAATTTTAGCTGCAGATCTTTGTGGAATGTCAATTGCTATCTTCATACCACATTTGGTGACTCTAGCTCAAAGTTTGTAAAAGTGGGGAAAAGGGGGGCTGGGGCGGAATGGATGGGCGTGGCAAATTTTTGAAGCAGATCTATGTGGAATGTCAATTGCTATCTTCATACCAAGTTTGGTGACTCTAGCTGAAAGTTTGTAAATGGTGAGAAAGGAGAGAGGAATGGATGGACGTGTTGTTAGTTTTTGTGTGCCTGTGCGTTTTTTACATTTCTGCTAAGCCTAACAATATAGCTTTTTAAGGCAAAAAATCAGTGCAAAAATAATTACTTATTAATAATTGCAAATAGTAAAAAACTCCCTTATGAATTTTTTTTTATTTTTTCTCGATATATAATAGACTTGATTTCCTTTCGTTTGATATATATCAGTGCAAAAATCATTACTTTTTAAACTCTTTACCGAAGGTAAAGAGTATATTGGGTTTGTGCAATGTCCGTCATGGTGTCTGTCCGTCTGTATGAACGCAACTTTTTTTCAAACCCTTCAAGCTAGACTTGAAACTTTCCAATTCTCTTTATCTCTGGAATAGTAAATTAAAGTGTCAAGATTTGGTTTCTTCGATAACTGGCGGGCTGTCAAATCGATAAATTCGATAACTCAAAACCGATAAATCCACATATTTCGCACATCCTTACATCTAGAACTACCAAATTTGGTGAGCAGATAGCTATTAGGAACCCCCAAAAAACTGCATCAAAAATTTTGGAGCCACGCCCACCCATTCCGCCCCAGCCCTCCCCGCATTTTGAAATCAAAAAAGTCTATATCTCCCACAGTTTTTGAGCTAAAGCCACCAAATTTGGTGCCAAGATAAGTGATGATGACCCCCCAAAAACTGCATCAAATCAATTTTGGATGCCACGCCCACCAATACTGCCCTAGCCGCCCCCATCCGCCCCAACGCTTCGTCAAAAACGGGAGTGCGTGTATCTTCCAGAGTTGTAGAGCTTGAGCCACCAAATTTGGTAGGAAGATAGCTGGCAACGTCCCCAAAAAATCTGCATTAAAGTCTTGGAGCCACGCCCACCCATTCCGCCCCCCTTTCCACACCATTTACAAACTTTGAGCTAGAGTCACCAAATTTGGTATGAAGATAGCAATTGACATCCCACATAGATCTGCATCAAAAATTTGGATGCCACGCCAGCCCATAACGCCCCCAGCCCACTTTTCTCCACATATACAAACTTCGTGCTAGAGTCACCAAATTTGGTATGAAGATAGCAATTGACATCCCACATAGATCTGCAGAAAAAATTTGGATGCCACGCCCACCCATACCGCCTCCCAGCCTCCCTTCCCCCACCTTTTACAAACTTTGAGCTAGAGTGACCAAATTTGCTATGAAGATAGTAGTTGACCTTCCACATAGAGTTGCAGCAAGAATTTGGATGCCACGCCCACCCATACCGCCCCCAGCCCCCCTTTCTCCACCTTTTACAAACTTCGAGCAAGAGTCACCAAATTTGGTATAAAGATAGCAATTGACATTTCACAAAGATCTGCATCAAAATTTTAGATGCCACACCCACCCATTCCGTCCCAGCCCCCCTTTCCCCACCTTTTACAAACTTTGAGCTAGAGTCACCAAATTTGGAAGAAAGTTGGTGGCATCCCCATCTGCATCGGAGAATCTTTGAGGCAGCGTACACCCCTGCCGCATCCGTACCTCTTTGCAATCAGGCCTCTTTTTACTGGTTTTAATACTGGTAACGAGTATACCGCAGTCGGTTGCGTCCGACTGCAACGTTTCCACTTGTTAAAATTTTTAATATGATCTAGTCTTCGCGTTTTTCAATTTCGATAGTTCCTTCGTAAACCAAGGTGGTTTATTATCACTTGAAGAACAAGTGAGGGGAACACAAATATCCAAAAGCGAATTCAAGGTCCTATAAAATATGGCAATGGCAGTTTCTATATCACTACAAGAATAAAGGCGAGACCAATTAGTATGTTGAAGAAGATAATTTAATTTAGTAAAGTTAGTTTAACGAAAGCAATGGGTTTTCAAAGTATTATTAGATACTGAAATAGGGTTAAGAATTTCGATGGATAGTTCTAAGGTTGGATGGTAGGTATCTTCCGGAAGCACTAGAGGGGGTATTCTACTAACATTACTGCAATCTGAGTCCGAAACAAATATTAAGTCCAACATTCTACCACTACAGTTATGCACCCTGTTAACTTGCGATAGGCCTAACTCCAGTAGGCTGGTAATACCGCCGAAGATGTGTCATTCACAGACCATACAACATGTGGCAGATTAAAATCACCAACCACTATCAGATTATCCATATCTGTCAACAATGACGAAACAAGTTGCAGGGCACTCAGAGGAGGAATATAAGAACAAGTAACATAAAGTGAACGGCCGCTTAGTAATATTTTATTACATAAAAACTCTATGTCCGGAAGATCCTGAGAATGAATCTGTTCAGAGGAAATACAGGAGTCAACAGCAATGAGAACACCGCCCCCCTTGCGGGAAGTGCGATCGCATCTGTACAAGTTATATATGGAAGGAAAAACGGAATAATCGGAAATATCGGGTTTTAACCAGGTTTCTGTTAGATAGGCTGTTAACATATAATTTAGCAAGTTTAGTGTTAAGGCCTCTAACATTTTGGTAGGCCAAGCTAATTACATTTGTTAGTTTTTTGCCGACGACGTGGAGGCCACAGGGTGGCTAACAGGCTGTGCACTAGTAATCCTAATACCATTATTATTATAATTATCATTACGCCTATTCACATACTCCTTTACAACGAGCTGTGGCGGCCAAAACTTTTCAGAACAAATGGTCGTGAAAAGTTCAATATGCTGTCCACAGTATTTTCGTAAAATGCTTATTGGTTGTTTTTATCGTCCGAATCGTGCAGCGTCATACACTAATATTATTTCGTCGATTTCTATGTTAACTGTTTCATATATTGACATAGCGATCCTAGGGGATTTTAATAGCAATGTATTGTACCAGAATGAACTCACAATCAATATGGAATCACTTGGATTACACTTAGTCAATTCAACTAATCCAACTCATTTTACTTCTACTTGCAGTACACTTTTGGATTTGATCTTTTTCTTTTTTAGTTTTAGGTGTGTCAGAAATTATGAAGTCCTTGAATCTATGTTAAATGTCAAATCAAATGCAGTTGGACTGGATGATGTAAATCCTAAATTTGTCAAAATTATAATTCCGTCAATCTTAAATCATGTTACACATGTTATGAATACAGCAATCACTTCTACCGTATTTCCTAAAAATGGAAACTTGCTAAGATTATCCCTGTCCCAAAGGGCAATGTAGATTTCAGACCAATCTCAGTTCTACTTTTTCTATCCAAAGTGTTTGAATATTTACTAGCTAACCAAATAAATGAATATATGTTACCAACAGTCTTCTCAGCAATGACCAATTCGGTTTTAGGAAAAAGAGAAGCTGCACTACAGCAATCCTAATATTGTTGAGGACATACGTAGAAGCATGGATGATGGCAATGTAACGTTCTTGACACTGCTTGACTATAGCAAAGCTTTTGATACTGTCAACCACGACATACTATGCATTAAAATGAAGAAGCTATATAGTTTTACAGCCACAGCCGATTCCTTATTACGCTCATACCTAGTAAACCGTCTTCAATCTGTTGTCACACCGTCAAGTTCGTCGTCATTTCTGTCTTTGAGCCGTGGAGTGCGACAAGGATCGTTTCTTGGGCCGTTACTATACTCGTGTTATGTTTATGATAATAAATTGATTTTTTTAACTTCACGTCGGACAAACAATTTAACAACTGTACGTCATCGATTATCTGTCTCTGAACAACAATATTTTTTACACACTGTTCGCCTGTGGAACAACCTACCACACGACCTAAAGATAATTAGAAGCGCACCACAATTTAAAAGCAGCCTTCTGCTGCATTTACAAAATAATATCTAACTAAAATAATTTTAATATATATATATATATATATATATATATATATATACTAGGGGGTCCCCCCCTGCTCGCTTCGCTCGCCAATCCCCCTCGCGCTGCGCGCTCGATTTTACAATGCAAGCAATTATAACGTTTGAAAATAATCGTGTGTTGAAACCCCTGTGTACTCACTTGCACATCTGATGAAATAATACAATTTCCGTATATACGACATAGTAAGTGCCACGCTTACTTCGCTGCACGGATAGTTTATATAAATTTTAGCAATAGAAGATAGATATAAAGTAAATAAATTAGCAAATATTTAACAGCAAATTAAAACAAAGTATTTAATATTCTCTTTTCCACGCCACCATTGAGGTAGAGAATCAGGCGCGTCATTTTTTATTGTGGTTTCCCCAGTAGGCCTTATTCACTTATTGAATTTAATTTGCAATTATTAACGACTTTTAAGAGCTTCTTTATAAACGACATTGGTTGTTTTTCCGTCAGGTGCTAATACAAATAAACTTTTTGGTGAACTGACTCTTGAGCAGGTTACATAAAATTGGCCAAGAGAAAAACAATCGTGCCTTAAGTCTAGTCCGGCTAATTTAAGAGTTTGTCCCTGTGATTTATTAACTGTTAAATTGAATTGGCATTTCAGAATCAGAAGGTATTAATGGAGTTCTCGGTATAAAAACCGTTTCCCCTATACCATTGCCAGTAAAGATAATTGGTTCGACAACATTCTTATGAAGGACTTTAACTTGCAATCTTGTACCAATGCACAGTTTTGGCGGTTTCAAGTTGCGAATCAACATTACAGGTGAACCAATCTTTAAAGTTAATTTATGTTGAGGCAGGCCAGCCGGATTTAATGAATTAAGAAACTCGACGGGGTAATGAACTGCATCTTCGATTTCAGTCACAGAATCAATAGAGTTATATATGTCATTTCTTCACTTTGAAAAGATTTTAATAAAAACTCGTTTATTTCCAATGCATTGTCATTTCTCGCAGTCAAAATAGCACGTTCTAAAAACCATTCGAGTGATTTTTTAGAGATATTTGTAATATCCGGAAGTATTTTTAGAGTTAGCTCTTCAATACTTTTCACAACATGACACAAAGTTGATGGTAAAGTTATTTTGCCATCATGGGTTGGAAATAATCCATTTCCTATTTGAAGAAGCATTTCTGCAAATTCACCAGCTATGCTATCACCTTTTAAGTGCACTCGCATATTCTTCGTTAATGCAATTTTCTGTATTTTGGGCCACAAAATTGAAGACTTTAAGCACGCATTTATTTCATCTGCTCTTGTTCCTCTGGGGATCACTGGGAGAGTTTGTCGAAAATCACCAGTTAAGAGAACAGTTATGCCACCCATTAAGTATTCACTATCTCGAATGTCTTTCAAAGATCGATCTACAGCTTCAAAAGCACCGTTATGGCCCATAGTACACTCATCCCAAACAATAAGCTTGCAATCTTTGAGCACAGCAGCAATATTAGATTGCTTTGAAATTGAGCAATGTGGTGTTTCTAAATGAATCAAATTAAATGGAACCTTAAGTGTAGAATGCGCTGTGCGACCACCATTAAGTAAAGTGGCTGCGATACCGGAAGAAGCAACGGCCAAAGCAATTTTTTTACTTTGCCGTACCTTTGCCAATAATAAATTTAAAAGATATGTTTTACCTGTTCCACCAGGTGCATCTAAAAAATAGATTTCTCCCTTTTCTGCTTCAACGCTATGTAGTATCTTTTCGTATACTTGTTTTTGCTCAGCAGTAAGGAGTAGCTCATTAATAACAACAAAATTATCGCAATTTTCATAATTTGTTTCTCTATGATATTCAATATTTGGAACAATTTCCTCGGATCGAATTGGTAGTGGAAGTCCATAATAGGTCAAGTTTTGACCACCAACAGACAGTACAATATCTTCAATGTAAATAAGACATTTATTTAATACATTATTCACAATACTTTCATCAATATTTCTGTCTTGTGAAAAATGAAAGGCTCTTAAAATATCTTCTGAGAAACTCTCTTTATAAGTATTCCAAAGTTTAAGAGCATCTGAAATTTGACAAAATACTAACATTATTGCAAAAAGTTCTCTCAGTTTTGTAGGATTTTGACATATGACAGCTTCGGCTATAGTTGAATCCCAGTGCTTATCATCTTCTAGTAATCCTAGAGCTTTACACGCCAATTGAAATGATGCGTATGCTATACCATTAACGGTTTTTTAATTTGAAAATAAAGTTGGGCCCCTTACAAAATGTAATAAAAGTCTTAAATAAAAACATTGTGTATTATTGGGATGAATAGTGTAAACTCTTCCCAAAGCTGAATCTCTTTTAACTCCAGGAAAATTTGGCACATCATGCCCTCGTTTTCTTCTTTGAAATTCTTTTTTTTATTTTTATTATTATTATTATTATATACAGTTAGGTTAAAGTTATAAACTTAGTACCTAACTTAAATTTTTTTATAGCATAGCTCCGTAATGGCCGTCAGCTAATTAATTACAAATGTTGCTTAAAACTATGAGATATTTACAAAAGTTATTGATGATTAATAATTATTAATTATAGATAGTGTAGTAGTTTTGAGGCTTTTAAGTATTTTTCTAGTATTTGTACATTTTTTAGTGTCGGGTTGGCTAACATTTCAATGGGATCTTTAAGTTGAAAAATGTTTAGTCGGTGATTTGTGAAGGATGGGCATTCGGTTAGTATGTAATAGATGTGTTTGTGTTCGTTGTGCAGAAGTTGCATATGTTTGATAGGTTATTGTTCATGTAGATTTGGTGGGTGAGTTTGGTATGTCCAAGGCGTAATCGTGTGATTTTCGTTTGTGTATATCTAGATATTTTGTCTTGTGGTATTGATTTTGTAAAGTTATCTGTAGCTTGATGAATAGTGTTTAAATGTTGGTACCAAGTTGAGGCTTGATTAATACGGTTCCTTCTTTGTTGGACTAACTTATTTTTTATTAGTTTTGTGATATCAGAGGTGTTGCTATTTTGGGTGTATATGAGGGGGTAATTAGCTGCGTTTTTTGCATGTTGGTCTGCTGTTTCATTCCCTCTTATATTGTGGTGTCCAGGTATCCATAGTATTTTAATGTTTGGGTGTTGTGATAGTAAGGATCGTATCGAGCATTCGTAGAAGTTAGAGTTATTTATGTTATTGATGGATTTGATTGATGAAAGCGAATCAGAGCAAATTATGAAGTTGCATTTTTTATTTTTAACTAGGCCTATAGCTTCATATATTGCGATTAATTCTGCGGAGTAGATTGAGCTGTATGTCATTAGAATGCTTCTTTTAATGCAGTTTGTGCTAGAGAGGCATTTGAGTATATTGAGTTTTTTGTTAAGTGAGGTTGTAAGGTAATTGATGTGGTCGTTCCACTTGTATTTTTTGCTAACTATAAGGCCTAATATTTTTAGTGTGTCAGTTGTTTGTAGGGTGAAATTGCTGGTTTGAATAAGGCAATGACATTGGTGCTTTCTACTTATATGTAGATGTTGACATTTATTGGTAGACAGCGAAGCTCCCGAGAAGGAGCACCAGTCATTTATTTGAGAGAAAAGTAGATCCAAGTTAAGTTGCGTGTTTTTTTGGTATTTGTGGAATTTTATGATAATGTGGAAGTCATCGGCGTAGGCTATGAAATTTAGGTTTTTATTTAGGTGGATGATGTGGGCTAGCTTATTGTAGGCGATGAGAAATAGTATTACTGAAATTGGGGATCCTTGGGGAATACCGTTATCAAATGGAAATGTTGCAGAGAGGGAGTTGGATATACGGCATCTAATCTTTCTATTGGTCATGAAGTTGGCTATGTACCTTAGGATTTTTGGGCCAATCTTCCATTCTTGTAATTGTTTGATTATTGTGTGAATGTCAATACGGTCGAATGCTTTAGAAAAGTCGAGTGATAATATGGAGATGTGTTTTTTATGGGTAAGTGAATCGGTTATCAGGTGATCTAAGTAGATTAGATTGTCTGTAACCGATTTACATTTTTTGAAGCCTGTTTGGTTGGTGTGGATAAATTTGTTTATGTTGACGAACCACCACAAACGTTTGGCTATGATTTTGTCGAGGACTTTACTGACACAGAGGTTAAGAGCTATTGGGCGGTAGGAATTTATATCGGTTTTGTTTGTATTTGGTTTCAAGATTGGAATAGTGAGGCTAGTTTTGTAAGTCTGTGGAATGTATGAGTTGAAAATTTGATTGTAGTGTTTGAGAATTCTATTTTGGAATGTGGGTGGGGCTTTTTGAATCATAGGGTATGATATTCTATCTATTCCAGGAGTTTGGCCTTTCAGTGTCCTAAGGGCTGATTGGAGCTCGATAATGCTGATTATACTCGATACCGAAGGTAAAGAGTATATTGAGTTTGTGCAATGTCCGTCATGGTGTCTGTCCGTCTGTCCGTCTGTCCGTCTGTATGAACGCAACTTTTTTCCACACCCTTCAAGCTAGAGACTTGAAACTTTCCAAATGTCTTTATCTATGGGATAGTAAATTAAAGTGTCAAGATGGGGGTTCTACGATAACTGGGGGGCTGGCAAATCGATAAATTCGATAACTCAAAACCGATAAATCCACATATTTCGCACATCCTTACAGCTAGAAGTACCAAATTTGGTAAGAAGATAGCTACTAGCAACTCCCAAAAAACTGCATCAAAAATTTTGGAGCCACGCCCCCCATTCCGCCCCCAGCCCCTCCGCATTTTAAAGTCAAAAAAGCTTATATCTCCCACAGTTTTTGAGCTATAGCCACCAAATTTGGTGCCAAGATAGGTGATGATGACCCCTCAAAAACTGCGTCAAGAGATTGGATGCCACGCCCACCAATACCGCCCTAGCCACCCCCATGTGCCCCAACGCTTCGTCAAAAACGGGAATGCGTGTATCTTCCAGAGTTGTGGAGCTAGAGCCTCCAAATTTGGTGGGAAGATAGCTGGTAACGACCCCCAAAAATCTGCATCAAAGTTTTGGAGCCACGCCCACCCATTCCGCCCCCAGCCCCCCGCATTTTGAAATCAGAAATGGCTATATCTCCCACAGTTTTTGAGCTAGAGCCACCAAATTTGGTGCCAAGATAGGTGATGATGACCCCCTAAAAACTGCATCAAAAGTTTGGATGCCACGCCCACCAATACTGCCCTAGCCGGCCCCATCCACCCCAACGCTTCGTCAAAAACGGGAATGCGTGTATCTTCCAGAGTTGTGGAGCTAGAGCCACCAAATTTGGTAGGAAGATAGCTGGCAACGACCCCCAAAAATCTTGAAATTTTGGAGCCACGCCCTCCATTTCACCCCCCTTTCCCCAATTTTTACAATTTTCGAGCTAGAGTCACCAAATTTGGTATGAAGATAGCAATTGACATTTCAGAAAGATCTGCATCAAAAATTTGGATTCCACGCCCACCTTTACCGCCCCCAGCCCCCCTTTCCCAATCTTTTACAAATTTCGAGCTAGAGTCACCAAATTTGGTATGAAGATAGCAATTGACATTTTACAAAGATCTGCATCAAAAATTTGGATGCCACGCCCACCTTTACCGCCCCCAGCCCCCCTTTCCCCACCTTTTACAAACTTCGAGCTAGAGTCACCAAATTTGGTATGAAGATAACAATTGATATTCCACAAAGACCTGCATCAAAAATTTGGATGCCACGCCCACCCAGACCGCCCCCAGCCCCCCTTGCCCCACCTTTTACAAACTTTGAGCTAGAGTCACCAAATTTGGTATGAATATAACAATTGACATTCCACAAAGATCTGCATCAAAAATTTGGATGCCACGCCCACCCATACCGCCCCCAGCCCCCCTTTCCCCACTTTTTACAAACTTTGAGCTAGAGTCACCAAATTTGGTATGAAGATAGCCGGTGGCATCCCCATCTGCATCGGAGAATCTTTAAGGCAGCGTAAACCCCTGCCGCATCCGTACCCCTTTGCATTCAGGCCTCTTTTTACCGGTTTTAATTCTGGTATCGAGTATGCCGCAGTCGGTTGCGTCCGACTGCAAAGTTTCCACTTGTTTCTTTTTCTATTTGTTTGGCTGATTTGGATAGGGTTGATATGTTGAAAGATAAGGAATTTTTCGATTGAACGAAGTTTTGGTCAAAGTTATTGTTGTCAGCTTGTTTACTCCAGTGTTTTGTAAAGGAGGTGGCTATTAGGAGTTGGTCAGTTACTGGCAGGCTATTTTCTGGGTTAATTATTGTGTGGATATGTTTTAAGTTGTTTAAGCCACAGAAGCGTCTAATGTTTGTCCATATTTTGTTAGTTGAGGTGCTGGGTTGAATTTCGGTTGTAAATGTAGAAATAGAATCTCGTTTGGCGGTTTTTAATTCTTTTCTAAAGAGGGCATTTGCCTTTCTGTATTTTATAATGTTTTCTGTGGTTATCGATCTTTTTAGTGTTTGCCAGGTTTGCATCTTGTTTTTTCTTAGCTTTTCGAGTGTTTTATTCCACCATGGAGATGTTTTGGTTAGGTTGTGTGGGTGGGTTTGAGGAATAGAGAGGTGCGCACTTTTAAGAATTATTTTTTTGATGTTGGCAGCTTCTTTGTTTATGTTTTCAGAAGTTAGTATCGAGTTGTTGATTTGGTGTATGTGTTCGTTGTATCTGCTCCAGTCGGCGAGATGAAGTTTAAATATTGGTTTGTTGTAATTGTTTTGGTTGCAGTTAGTATGAAAAAGAGTAAGTAGTATAGGAAAATGGTCGCTTCCATGGAGATCGTCAATTGTATTCCATTTAGCATCGATTGTCAATTCGGGTGAGCCAAAGGACAGATCAATGTGTGTGTATGTGTTATGCGAAGAAAAGTGTGTGGGTGATTTGCCGTTGAGTAGTATTAAGTTTGTATTGTTTAAGAATGATTGAACTGTAATTCCTCTACTATTGTTCGCTGGTGAGCCTCAATTGGTGCCCCAGCTGTTAAAGTCGCCTAAGATTAGTTTTAAAGGGTGTTGGTTTAAAACGTTGTGTAAGTCGGTAGATGAGAATTTTTTTGTAGGTGGAATATAGGCTGAGATGATTTTAAATTTTTTAATGGATTCGATTTCGGCACAGGAAGCATCAAATTCCTTGGATAGGGGTATTTCTTTTGATTGAATAGATTTATGGATAAGAAGGGCGGTGCCTCCGAAAGAGTTAGAGTAGTTATGTGAGAGTAGTGTGAAGTTAACTGGGGAAGGTATGTTGTTTGGATTTTTAATGTGTGTTTCCTGTAGGGCAATTATGTGTGGTTCGTGTTTTTTAATTAATAATTGTATTTCACTGTAGTTGGTTGTATAGCCGCATATGTTCCCTTGGATAATTTTAAGAGACATTTTAATATGTAATTTTTGAGGAGTAGATTTTGTCTGTTATAAATGTGTGTGCTAAAACAGTGATTGTTTCTTTGTAGCGAATGGTAAAAACTTGGCAGGAAGTGAAGGCCATACGTTACTTAATATTTGAAGTTTGGTCACGATGTATTGGGGATATCTCTTCCAGACCCAAAAAAAAGGCAGAGTCCATCCTGCCAATGGATTCTGCGTTGAGGATTTGTCGAAAGCTCAGTCCTCAATAGATCGTGGCCTCATAACTGTTTATAATTTTCTAATCGGATATCATTTCTTCGTCTACGGTTTCTTTGTTAGTAGCATCATTTAGTTTTGCTTTTTTGTTTGATATGTTTTCATTTTTATTTTTGGAACTGATGTTTTTTGGTAATTTGTTTTTTTCTTTGGTTATAAGGTGTGCTTTTATATGTGTTTTTAAATTTTCAGAGATTTTTTCGGATAGGATTGGTTGGGGCTCGTAGGTATTCCGGATTGAGGTTGATGGCTGGCTATCGAATTCTGTTGATATAGGTTTTGCTGCAGGTAGGTCGGTGTATGAGATAGTGCTTCTTTTTGTTGGGGGTGTGCTGCACGCATTGGTTTGGTTTTTGCTGTATCTTTGGTTGTAGATCATGTTTGCTTGTTTCATGTCGGTTTTTTCAGTGACTCGAATGGCTTGTATTTCTTTCTGCTTGATGTATGTTGGGCATTGTAGGTCGAAAATGCTGTGAAAGTATGATGTGTTGTTGTCTTCTTTACAATTAATGCAAGTGTTGATGTTTTTGCATTGTTCGTCAGACTCGGGGATGATGTGACTTGGGCGTGAACATGTTATTCATAGGTTTTGTGCTTTGCAGTACTTTGTTGCATGGCCTAGGCGACCGCAAATTAAGCACCGGCGAGGCAGGGGAACAAATGGTCTGATCGGGGTTCTTTGGTATCCTATATAGATGTGTGTTGGTAGTTCCAGGGATGCAAATTTTAATGTTATTAATCCTGTTTCCGTTCGAGTGTCTTGCACTTTTTTCATGATTTTGAAGACTTCTACAACATTTTGTGTTTTTAATTCTTCGAGAATGTCGGTTTCGAAAATGTCTCTTAAGTCATTGCAGTAAATTACGCCTTTGGTGTAGTTTAGGCTGTTGTGTTCGCTGACTTCGACTTCTAAAGTGTTGTCTAGTGATGTTATTTGTATAAGTTTCATTGCTTGGGTAAGGTTTTTTGTTTTTATGAGTGTAGTTCCGTTGCTTAGTTTAGTACATGATTCTATTGTTCCATCACAAACGGAATCAATAACTTTTTTGATTAGGAATGGTGAGATTCCATTGAGATTGTCATTCGAGTTTTTTCTTTCCATACGTAGAAATTTAGGGCCGGTTGTTTTGTTATTCATAGTTTTGGTTTTGTCTATTTTAAATGATAAAGTTTTTCTATCAGGTGGGTCCCTCATGGTGAGAGCAGTTGAAATAACTGTTCTTGCAGATTACAACTTTTACACTTTTGTTTTGTTATAAGCAGGCGGGCGGTTTTGATGAGTTGTTGTGATTTGTTGTGATTTGCTGATAAAGCGCGAAGAGGCTGACTAACTGATCACAGGTCTTATCTCGTTGACGGCTGACTTCGAACTGACTTGAAATTCTTTATTGTTCCATGTAAAATACGATGGAACTTCACAATATGGAAGCGTTCTTGCAAACTCATCACGTGTGCATAGCTCAAAGAAGGCTAGCAAAGTGGTTTTGGGTGTAGTGCTTAATCTGTCAAGTAATTGTTGCGGATTATTGGGGTTAAAATATATCCGTTGACCATTTTCTTAATGAAGTGCTAAGTGTGTAATAGCCGGAAAACGTTTATGTATGGAAAATGCAAGGATTTCCATACCGCTTCTGAGCTACTTATTTAACGGCCACTTTCGTACATATTTATTTCATTACGTTGGTCTTCAAGAGTAAATGATGCTTGATCACTGCCCTTGTTAACATATTTACAAATGTATTTAATAGACTTTACAGAACTACAATACTCAACATTTATGTGAGCTTGAAATGTTCTCAATAGTACACAGTTATAAGGCACAACCCAACGATTATCTATGCAATTACCGTTTATATTAATTGCATTACAACCATCTTCTATCTATCTTCTACGATATAGCGGGTAACTATCTTTTCCCGTCACAGTTTCTTTAAGTAATTGTCGAGGAAACCTTTTGGTACATTTTCCATTTTTCATGCATGGCGATTTATTATTAAATGCACCGCAAGGACCATGAATCATATTTGACTTAACAATGCTAAATAACAAAGGATCCTCATCTGCGTTTGGTATTTCGGCACAGATAATTTATCAATTTTATCTGGTCTTATTTTATTTTCTAACCAAAGTAGAATATGTATATGTGGTAAACCCCGCTTTTGCCATTCCACAGAGTACATGAAATATTGCACGCTTCCAAACAAAGAAACTTTTGTCAATAGTGACATTAAAGCTTTAACTTTTAAATGAAAAACTCGAGCTATAATATCGTGACGATCATGCGGTTTTTGACCCATTGTGGATTGCATGTGAATGTTTTGCAAAGATCTGGTCGCTCATAATGGCGAACATATGTCATAGCATCTTGAGTCTTTTCATGCATATATCGTGCAGAGCTTGTAAAAGAAGACGGTAAAATTACCATCTGACCAAGTTGAGCTGCGTCAACATCTTGTTGGCCTATTGCATCTTGTAGATGTACAGGGTTGCCCATATTCGACGGACCCATCTGGCAACGCCATAACTTTTGACAGAGATGTCAGATCGCTTAATGACATACCGTGTTTGAAGCGTCAGTCCAAGCAGATTTTTTCCATGGAACAATACACGCCACGCGAGCGCTCTGAAATAGTTGAATTTAACATTCAACAGAACAAGTCAATTGTGAAAACTCAACGTGCTTTTAAAAAATTAAAAAATGTGAAAAGTGCGCCTTCTAAGAACACCATTAAGCGTTTATACGAAAAATTTTCGACTGGTGAGGCTCTTTCTAATCCGAAGAGGCCAAATAAAAGTCGGCCAAGGCGATCGGCCGAGAATATCGCTGCCGTACGAGCCAGTGTTGAGAGGTCCCCAAGAACATCCCAAAAACGCCGTTCTCAGCAGTTGGGCATGGCTCGGTCCACTTTACAACGGATTATTCGCGTTGATTTGCATTTGTTCCCGTACAAAATTCAATTGACGCAAAGATTGTTGCCTGGGGACAAGCCTCGTCGATTGGAATGGGCCCAAAGAGTCATCGAAATGGCCGAAGATGACGAGCAATTTTTTCACATTGAATGAGACCGTAAATAAGCAAAATTGCCGTATTTACGCCACTGAAAATCCTCAGGAGATTCAAGAAGAGCCTCTTCATGGCGAAAAAGTCACAGTTTGGTGCGGCGTTAGTGCGAAAACGGTCATTGGGCCGTTTTTCTTCCAAAATGAAAATGGCCATGCTGTTACCATCAACCAGGAGCGTTATCGCGACATAATGACCAATTTTGTGATGCCAATTATTCGTCGAAAGCGTATAAGGCAGTTCTGGTTTCAACAAGACGGCGCTCCACCGCACACAATTCGCATAACAATCGATTTTCTGAAGAAATTGTTTCCGGGCCGTTTGATGTCGAAAAGTGGTAGTTTGGACTGGCCACCGCGTTCGCCCGATTTGACGCCGCCTGACTTCTTCTTGTGGGGATATTTGAAGTCAAAGGTTTACGTTAACAAGCCAAGGACCGTAGAAGAGCTCAAGGACAACATTCGTGAAGAAATAGCCGCTATTCCGGCCGAAATGTTGGCGAAAACGATGGAAAATGCTGCAAAAAGGGCACAATACGCCATCAACGCCAGAGGCGGCCATTTGAGAGATATCATATTCAAAAATTGATGTAAACAAACTTACTTGGAAAAAATTAATTGATTAAGATTGCCAACCGCCAAATTTTTATTTTTATACTCGATACCGAAGGTAAAGAGTATATTGAGTTTGTGCAATGTCCGTCATGGTGTCTGTCCGTCTGTCCGTCTGTATGAACGCAACTTTTTTCCACACCCTTCAAGCTAGAGACTTGAAACTTTCCAAATGTCTTTATCTATGGGATAGTAAATTAAAGTGTCAAGATGGGGGTTCTACGATAACTGGGGGGCTGGCAAATCGATAAATTCGATAACTCAAAACCGATAAATCCACATATTTCGCACATCCTTACAGCTAGAAGTACCAAATTTGGTAAGAAGATAGCTACTAGCAACTCCCAAAAAACTGCATCAAAAATTTTGGAGCCACGCCCCCCCATTCCGCCCCCAGCCCCTCCGCATTTTAAAGTCAAAAAAGCTTATATCTCCCACAGTTTTTGAGCTATAGCCACCAAATTTGGTGCCAAGATAGGTGATGATGACCCCTCAAAAACTGCGTCAAGAGATTGGATGCCACGCCCACCAATACCGCCCTAGCCACCCCCATGTGCCCCAACGCTTCGTCAAAAACGGGAATGCGTGTATCTTCCAGAGTTGTGGAGCTAGAGCCTCCAAATTTGGTGGGAAGATAGCTGGTAACGACCCCCAAAAATCTGCATCAAAGTTTTGGAGCCACGCCCACCCATTCCGCCCCCAGCCCCCCCGCATTTTGAAATCAGAAATGGCTATATCTCCCACAGTTTTTGAGCTAGAGCCACCAAATTTGGTGCCAAGATAGGTGATGATGACCCCCTAAAAACTGCATCAAAAGTTTGGATGCCACGCCCACCAATACTGCCCTAGCCGGCCCCATCCACCCCAACGCTTCGTCAAAAACGGGAATGCGTGTATCTTCCAGAGTTGTGGAGCTAGAGCCACCAAATTTGGTAGGAAGATAGCTGGCAACGACCCCCAAAAATCTTGAAATTTTGGAGCCACGCCCTCCATTTCACCCCTTTCCCCAATTTTTACAATTTTCGAGCTAGAGTCACCAAATTTGGTATGAAGATAGCAATTGACATTTCAGAAAGATCTGCATCAAAAATTTGGATTCCACGCCCACCTTTACCGCCCCCAGCCCCCCTTTCCCAATCTTTTACAAATTTCGAGCTAGAGTCACCAAATTTGGTATGAAGATAGCAATTGACATTTTACAAAGATCTGCATCAAAAATTTGGATGCCACGCCCACCCTTACCGCCCCCAGCCCCCCTTTCCCCACCTTTTACAAACTTCGAGCTAGAGTCACCAAATTTGGTATGAAGATAACAATTGATATTCCACAAAGACCTGCATCAAAAATTTGGATGCCACGCCCACCCAAACCGCCCCCAGCCCCCTTTCCCCACCTTTTACAAACTTTGAGCTAGAGTCACCAAATTTGGTATGAATATAACAATTGACATTCCACAAAGGTCTGCATCAAAAATTTGGATGCCACGCCCACCCATACCGCCCCTAGCCCCCCTTTCCCCACTTTTTACAAACTTTGAGCTAGAGTCACCAAATTTGGTATGAAGATAGCAATTGACATTTCAGAAAGATCTGCAACATAAATTTGGATGCCACGCCCACCCTTACCGCCCCCAGCCCCCCTTTCCCAATCTTTTACAAATTTCGAGCTAGAGTCACCAAATTTGGTATGAAGATAACAATTGATATTCCACAAAGACCTGCATCAAAAATTTGGATGCCACGCCCACCCTTACCGCCCCCAGCCCCCCTTTCCCCACCTTTTACAAACTTCGAGCTAGAGTCACCAAATTTGGTATGAAGATAACAATTGATATTCCACAAAGACCTGCATCAAAAATTTGGATGCCACGCCCACCCAAACCGCCCCCAGCCCCCCTTTCCCCACCTTTTACAAACTTTGAGCTAGAGTCACCAAATTTGGTATGAATATAACAATTGACATTCCACAAAGATCTGCATCAAAAATTTGGATGCCACACCCACTCATTCCGCCCCAACCCCCTTTCCCCACTTTTTACAAACTTTGAGCTAGAGTCACCAAACTTTTAGGAAGATAGCTGGTGGCAGAATCTTTAAGGCAGCGTAAACCCCTGCCGCATCCGTACCCCTTTGCATTCAGGCCTCTTTTTACCGGTTTTAATTCTGGTATCGAGTATGCCGCAGTCGGTTGCGTCCGACTGCAAAGTTTCCACTTGTTTTCTTTGATTTTTTTAAAAAAAACATGGGTCCGTCGAATATGGGCAAGCCTGTATATAGCTATCTGTTCTGAGTTTCGCTTGATTGAAGCGAGTATAATTTAACCTTTCTGTTCCAATTTTAGCAAACATATCAACTAAAAATTGACTATAAAGGGAACGACAATAAATTAAATGATTTAACTCAGATTGACGAATCATTATCTTATAACTGTAAAAGCTTAACGCAGATATCTTTTTTTTTGGTTCCTCCTTTTTTAATAATGAATTCCATTCTTGTATATCCACTGAATAGCCATCTTCGCCATAAGGAAATAGCAAAGGGTTCTGTAAGGCATCGTATGATCGATGCACCTCACTTATACGATGTAATTTATAATTATGGCTTTCAATAATAATATCGGGCTTTTCAAATTGCTGACCCTCAATAACTAAAGCTACTTTGCTTGATAAAGGTGCATTGTACAGCCCTTTGTGAGCACCAGCGGGTGTTCGATCAGCATGTATAATCAATTTATAGTCTTTAGTACTTGTTGGTATTTTATTGAGAGCCATTTTTAGATCTTTAACATAACGATTATGCTGATGAAACATACATTGAAGATCCTTTACTACGCTACAATCAACATTTGAAATATTTTTGCAACGTAGTTGAGCTTCCTTTTCATCATCACCAACAAAATAAATTTGAAGAAACTGCATTTCTTCATTTACCAAAGGTCGGACACTATCAATTAAGTGATACACTTGTCCTTGGACTTTAAAGGTTGACCAACTTTCATTTATAGTTTTTGTACTTCCAAAAGAAGTCATTTGAAAGCAGCTGTTATACTTTCTTATACGATCAATGAAATGATCATGCTTGGGATGTCCACCAATTATTAAGCTTTTAAAAGGATCAGGCAAACTTTCATTTTGTGAAAGTTTAACTTTTCCTGCCTTGCAACAGATACCCAAAGGCTCATTTTTCCATTTTTAAGCATTACAATGTTTGCATATCAAATTCATACTACCAAGTTGAGTAATTTTATCTGACCTGTAAGCTATTTCAAAATCATAGTTTAAGCCAGACATGGCTTTAACACTCCATGCACGCAAACGCCTTTCTTGGCGTGCATCAGGATTATTAGCCTGATGTCTTCTCACTGCAACTCTATGAGCTTCAGGATTATTAGCCTGATCTCTTCTCACTACAACTCTAATAACATCAGGATTATCAACACGATATTTTTTTGATGCTTCTATGCGCTTACCCCTATTGATGTCACTATTTTTTTCAAATGAACGCTTTTTTTTTTTACCTTTTTTTCTGTTTTGCCGGTGAATCGACTACGTCTTTTAACAGGATTTTTAACATTTTCAGCTATACATTCACTTGACGTATCAGATTCTTGATTTAATACTTACTCTAAAGGAATATAAACATCAAAATGTCCATTCATTAATGGACCGGTAAAACGCAATCTTTTTACAGGATGCATATTATTTCCGAATGCTTGTTATAAATTTCCATTTTGAAAAAATTGAAAATTCACAGCATAAATTTCTGATGCTGCTTGAAGCTCACATGCAGTACCATAAGTATTTGAATTTGACATATCGCAATCATATTGTTCAGAAGAGCTATAATTAAGTCTAAATCGACTTAATAATTTTGTTTAAAAAAAAAAAAACAACAAAACAAATTAACAACTTAATTTAAAATAAGTATTATAAATAAATAAATACTTCAAAATAAGTCAAAAATTGACTTCACTGTACAACGTTACAGCGTCTATACGTAAGTATAGAATTCAATAAAATTGAATATACCAACTTATATTATTGTAATAGAATATTCAGACAGCTTAGTTTTATTTGATTTTTAAATGCACTAAAGCAGCGTCTATATAACTATTATATAATATGCAAAATAGAAGACAGCTATATAAAATGTTGCTTCAATTATTAAGTAATTAATATAAGTTGGTATATTCAATTTTATTGAATTCTATACTTACTTATAGACACTGTAACGATCTTTGATGCAGATCGTTGGGGGTCGTTGCCAGCTATCTTCCTACCAAATTTGGTGGCTCTAGCTCCACAACTCCGGAAGATACACGCATTCCCGTTTTTGACGAAGCGTTGGGGCAGATGGGGGTGGCTAGCGCGGTATTGGTGGGCGTGGCTCCAAAATTTTTGATGCAGTTTTTTGGGGGTTGTTAGTAGATTTCTTTTCACCAAATTTGGTAGTTCTAGCTGTAAGGATGTGCGAAATATGTGGATTTATCGGTTTTGAGCTATCGAATTAATCGATTTGCCAGCCCCCCAGTTATCATAGAACCCCAATCTTGACACTTTAATTTACTATTCCATAGATAAAGAGAATTGGAAAGTTTCAAGTCTTTAGCTTGAAGTGTGTGGAAAAAAGTTGCGTTCATACAGACGGACAGACAGACAGACGGCCAGACACCATGACGGACATTGCACAAACTCAATATACTCTTTACCTTCGGTACCGAGTATAAAAATACTGTACATACAGTAACGAAAAGGTAATTGTCGTTCCAACAAAAGATAATAGCATCTTTGTCTTTAGGAAAACCCACATTCTGAAAATTTAAAAGTAAAAAGGCAGCAGTTTAGATTCAAAGATTTTACAATAAGTATTTTATTTTTTTTATATGTACAGTATCTTTTTGTTCTAATTATCCGTAATTTTAAGTGCTTGCAACTCATATTGCAAGTTTATAATGTCTACCTTACATTCATTTTTTATTTCTAATTTTATAGCTTCTAAATTATTTTTATAGTGCAATTCAAGATCTTTTTGTTTTTTTAACATAATGTTTAAACATTTATTTAATTTGCCAACTTGGCTGTGCAGCATTTTTACATTTTGGCGCAGCTTCAAATTCAGTTTTTGTTGTTGTTGCTGACGATGCTTTTGATGTTGTTGTGGCTGCTGCCGCTGGTGAGGCAGAAACTGCTGCTGCTGGTGTGGCTGAAACGGCTATTGTAGCTGCTGCTGCTGCGGCTGAAACGGCTGTTGTAGCTTCTGCTGGTGTAGCTGAAATTGTTGCTGCTGTGGCTGCAGCGGATGCATATAAAACTGATAATGCTGCAGTGGGGCCACCACAGGCAGAGCACCCCAATAATTCTGTCCGTTCATATTGCTATCACTTTTAGAAATGAAATGAAGCAATACGCAAATGGCACATTAAAATAAAATTTTAAAATTCCCTGAGAGCTGAAAGAGTTACTGTTATTAATGTGAATTGATCTCATCTACAGAGCCAAGGCATACTTATGCGGTATATACACGTGCAGCATGCTGCTCGCAGCCGCGTGTACGTGTGAATTTAAGCAAAGCATATCTCTTTGCTTAAGTCTCTTACATGTGACCTAAATGGGTTATGTATGTGCGAATGAGAAGGTTATAGAAAGCTTTATGATTTATTATTATTATTTTATTAGAAAATAATAATACTCAAATATATTTAATTTACTTATATTTATTTATATATTTAATTTAAATATATTTTTTTTTACTTTGAATAGCATTTGCACATTTGTACAATACAATACAAATATTAATTCTTACATCTACAGTCATATACTCTAAATATATTTAAAATACATACACAAAATCTAGTATTTCATATAATGCACTGTGCATAAAATGAAAATAAACAGCAAATAAATACAAATACTTCGCGTAGTTAAATTGTGCAGCTGTACGAAACTAAAAACATTTAAATATAACGGAATTAACAAATTTGTACTAAAGAGACCGTCTATCAAAAGAGCGCACGCAAAGATAAGAGAGTGAGCGTAAATGGGCAACAACAAACACACATGCTGCGAGCCTGATATCAAATTATTTTGATATTGGGCTCGCAGCATAAGAGCGATGTGCGCTCTCTTGTCAAACTTTGAGCCGCCTCTTTGGGCTTTTGATCAAGAGCGGACTCACACGCACGACAACTACAGTCACATGTGAATGTATTCGCATGCTGCGCGCAGCATGCTGCACGTGTACATATATACCGCATTACGATAAGCCGAAAGACGAAAACAGCAACAACAAATTTTTTGCATTCACAGTTATTTTTATACCCTGAAATGAGTAGAAAAGGGTATAATGATTTTGTGCAAAAGTATGTAACAGGCAGAAAGAAGCATCTCCGACCCCATAAATCAGCTTCAACAGCCGAGTCCACATAGCCATGCCTGTCTGTCTGTCTGCCTGTCCATCCGTCCATCCGTCCGTCCGTCCATCCGTATGTATGAACGCGTCGATCTCAAAGACTATAAGACCTAGAGACTTCAAAATTGGAACATTACTTCTCCTAAGCCATAGGCAAATCAAGTTTATTTCAAACTATCGATAACTATTAAGGTTTCCGATACACATATGGGAGCGATAACGAAAAAATCTCGAATTTAGAAAATGTAAAAAAAGGAGTTAAAACTATGGATAACTTTATAACTTCTGTGAAAATTAATAATCCAAATCGGTTAAGAAACACAGGAGATATTTTATATTAAAATGAAGTCAAGAAAAAATCACTTCTGCATGTCATTTTAATACACGGGTTCAGGGTATCTTTTAGTCGGGATTTCTCAACTAAAGCCTTCTTACATGTTTTCAGATTCGCTCATACTTGTGTTGTGCTGACAATCGGCAATTCAACACCTGCATCATGAATTGAGCGCTGTTGGTCCCAAACCCAAAGAGGCAGCTTAAAACTTCAACACGCTCGCGCATCGCTCTTCATGTTAGGCGCTAGATGACAAATTATTTTTAAATCTCGCTCGGATCATGCGCCTTCGTTGTTGGCTATTTCGGCTAACTCTCGTATGTATGCACGCGCTCTGCAAGTCAAACAAAAAGCGTAGTATCGCTACCTTCTTCGCACGCACTGAATCAATGCAAAACATATCTAAGAGGCTGCAGTTAAGTGAATTGTATATTGCCTTTAGCTTTAATTTAGTGTGTGTGCGGAGGAGGTAGGGTTATTAAACCTTTCGATTGACATGAAAAGCGCGCACATAAAATAGAGAGTGAACGTAAATGAGGAACAACAAAGGAGCATGTTCGGAGCGAGATTTTAAATTATCTGATTATCATAAGAGCAACAAGCGCGCTTATGTGAACGCCCTTTGCTTATTCGAAATTGTATATCAATAATATATCAATAATGTGAGTGTGTTACGTTTTGTCTAAGTTATATAAGCAGCAAGTAGGCGAATCCACCCCCATAACATATTCTGGTGTGGGAAATTTTTCTAGACGCACCAAGTTTTGTTATGTTGTTTTTTTTTTAAATCAATGACACCAACAAAAAGTAGCAGTGCGGGCCCAACAACAACAATTACAACAACAACAAACGCTACTTGGGTCGTAAATCAATTGTCAAAGGCACACAAATTTGAAAAAAAAAATGTGCACTGTGCGAAGTGGTACATGTACATAAAATTATGAAAATTATTTTCAAGCGCATTGTTCACTTAATTGTGTATGCACTTATTCATTAAGAAGCGGAAATCCGTTTCTTTTTTGCAAGTGTCGAACCTTTTTTTATGACTTTGCTTGTGCGACGCGAAGGCGTCACTGCGTATTTGTTTTGTTTTTGTATTCTCGCTCGCGATCAAACTCTCAGCTCGTGCGACAATCAGGCGACAGTAGTGGAATGGGTACTTGTTGTAATTGTAATTTGTTTTTTAAAATGGGTAAAAAGTGCTCCAAATCGTATGGGAGGTACTTGAATGAGTTGTCCAAATAAAAATTCCCCTCTTAGTGCTCGCTAACTACCTTCATGGAAAATTGTGTGAAATTTTCAGCCTTCTAGCTCTTTTCGTTTAGGCTGTGGCTCTTCCATTCTAGTCAGGACAAACTCTTTTATATATATAGATGTATGTCGGTATTAATTCGCTCATTTGCTGTGCTGCAAGGTCGAGACCATAGGATAGATAAGCAATAAAATAAGCGCACATAAGGAATACAAGGAAAAAAACGGGGGCACAGCAATCGAACAAGCCACTGCGCGCTAGAAAATCGCAGGCTAGCTGCGCATACAAAATATTAAATTATATGCTTCTGTGCCTCGCGTTGTCCCGCGAAGCAGCAATTGTTGATCAGAGTATTAAGTCGTAATCTTCTGTGCGTCGCGTTGTCCCGCGAAGCAGCAATTGATGACCAGGATGATCGTTGACTACAGCAGTTGTCCAGAGAGAGATTAAGGTTGTCCATCACCTTTTGTATCCTCAGCGATGCTCGTCTTCTCCTTAATGCCAGAAAAAGGATGAATGAGGCAATTAGTCCAACGTTCAGGACTGCACCAACCGCGAACCAGAGTTTGGTCGAGCCAGCTGCATCAACCTCTTCCTTGAAGTCTTGAGTGGACCGCAAGTTGTTGATGTTCATGCGGTGGAGAAGAGGTATGCTCAATATTGGGTCATGTCCGACAATGTTTAGAAGCGGTGACCTTACAATGCCAGGTTGCTTGCCTAGCGCCTTGCGCAAATTTACAAACTCGGTGCCGTTGACAATTGCAGACCGCTCGAACGTTACTAGGAATGTTCCTGTAACGGTTACGTCTGCGCCATCGTCTGTTCGGATGCGTGCTGTCACTTCGTTGATAATCACTACGCCGTCATCTACGGGCATTATCGCCCTCAGGTGGCTGGGTTGAGTGTGGCAATTTGCAGTGTTTCCTGCGTGGAGTGAACGCGCACAGGTTTCTCGGCGTGATCGTTCGCAGAAGGTGTTGTGCGTGGTTTCAGTGCATCTCGTGACTGCGAAGGTATCTTTTTCGCATTCCTCCAATGTGTCTTCATCGAGCCGCAGGATGGTTTGTTGGTGGGAAACAGGATAGACGGTGACCTTTTTGCATCTGAACTTAACTTTTGGGTAGGCAATTAATATGTGAATAATGTTCTCAGACTGAAGGACCCTAACTCTAGAGGCTTCTATTCAATAAGTGACTTTAGATCGGCATGATCAAGGATTGTGGGATTTACTATGTTAGATTTTGCCAACGTAATGGTGAGTATTAAATTTTGAATTTCTGTGTTTGCCAACAGTGTTTCGAATAAATGTGGAGTGTCAACCAAATCGCCTTTTCGAGCAGTCCCTAGAAAATCTAAGCTTCTAGCAAACCTATGGTGCACTTTGAGAACGGACAAAAGGGTTCTAAGGTGATCTGTATCGACATCTAATAATTTGCGCATATGCGACTGCGGAAAGGAATCGGACAATTTTTCAGTCTCATCTACCATGCTGATAAACTCTGAGAGGTTACTTGAGTGTCTCAAGTAGTCTCGCTGTTCGAACACCAACACCTCACCGTCTACTACCGGAATGTAATTGGCGTGCGAAAAATCTGTGATCCGAGCATTAGCTGCTGCTAGTATTACCAGCAATGTGAGAGCAAACCTGAAATGAGACGGGGTGTTTTAGACTTACTTATATTGACTTAATAGCTAATTATAAAGGAGGCACTTATTTTAGGTTGTCCTTATGGACCACCCTCCCCTTAATGAGAACGGACGTTCCCAGGTCTGCTTCAACTTTCTGCTCTGAGCACAAGGGAGTCAGTTTATTTCCTAATCTCTTGTTGTTTTTCTGGAATACCTTTTCTCCTACCTCAAAAACACGATTTTGTCTGGAAGCATTACATCTTTTCATGTTCTCCTGCTGGCCTTTTTTTAGTCTTTCCCTGACATTTATATGATGCTCATTGGATTCTGCGTGAACAATCTCAATTGGTTTTTCGCGTGTTACCGAGTGCAGACCTTTGTTATACTCTATTGTTGCCCTCAAGATAAGTTCTACAGTGTCACTGGTTTTTTTGTCTAGCTTTAGACATCTGGCGATTTCTGTCAAGGTGCTATGAAATCGTTCAACGTGGCCATTCGACGTGCTGTGCAGCGGGGGCGCGTTTACAACGCCAATGTCGTAGCTGTTTCTGAGCATGGAAATGATGGTCTCAGAGTTGAACGCCGCCTCATTGTCGCAATATATTGTCTTGATCTTGGGAAACATGTTTACGAGCTGCAATAAGGGCCCAGTGATGTCGACTATTGTTCTGGACAGTATCGGTTGTACGATTGCAAACTTGTCAATACATGTCAGGAATAGTTTTTTATCTGTTGAGAAAACGTCTATATGCAGCATTTCACCAGCATAATTTGGGATGGGAGTTTCCCCGAGCTCTTGTTTTCTTGGGTGCCTGTCATACTTGGCTTTTGTGCAAACTCTGCAGTTTGCAACCACTTCTTTGGCTAAAGTGCTCATGTTGGGAAAATAATAGTCGCGAAGGACTTGTTTGATATTTTCCTGTGCTGCTCTGTGCGCACTATTATGCTCAGCTGTGATGATTTCTAGCTGCTCGTTTTTATCTGTTACGTCCTGCACAAAATTCTTACAATGCCAGAATTTGGTGGCAGGGAAAAGTACAATCAGGTCGTGTTGAAAACTCGCTAACGTGGGCAGATCGCAATATATTGCATTTACGACCCCTGTGTTGACGACTTCCTTGAGCGTTTCGAGGATGGTGCTCTTGTCAGTGTAACGGATTAAGTGGCGTGTTTTGGTGCAAAACATCAACATATTTCGCTTTAGTGGAAAACGCGACTCTTCTAGAACGATTAGGTTCCTGAAGCAGTTCAGTGGTTTGTCAGTTGTTTCGACCGTGTAGGTCAGTGAGAGTTCGCTGTGAACGGTTGCAGCGTCCGACTGGGGCTCATTTTGCAGAGCATTAATGTTTTGCCTGGAAAGGGCATCCGCAACCAGATTTTCTTTGCCTGGTTTGTAAAACATTTTGGCGTTGTGTTGGTCGATATAGGATTTCCATCTTTTTATCTTAGCGTTTGTGTTTTTGTCCGCAACAGCGAAAGTAAGTGGCTGGTGGTCTTTGAAAATGTTGATTTCCCTTGAACCGTACAAAAAATTCTGTAATCTGCTCAAAGCCCACACAATGGCTAGCAATTCTCTTTCGTTAGTGGCATAGTTTACCTCGGCCTGTTTCAAGGCACGAGATATCATTGTTATCGGTCTATTACCTTGGGAAAGAACTGCGCCAATTCCACTGGCTGATGCATCAGTGGTCAAGTCAAACGGCTGTTGGAAATCTGGATACATTAATATGACATCCTCTGATGCCAAAATGTTACGCAGACGCTCAAATGCATCGCGTTGAGTTTCATTAAACTCAACAGGGATTTTTTTTAGACATGTGTTTGCTAACTGAACCGTTCTCACCCTTAAGTATGTCTGATATCGGACGAGCTATAGCAGCAAAGTCCTTAATGAAGACCCTGTAGTAACTAGCTAATCCCAGAAAAGATCTAACGCCGTAAACGTTTTTGGGTTCAGGGACTTCCTGAATTTCTCTAACCTTTTTCGGGTCGGATTTTGTTCCGTCTTTTGTTACTATGAAACCCAAGTATTGTATAGTCTCTTTGAAAAACCTAGTCTTTTCTGGGCTTATTCGCATGTTTGCGTCGATTAGACATTTTAACACAGTATTAATGTGCTGAAGATGCTCCGTCTCGTTTTTGGAAAATATTATGACGTCGTCTACATAGACGAAGCATATTTTCCCAATGTATTCCCTCAGGACATCATCTAATGCCCTTTGGAAAATACTGCCTGCATTTTTCAGGCCAAACGGTAGACGACAGAACTCGTACTTGCCGCTACTAACCGAGAACGCAGTCTTCTCGCGGTCATGCTCCGCAAGGTAAATTTGATGATACCCTGATTTTAATGGTATGGTTTTCTCGTTCAGTTTCCTGAAATCGATGACCAACCTTTTGTTTGGGTTTCCGAAGGTGTCAGTGCCTTTTTTATCAACCACCCATGTTGGGCTATTGTAAGGCGACCTGGAAGGCCTGATTATGCCGTCCTTCAACATTTGTTTGACTTCTGTATTAACGAAGTTAGAAACGCCCATAAGACTTGGGTATCTGGAATACACCGGTTCGTTATCTACAGCCCGAATTGTGGCAGTGACAGCGGTGTTAAATGGGAGAGCTTCATTTGCATTTGAAAATGCCTTTTTATTTTTGATTATCATGTCCCTAAATCCCTTTTTTACGGAGGGAGGGACTACAATGTCATTGACATCGGTGAAGTTTACGTCAGCACAGTTGTGATACTGAAGTTTCTCTGAGACACCCTGGTATTCCAGAGTGTTTTTCGCTAAGTTTAACCTAACCCCGGCCTGTGTTAACAAGTCGAACCCTATAATAGAGTCGAACGAGCTGAGTGTGTCAAGGAGGAAGAATGGGGACGTGTGGCGGAAGATATTCATCAGGCATTTATGCCTAACTTCGGTAGAACCGTGAATCGAGTTTACCGAAAATGACTTGGCGACCGGCATTATGGTCTTTAGCTCTGTTAAGGGCTTCACATAATTTTTCGCCGCGCCAGTGTCGATCAACATCTTCAGAGTTCTCCCAGCCAACCGTCGCTGAACGAACGGCAGCCGGGAGTGTTCCCTAAAAAATTTACTGAGTCGTCACCTGGTGCGTACTCATTCTCACTTTCTAGTTCCTCGACTGCAGCCTTTGCTGCCTTTTCATACTCTGCTACAGCTTCTTTAGAGTCTTCCTGCACTATGTTGTTAGGACGCTGACGTCTTGGGCCTGTTGAACGGTCAGATGAGTTCCTACGCTTTGGAGCGTTAGACTCATTAGGATGTCGTTTGCTATGGTCGGTGCGTTGCCTGAATCTAGACGAAGAATCTACCTCCATCGGCTGTGGAGCTTCTACTTGGCTATCTTTCTGAGGCTGCACTTGGGGAGCGCCCTTTTGCCTCTTAACAAAATGAGGGTTTATTTCTTGATTTTGCTCCTCTTTGTAGAATCTGTTAGGTTTGCCATTGGATCGGCTTTTGCTATTTTCAGCGATTTGAGCTCGTTCCTCCATAGCCTTTGCGTAAGAGTTAGCGAACATGCTTCTCTCAATGCTAGCTTCCGCCTCTCTGGCTAGGGCCAGAGCAGATGGTAAATCGTTGAGCTGTGCTGGGAAAACTACAGCCCTGAGAGGTTTTTTTAGGCCTGAAATGAAGGCGTGCAAAGCGTCGGCTCTAACTTCAGCGTTGAGCAAATCGGCGCCTTCTCGCTCGTGCGACATTACGATTTTGTTTGTTACAAGCGTTAGCTTTTTTTCAACTTCATCGTAATACTGCATCAGGGTCATATCACCCTGCCTAACCATCTCTAAGACTTGCCTCAACAAGCGCAAAGACGTTTTATCGGAGTACGTGCAGTCTAAGCTGGCCAATATGGCATCGAAATTTAGCACAGTATTGTGCGGTACAAGCAGGGCTCCGGCTGAACCTCTGATTTTATTTCGGATTATGACGACAGCTTGGTAGAGTGTACTGCTTTGTGGATGTTTCTTGAAAAGCTCGTAAGCATAGATGGCCGATTGACTCCATGCTACATACTCATCCTGAATGCCTGTGAAATATGGCACAGACTTGATTATGTCCAAGGGAATATCGCATTTAACGTTGGGGTCAAAAGAGATTGCTTCGTATGTGGTGATCTGAGGTGCTTCCACCTGCAGAATCTGCACTTGTGTAGCCAACGCGGTTATCTGGGCTTGCAATTGAGATGGCTGCGACGCCAATGCCTGTTTGACGACGTTCTCAACAAGAGCTTGGACCTGAGCGGCATCCATGGTGTTGTCTACCGGTGCACTTGTAGATAGCTGATCTAATGAATTATTTAATTCGTAAAAGATCGGCAAGTTTAGCTGTTGGCAACAAAAGGGAATTTTTTTTTTTTTTTTTTTTTTTTTTTTTTATTATTAAGTGAAGAATCTGTACAGACAAAAATAGTACCTTAACAACACATGGAAAAAGGAAAATAGAAAAAATAGCCAATCCCCATAATATATTATGAGGACTAATATTTTATGGCAGTCTTATTGACGTCCAATAGTTTTGGCAAAGCCTAGCCGTTTAAGTCGCCTTAAAGGGCGAGCTGGAAGTAGGTGTTTTGCAAGCAGGCTGCGGTGTCTTAGCAATCTGTCGCTGTATCTGCTAGTGTGGCGTCCAATCTGCTCTTCCACTGTATGCAGCTTCAGATCTCTATGTAATGTAGAACCACGTACGTACCAGGGACAGTTTGTTATTTGTCGTAGTATGCGATTCTGCAGTACCTGTATACGTTTGTAGTTAGATTTGGCTGCAATTCCCCAAATCTGTATACCATATAGCCATATTGGCATAATACAGCTAGCATACACAGCCCTCTTACATCTCAGCTGTAAGGTGCTCCTTCTGTTGATGAGCCACCGCAGTTGCTGTATTCTGTGGCCACATTTTTTCACCGTGGCCTTGAAATGTGGCTCAAAAGTAAGGCGCTTGTCCAGGGTGATGCCAAGATATTTGGCTTGCGACGGTTGATCTAGGTTTACTCCCTCCAGCTGAATTGCAGGGGTATTCATTAAAAGCCTTTTAAGGGTGAAGCTGGGGTTTGTTGTTTTCAGCGGATTGACCTTAAGATTCCACCGTTTGCACCAAGCTGCAAGCGTATTAAGGTAAGCCTGTAGTCCATTAGCTGCTTCTACGCGACAGCTGGAATTGTAAATGACTGCAATGTCATCTGCATAGGTCGCAATAAGAGCCTTAGAGGGGGCTATCATATGTTGACAGTTGGGCCTGGGTATATCAGCAGTATACAACGAATAGAGCAGCGGTCCAAGAACACTCCCCTGTGGAACTCCTGCTCTCATTTGATAATTCGTCGAGTGAGTGTCCCTTACTTTGACCTTAAACTCTCGTCCTTGGAGATATGTCCTGAGCAGTCCAAAGTACGGTGCAGGTAGCAGTTTTTTAATTTTGCACAGTAGGCCAACGTGCCACACTTTATCGAAGGCTTGCTGCATGTCAATGAAGACTGCATTGGAGTACTCCTGGTCATCAAACGCCTGCAAGATGTGCTTAACCAATCTGTGAACTTGTTCTACGGTGCCGTGTCCTTCTCGAAAGCCAAATTGATGATCCGGCAAGATATTGCATTGGCTTATAATTGCAGTAATCCGGTTGGCAACAAGCCTCTCCCATACTTTAGACAAGGATGGTAGGAGGCTTATTGGGCGATATGACTCAGGTTCAGCTTCTGGCTTTCCTGGCTTGTGAATCATCAGAACCGCTGCTACTTTCCATTGCTTTGGGAACTCTTGTACCCTAATAGTAGCATTAAAAATTAGTGCTATATATAATATCGCTTTTGTTGGCAAGGCCTTTAGTGTAGCGTGACAAATTTTATCGACACCCGGAGCTTTATTTTTCGGCAAAAGTTGGATGGCTTCAGTAATTTCTTCAGTCCTTATAGGCCTTATAGGCAGGGACATCTGCAAAGGGGTCTGCAGGTTATGATGGGTCTCTCTAATCTGCTCTGCCGTAGCAAAATCAAAAGGAGTGAAACGATCTTCCAGATGAATACCGAAAGCATTGGCCTGCTCTGTTTCGTTTTTGGCCAGTTCACCACCAGGACATCGCACAGGAACCTGTCTAAAGGGTTGTCGCTTAAGCGATTTCGTACATTTCCATAACGAATAGTTCGCATCTATGGTGTAGGGAATAATGTATTTTAAGGTATGCGTTGAAATTTCAATTGATGAAAGTATGCAATACTTTAATTTTTAAAGATTTTCTTATGTATGCAATGTTTTATTAACTTTTGATTAAGGTTCACCATACTTATATTGTATTATAAGTTGCTTAGCACACGTAATTTTAAGTTTAATTTAAGTTGTTAAAAATTATAATAACAGAAAAATTAAATAGCTTCCAAAAAAAAAAAAAAAAAAAAAAAAAAAAAATTTGATTAAGGTATGCAACAAAAAAATTTTGTTGTTAAAGTATGCAATGAAAATTTTTCTTCATCGAAAGTATGCAATATAAAATGTAGCTCATAAAAAGTATGCACTTGATAAAATTTCTTAACACTACGTGGCGATTATTTACGTATCACTTTAAGAAAATGCCGAAATTTTCACTTCCTAACTTACATGACAGTGGGTTCTACTTTGGTTGGGCGCCAAATATTAAATTATATGCTTCTGTGCGTCGCGTTGTCCCGCGAAGCAGCAATTGTTGATCAGAGTATTAAGTCGTAATCTTCTGTGCATCGCGTTGTCCCGCGAAGCAGCAATTGATGACCAGGATGATCGTTAACTACAGCAGTTGTCCAGAGAGATGATATCAGCTAGTTAGGGTGGAAAGCTAACTGGCCTTCTATTGCTAAACTTGGTCTAGGCAATAATAAATCAAATGGTTATGTTATTTACGGCTTGTGCCGGAGTTGTTTAATCATGCGTCTTATTAGATGCGCTTCAGAACAAAGACTGAATACCAAACTACAAAATTTATCATAAGACTACCCATTGCTACAATGCATCTTTACAATCGGCAAGCCGGCTCAGCATTCTATGCAGAACAACGCAACACTTTAAATATGAAGTGTCCGCTTACCGCTGCTGCCGTTCTTAGCGCAGAGCGCTGAACTCAGTTAAGGCGCGTCAGCATTGTTTATACAAATCTACTTAGTTACTTAATGCAATACAATGTGTGTGCGAAGTATGTGTGGTTACAATAATGTGTTTGTGTGATACTTAATTGTTAACTTACACACAGTATAGCTGGCTGGTTGTGCTATCAACAAAAATGTTGTAGCAAAGTTTGCGAGTAAAGTGGCTGGTGAATGACACACGAAACACGAGAAACGCACGAAATGCGCTCTCAGAGCGAGTGGTAGCTACGCTAAGTTACGTTACGACTTCCAATTGAATGTTGGAATTTTGCTGTTTGGACACTCTATTTAGTGAATTCTTGTTGCTGGCATACAATTTGGTTTCAACACCGTCTATCTATCTTGTGAAGATACCATCAATAGAGAGTTTAAGGTCAAAGTAAGGGACACTCACTCGACGAATTATCAAATGAGAGCAGGAGTTCCACAGGGGAGTGTTCTTGGACCGCTGCTCTATTCGTTGTATACTGCTGATATACCCAGGCCCAACTGTCAACATATGATAGCCCCCTCTAAGGCTCTTATTGCGACCTATGCAGATGACATTGCAGTCATTTACAATTCCAGCTGTCGCGTAGAAGCAGCTAATGGACTACAGGCTTACCTTAATACGCTTGCAGCTTGGTGCAAACGGTGGAATCTTAAGGTCAATCCGCTGAAAACAACAAACCCCAGCTTCACCCTTAAAAGGCTTTTAATGAATACCCCTGCAATTCAGCTGGAGGGAGTAAACCTAGATCAACCGTCGCAAGCCAAATATCTTGGCATCACCCTGGACAAGCGCCTTACTTTTGAGCCACATTTCAAGGCCACGGTGAAAAATGTGGCCACAGAATCAGCAACTGCGGTGGCTCATCAACAGAAGGAGCACCTTACAGCTGAGATGTAAGAGGGCTGTGTATGCTAGCTGTATTATGCCAATATGGCTATATGGTATACAGATTTGGGGAATTGCAGCCAAATCTAACTACAAATATACAGGTACTGCAGAATCGCATACTACGACAAATAACAAACTGTCCCTGGTACGTACGTGGTTCTACATTACATAGAGATCTGAAGCTGCATACAGTGGAAGAGCAGATTGGACGCCACACTAGCAGATACAGCGACAGATTGCTAAGACACCGCAGCCTGCTTGCAAAACACCTACTTCCAGCTCGCCCTTTAAGGCGACTTAAACGGCTAGGCTTTGCCAAAACTATTGGACGTCAATAAGACTGCCATAAAATATTAGTCCTCATTATATATTATGGGGATTGGTATTTTTCTATTTTCCTTTTTCCATGTGTTGTTAAGGTACTATTTTTGTCTGTACAGATTCTTCACTTAATAAAAAAAAAAAAAAAAAAAAAAAAAAAAAAAAAAAAAACCATCAATAGCAGTAGATTGTCTTGTTGTTGAGTGTTGTGTTGTGAAGGATAGGATTGACGATATGTATCGTTATTTTAAAACTACTCGATGTATAGTTCCGATGCATCGAAATGAACCGATAAGTCGATGTAATGAAAGTATGAAAATTTTACTTTTAGTGAATATATACATACATATATTTTTACATCATAAAAAATATATATAACTCTAGAAAAAAACATCGATGTATTTGTTTAATGTCCAATCCTAATATGCAATGCTAATCAGAAATTTTACAGAGTTGCATTTTCAGCAGCTTTTTCGCCCATTATTGTGGTATTCAGCAACAATATGAAGCAGGTCATGCAAAAAGCAATTATTTACCGAATATTTATCAAATATTATTATTCTGTTAAGTATTTGGTTTCTTATTTCCAGAATTATGATCATTAGTAACAGAGTAGGCTTAACTATTTTAATTACTACTATGTAGATGGCGCTAATATATAAAACTTGAACGATGGTCACACTGATACATGATACAATAGACCAGTGGTGTCCAAAATTTTAAAAGGCAGCCACGCGTGGTTGGCAAGAAAAATTCTGCCGGCGTAGCAGCCGACACATGTATAGGGAGAGAGAATATGTGTATTCTATAAATAGAACGCTCGGCAGCTTGTTCTCTTACAATGCGCGTGTTCGGCTGCATTTGCTCTCTCGACTCATGTGTTCGGCTGAAGCTCAAAAGTCAAACGCGCAGTCATTCGCTATGCTGCATTGCAAAAAAATGTTTGATGTCAATTGGGAAAATGAATTATTTTTCATTGAGAATATGGATGGTAAAAAGCTCAATGTTTATTGTGCCATTACGATGCATGTCGCTTAACCTTTGATGTTATAATTTTTATTATGCTTGGATCGCACGCATTTTATTTCTTCAGTGTAAAGCAGTAAAACGTCACGTTGCCTTCGTGTTTCGCTGCTTCGCACACAAGCGCAACGCTTTCATTGTATGAGTTTGGACACCACTGCAATAGACCATCTGCCATTTCACTCTTTCTTATTAAAATTTAGCAAAAGCTCTGTTTGCCTTTGTCGCTCTTACTGAGTTCTTACGGTTTTGAAAAAGGATACCTTCAGTTTTCAGACGAGACATAAGAAGTATAACTTCAAAAGTTTCTGTCTTCAGAAGCTTACATATAGGCCCAAATCATTATGCTTCCCCCACCGTGCTTCATTGTTGGCTTTAGGTGCTTATTTTGATGCTCCGTATTCGGCTTGATTCTTCTTATTGATAAACAGGTATTTCGTGCTACTCGACCATTTAAGTCATCTAGGCGCACTACCGGGCAAAAAGTACTGGGCTACAACTTTTGCTAAGTTCCTCCTTAATATCCGCAGTCAACTTTGGAGCCGATATGTTTGGAACCTCTTTTTATTTGCGGATGATTCGTCACTTGTCCTTCTCGTTTTCGGATTGGCTCCAAAGCAAATGTCCGGTATTGTACAATCCTACTTGATGTGGAACTGCCACAATCCCTGTTCTTACATGTAAATGAAAATTTGTAGGCAATTTAGGACTCTTCCATACAAATTTTTGCACTTTAACTTTTAACTTTTCATAATATAACAAAAAATTTACAAAATGGACTGATTTTCAATCAGAAAAAGTATGCATACAGGACAAAAAATCAACAGAGAATTTTTATACTCGTTACCGAAGGTAAAGAGTATATTGGTTTTGTGCAATGTCCGTCATGGTGTCTGTCCGTCTGTCCGTCCGTATGTGTGCAAGTTTTTTCCACACCCTGCAAGCTAGAGACTTGAAACTTTCCAATTCTCTTTATCTATGGGATAGTAAATTAAAGTGTCAAGATTGGGGCTCTACGATAACTGGGAGGCTGGCAAATCGATGAATTCGATAACTCAAAACCGATAAATCCACATATTTCGCACATCCTTACAGCTAGAACTACCAAATTTGGTAAGGTGATAGCTACTAGCAACCCCCAAAAAACTGCATCAAGTATTTTGGAGCCACGCCCACCCATTCCACCTCCAGCCCCCATGCATTTTGAAATCGGAAAAGCCTATATCTTCCACAGTTTTTGAGCTATAGCCACCAAATTTGGTGCTAAGGTAGGTGTTGATGACCCCCCAAAAACTGCATCAAAAGTTTGAATGCCACGCCCACCACTACTGCCCTAGCCGCCTCCATCGACCCCAACGCTTCGTCAAAATCGAGAATGCGTGTATCTTCCAGAGTTGTGGAGCTAGAGCCACCAAATTTAGTAGGAAGATAGCTGGCAACGACCCCCAAAAATCTGCATCATTGTTTTGGAGCCAAGCCCACCCATTTCGACCCTCTTTTCCTACTTTTTATAAACTTTGAGATAGAGTCACCAAATTTGGTATGAAGATAGCAATTGACATCCCACAAAGATCTGCATCAAAAATTTGGATGCCACACCCACTCATTCCGCCCCAACCCCCCTTTCCCCACTTTTTACAAACTTTTAGGAAGATAGCTGGTGGCAGAATCTTTAAGGCATCGTACACCCTTGCCGCATCCGTACCCCTTTGCAATCAGGCCTGTTTTTACCGGTTTTAAAACTGGTAGCGAGTATACCGCAGTCGGTTGCGTCCGAATGCAACGTTTCCACTTGTTTTTATTTTTACCAGTACATAAGTGATTTAGGTTTTATAACTTCTTTCAGCCGATTTCTCATTGATTGGAAAAATTGTTTATATCCTTTGCCGTTATTTTGCTCTATTCTTTAATAATGACATTTTTGCGCATATCCTTAGACGTAGCCTTCACCTGTAGTCAAATCCTACGCTCCAGGAGGACCACAGATAATCATTTGGATTGAGATTAAAGGATTGAGGTAGCGAATTTAAATGGTTTTTTAACAGTACGGAGCAACCAAATTCTTATATTGTGGGCACAATGTTTTCGGTCGTTGTCCTGTGGGAACCGAAAGTCATTTTCCAGCCCTAAAATCCTGGCGGTTTCAATGCACTTCTTGTGATCCATTGTGGACTCGATGATGTAGTTTTTGCTGTTTGACTGCTTTATATATAAATGCTTATAGGCAATTCACATTAGGAAACATCACTTGGAAAGATGAGATGTTGAAACTGTCTTTACACTGTAAAATCTAACATCAACTGGCTTCTTCTGCCTTTGTAAAAGTGTCGCGCAACTTTGACTATGTGTGTATTTATAAATTGAATACCGATAATAAAATAAATTTTCTGTCGTCGGATTGTCTGACTTAAGCGAAATGCAATGCTTCTATTGCATTTCGTTGGGCTCCCTTATCAAATTGACGATCCCTCTTGATTATTTTTGCGACGATTGGCATGCGTCGTCGTCTCCTCGATGATTTCGTCCTGTGTCGATTGGAAGAATCGCTCATTAACACTATTTACAGAAAACGAGCCCAAGAACCTATTTATTTTATCATGGTCTACCAACACGGCCTGCTTTTCGGGCGTGCTAAATACAAATATTTTTCAAAATAATAATAATTTGCAGGACACTTATTTTTCTCCACTACCGCCATGTTTAATTTGACATTCGTTTGCGTTGTTATTGTTTACATTTTCTATCGACCAACTAACAGAAAGACGGGATCCCAGAATTGTTGAATTTTAACGCAAGTTCAAAGCGAACGAAGTAACGAGTAGAAAAGTCGGTTTCCCCTAAAGACAAACAGCCGCGCTTGTTTTGATTATTGCTTCTTTGTTTGCAATACACAAGCCGCCATGTTTTTTTTGGTTTGTTGTTGTTTTGCACTGCTGTCTTATTCCTGTGTATTGCATAACCACTAAGTCAATACGTGAAAGCATGTTGCTTTGCCAAACTGAAACACTAAATTTATAATTTTGTACTAGTTTATTCATATTAATGTATCATTTTAGTTATAGTTTAGTTATTTATTTATGTAAGCAAAACTTTGGCATTTGTGCCTATCGCTGCATAACTGTACGGTAGTTGCGATGGCAAAATTGTTGGAAAGTGTCATAGAGCAAAAAACATGAAAGAGTATATATGACCAGCAATGCAAAACTGATATTTGCCTGCCTATTTTACTATATGCTTGTTTATTTTCTGCTCGCCTGTTCCTGCAAAAGATCAATCAGCACCAAAAATGAAATTTTTCTGCCTTGGAAGTCTTGTTTTTCCTAGGTTTTTTGTAGGCAAATACAACTATGCACCAAATTTTAATCTAAATTTGCCGAAATTCATACTAGTAGAAAAATGCCAATGAATGTCAAGGCAAACGCTACGCATAAATTTAAAGATTTAAGAACTAACAAAGCTACTAGCAACCCCCAAAAAAATGCATCAAATATTTTGGAGCCACGCCCACCCATTCCGCCTCCGGCCCCCATTCATTTTGAAATCGGAAAAGCCTATATCTCCCACAGTTTTTGAGCTATAGCCACCAAATTTGGTGCCAAGGTAGGTGCTGATGACCCCCCAAAAACTGCGTCAAAAGTTTGGATGCCACGCCCACCACTACTGCCCTAGTCGCCCCCATCGTTCCCAACGCTTCGTCAAAAACGAGAATGCGTGTATCTTCCAGAGTTGTGGAGCTAGAGCCACAAAATTTAGTAGGAAGATAGCTGGCAACGACCCCCAAAAATCTGCATCATAGTTTTGGAGCCAAGCCCACCCATTTCGACCCTCTTTTCCCACTTTTTACAAACTTTGAGCTAGAGTCACCAAATTTGGTATGAAGATAGCAATTGACATCCCACATGGATCTGCAGAAAAAATTTGGATGCCACGCCCACCCATACCGCCCCCAGCCCCCCTTTCCCCACTTTTTACAAACTTTGAGCTAGAGTCACCCAATTTGCTATGAAGATAGCAATTGACTTTCCACAAAGATCTGCATCAAAAATTTGGATGCCACACCCACTCATTCCGCCCCAACCCCCTTTCCCCACTTTTTACAAACTTTGAGCTAGAGTCACCAAACTTTTAGGAAGATAGCTGGTGGCAGAATCTTTAAGGCATCGTACACCCTTGCCGCATCCGTACCCCTTTGCAATCAGGCCTGTTTTTACCGGTTTTAAAACTGGTAGCGAGTATACCGCAGTCGGTTGCGTCCGAATGCAACGTTTCCACTTGTTTTTATTTTTACCAGTACATAAGTGATTTAGGTTTTATAACTTCTTTCAGCCGATTAAGCATTGATTGGAAAAATTGTTTATATCCTTTGCCGTTATTTTGCTCTATTCTTTAATAATGACATTTTTGCGCATATCCTTAGACGTAACCTTCACCTGTAGTCAAATCCTACGCTCCAGGAGGACCGCAGATAATCATTTGGATTGAGATTAAAGGATTGAGGTAGCGAATTTAAATGGTTTTTTAACAGTATGGAGCAACCAAATTCTTGTATTGTGGGCACAATGTTTTCGGTCGTTGTCCTGTGGGAACCGAAAGTCATTTTCCAGTCCCAAAATCTTCGTAACAACAAATTTGTAAACCTTAATGTTCCGGTAACAGAGTGTAATCCGTATGTGTGTTCCCAGTCTTTTAGTAACTGTAGTAATAGCTTTGATTTTAGTATTGTCAACCAATGTGATGTTTTGTAGTCTATTGGAAAAATAAAATCCAATGCTACTGGCTTGGATCACATAGATCCGAAATTTATAAAAATAATTCTACCGCTTATAATTGGTCACATTACTCATATTTTTAACACAGCGATCACTACATCCCATTTTCCTGACCAATGGAAAGTTGCAAAAGTATTGCCTATCCCTAAGGCAAATCAAGATTTTAGGCCCATATCAATTCTGCCTTACATTTCAAAAATTTTCTCCTCTTCACGATATATATACAGTGTGCCACTAAAGTCACCGTACCCCTTAAAAATTGCACAAAACACACTGTAACTTGGTCAAATCTTTATTAAAACTCAAAATTTTAAATGTAGATTCATTAAATAAACTATTATCTTCAAAATAGCATTAACAAAATAGTAACATTTTAATTTAGTCTTATATTATAACTAAAAATCTACGAAAATTCAAATATTTGCGTCCACAAAAGTCTACGTACTCTTACTTTTATCATAACTAAACAACAGTAAACTCCAATTTACTAAGTCAAACTACAAACTTAGTATCTAGTAGGATATCCCTTCATTTTAATAACCTCTCTGAGGCGATTTGGCATTGACATGACTAATTTTTCAATATATTCAACGCCAAGTCCAGCCCACTCTTGACGCAATGCCTCTCGCAGCATACTTTTGTTCCTATGTGGTGCTTCCGAATTTTTTTTTCAAGCATATGCCACACATTTTTATTGGGTTTATGT
This sequence comes from Scaptomyza montana, assembly GCA_018904305.1. Classification (NCBI taxonomy): domain Eukaryota; kingdom Metazoa; phylum Arthropoda; class Insecta; order Diptera; family Drosophilidae; genus Scaptomyza; species Scaptomyza montana. Next base: position 846,617 of record JAEIGR010000048.1, read on the forward strand.
CGGGACTCTGTGGTGGTTTCTCCAATAAATTTGGCGTGTTGTAGAGGAGATAGAGTCGGGTGTTCATGGCTTTATGTTTAGTGTCGTTGTCTTGTTGGAAGTAGAAATCTGACCCTATACCAAGTTTATCAGCGCTGACTTTCAAATTTCTTTTAAGTACATTAATATACTTATGGTGGTCCATCACGCCATCAATAAAGTCAAGGTTTCCAACGCCCGAAGCAGCAATGCAACCCCAAACCATAACGCCACCGCCGCCGTGTTTTACAGTTTTTTTTGTGTTTTTCGGGTTAAGTGCTTCTCTAGCTCTTCGCAATACCCGGAGGCGCCCGTCCGAGCCAAATATATTGTATTTTGACTCATCTGAGAAGATCACCTTACGCCAAAACTCAACTGGTTTGTCTACGTACGCTTAAGCAAATTCCAAGCGCTTCTTTCGGTTTGTTAAATAAACGTGTGGCTTTTTGCGAGGAGTGTACGACTTAAAGTTGTATGTTTTGATAGTCCTACGCACAGTTTCCGAGTGTACATCCTTGTGAATACTTCTACTATGCTCTGATGCAATCTGTACTGCGCTACAGAACGGATCTTTGTCCACCAAATGCTTTATTTGACGCTTATCACGATCTGATAGTGCAGGTGGGCGGCCACATCTACTACCATTTTTGACGCGCCCTTCCTATTTAAAACGCCCTGTAGTATGTTGTATGCCAAATGAGCATATGCCCACAGTATTGTAGAGTATACAATATAACAAGTGGTCATATGCCCAACTTAAAAGTAAGAGTAACAACTCATAACATAACGACACTTTGTTGCTATGCTTATACAATCATAAATATACATAAGTGCAGTAATAGGATCCGTCACTTATGCGGACTGGCCGCAGCGTGAGATCGCTAGCGTAAGCACTTCTTGAGTATGTACCATCTGTACATATATATGTATATATACATAACTACATAGGCACATATGTACTGCAACTCTCTCTCTCTGCCGACGCTCTTAGCGGCAGAGCTCACTTAGAATATTGTATGTTGTAAGCAAAACATAAAATTGAATAAAACCGAGAGTACACTCTCGACCAGAATTCATTCTCAACTTAACACTGTATTGTTTCGCTTCCTATCGTATCCAGAGTTAACCAAAACTGTTTAAATGATTTTATATATTTGATATACACTTGGTTAACTTAACATGGCGACCGTGACAATGTCACGAACATGTTGTAAATAATACGTGAAAAAAAAAATTAATTAAAATTTTGAAAAACAACAACAACTGGAGGTGCAGCAGCGGCAGCAGCAACAACAATTAACGGCAACACATATACTAAAATTGGAACGATACAGAGAAGATTACCATGGCTGGAATTACTGAGTAAGTAGAGGTGATGAGCAATGCCTAAAAATAGGCGGAGTGGAATAAAAACAAGGCTTAAGGAAAGAAAAGCCAAACTCCTAAAACTGTTATATGCCCCCAACACAACAATTAGTTGGGAAGCAGGCACTAAAATACAGGCTGAAATTGACAATATCGAGTCGATTCAGCAAAAATACAAAAGCTCAACCTCACTTTTAAAAATATAAAATTAATAAACTCTAAAATATTTCAACCAGTACCACAGAAGATAAAAATAAACACTAAACCGGAAAAAAAAATGCCCAACGGACTGCCCCGGACCATTAGAGTCGCCGCACTGCAGCTATACATGCTGCAAGAGGACCAGCCCCGGCGCCCCAACAGCCTGTGAGAAGACCAGCACCGGCGCCCCAACAGCCTGTGCGAGGACCATTGCTGACACCATCGCGTTCCAAGCTAAGTCATCTTCGGGGACCGGCGGCGCTACAGCGAGCGCGCAACTTAATAAAAAAAATATATTTGTTAAATGAAATGTAAAGAAACGTTTGTAATACTGAGCGATAATTGCGTTGCTCGTAATAGAGTATGGCCTGTGAAGCCATACGAAACATTAGACAGGAGATCACTGCGTTGATCGAATAGGAAAATATTAATACAACAAACAAAAAAAAATATTAAAAAAAAAAATTATATTTCATACAACAAACAAAAAAAAATATTAAAAAAAAAAAATTATATTTCATACACAATATATATATGTATATATATTCTTAAAAAAAAAAAAAAACAATTAATCTGAAATTCAAATTTAATGTTTTCGAATGCAATTTCAAAAGACGGTAATATATTAGAAATAGAAAATATGTTAGACCACGAATCGAAAGTAGCGGATTCAACCGCAAATGTAATTAATAATGTCGAAACTGTCTCAGTAGATTTGAAAGTAATAACGGTTATGCTTATAATAATTGTTGTTCTTTTATTAGCAAATTTCCTAACTAAATTATATAAGTTGCACAATAAGTGCATAAAGAAAAGATATGCAAGTAGAGCAGACAATTTAGAAATGATATAACATGATAAGCATAATAAACGAAATCTATAATAAAGAACCAAATTTTACAATAAATGCATTACAAATATTACAAAAACATCGCGAATTCATTAAAATAACTGAATTCGAAAACGAATACATAGAAACTTTTCAACGTATTGCAAGTCCATTAATCGGTTGTTCCAAAACTGAAAAGGGCATGGTGTTGAGTACATTACCTTATGTAATGGTAAAAACTTCCAGCGAAACACATGCAATATTAGGCACAGAAACTATATTGATGCTGCGCATACACCGCTAAAAATCCATTTTCTATTAAACAATGGAATGGAATGTATTAGCGAAGAAAATAAATGATTATAAAGACAAGTTCGAAAAATCATACAAATGTATCAATTCTGATAAAACAATAAAGTCAGACACATTGGTACATCACGCGCAAATATTAACAGCTCAATATAATAACATAGTAACTACAATAAACAAAGTTAATGATAGATTAACGCAGGATCATATAGATATATGTCAGAAAATTGTAAAAAGTTTAAAAACCAGACTACATAATATTGGTACTAGACGGAGTATTGTAATAACAATTCCAGAAGATCCAAATCTGCTAGCTGAATTCAACGAGAACCAGTTAGAAGATTTAGATGAGTCTAAGCCAATAATCAATCCAGATATTGATATTGATATTGATAGTGACATTGAAACGCTCCAAGAAAATACAGAAACAATGACTAACCAGGTTTCCTCTTCAGTCCCTGAATTTGATGGTAAGAAGCTATCATTAAACAGATTCCTAACTGCTTTACGCATTGTGGAAAGAACTAAAGGCGACCAGGAGGATATAGCAGTTGAGGGTATTAAATCAAAAATAACCGGCACAATTCTGTACAAAGTACAACATGAATCTACTATATCCGGAATAATAAATAAGCTTAAAGATAACGTAAAAGGAGAATCTCCCGACGTATTAAAAGCTAAATTACTGAATATAAAACAAAAAGGCAAAACTGCTTCCCAGTATGCAACTGAAATGGACAATTTGCGAAAGCAATTGGAGGCAGCCTTTATTGATGACGGCCTAGACCCAAACAATGCAGAAAAATTCTCAACAAACGAGTCTATTTCTGCAATGATTAAAAATTGTGAGCATGAGAAACTGAAAGTAATACTGGAAGCTGGTAACTTCGTTACTTTCAATGATGTAATGGGTAAATATATCCATTGCAGCACAGAAATGACCGGAAGTGCAAATGCAGTATTATTTCAGCGAGGCCGCAATAATAGAGGAGGTAGTTACTATCCTCAAAGAGGTAGAGGCAATGGCCGCGGTAACTACAATTCCAATTATAATAATAATAATAACAGAAACAACAATAGAGGTGGACGAGGTTATAACCGAGGTAGGAATAATTCCAACCGAGGCTACAACCAAAATAGAAATCATTATAACAATAACAATAACAATAATGTCCGAGTTGCCCAAGATGCTTCGGGAAACTCGCAGACACCTCCAGATACTCAGGGTTAAATAGTAAAATATATACTGTTAATTTAAGTCTCAACAATTTCGTATCATTCAAAAACGTTGCAACAAATAAAAAGATAACATTTTTGATCGATACAGGTGCAGATATTTCAATTATAAAAGAAAATTCTGATGTCTTTCATGACATCCAAATCAATAAAATTATAGACATTCGAGGCATAGGAGAAGGAGTAATAAATTCCAAAGGACTAGCCTCAATCGAACTACAAACAGACAAATACATTATTCCATATAAATTTCATCTACTTCATTCAGATTTCGCAATCCCATGCGATGGAATAGATTTCATAAAAACATTTAATTGCCAATTAGATTACAATAGTTCAGAGGATTGGTTTATAATTAGACCACAAAACCTAACGTATCCTATCTATGTTCCAATAACATTTAGTTCTGGTACTAATTCCACACTTCTACCAGCAAGATCACAAGTGATACGCAAAATTGAGTTGTCTTCAGCAGACGAAAACATTTTAATTCCAAATCAGGAAATTAAACCGGGTGTTTATGTTGCAAACACTATTGCTACAGCCCAAAATACTTTTGTCCGATTTTTAAATACCACAGATAAATACCAAATAGTAGGCATTAATAACATAAAATTTGAATCACTTTCGAACTACGATGTAGTTCAAAATCTAAAAGACAATAGAAAAGAGTTTGTAATTAATAAATTAAAGAAAAATTTTCCAATTTTGTTTAAAAAACAACTTAAAGAAATATGCACCGAGTACAGTGATGTGTTCGGACTTGAAACCGAACCAATCACAACAAACAACTTCTATAAGCAAAAACTGAGACTTAAGGATGATGAGCCAGTATATGTTAAAAATTATCGATGTCCGCATAGCCAAATAGAAGAAATCCAGCATCAAGTTGGAAAGTTAATTGAACAAAATATTGTTGAACCGTCTGTTTCACCTTATAATAGCCCACTCTTATTAGTCCCAAAGAAATCTCTTCCGGGCTCTAAAGAGAAAAAATGGCGACTAGTAATTGACTATCGCCAAATAAATAAAAAATTGCTGTCAGATAAATTTCCACTCCCTAGAATTGACGATATTCTTGATCAATTGGGTAGAGCTAAATATTTTTCATGCCTTGACTTAATGTCAGGTTTCCACCAAATTGAGCTTGAGGAAAGCTCAAGAAATATAACGTCTTTTTCAACAAGCAATGGTTCATATCGCTTCACGCGATTACCATTTGGTTTAAAAATAGCGCCTAATTCATTTCAGAGAATGATGACAATAGCATTCTCAGGCCTAGAGCCTTCACAAGCTTTCCTTTACATGGATGATTTAATCGTTATTGGTTGTTCTGAACAACATATGATTAAAAACTTAACAGATGTTTTCAAACTTTGTAGAAAACACAATCTGAAACTACATCAAGAAAAATGTTAATTTTTCATGCACGAGGTGACGTTTTTAGGTCACAGATGCACAGATAAAGGAATCTTACCAGACGATAAAAAATTGGATGTTATCAATAACTATCCAGTCCCTACGGACGCAGACAGCGCTAGAAGATTCGTTGCATTTTGCAATTATTATAGACGTTTTATAAAAAACTTCGCCGAATATTCACGGCACATAACAAGATTATGTAAAAAGAATGTCCCATTTGAATGGACAACAGAATGTAAAAAGGCATTCCAGTACCTAAAAAATAAAATTTTTCAACCAAGTTTATTACAGTATCCAGATTTTAGCAAAGAATTTTGCATAATCACAGATGCAAGCAAGCAAGCATGTGGAGCAGTTTTAACTCAAAACTATAATGGACTCCAACTCCCAGTTGCATATGCATCAAGAGCATTCACTAAAGGTGAAAGCAATAAAAGTACTACAGAACAAGAACTAGCAGCAATACATTGGGCAATAACACATTTTCGACCATATATATATGGCAAACATTCTACAGTAAGAACTGATCACAGACCTTTAACATATTTATTTTCTATGATAAACCCAAGTTCAAAATTAACGCGCATGCGACTCGAATTAGAAGAATATGATTTTACTGTAGAGTATCTGAGAGGGAAAGATAATTTCGTGGCAGACGCCCTGTCAAGGATAACAATATCCGACCTAATTGACATGAATAGAAAAGTCCTGAAAGTCACTACCAGGCACCAAAGTAGACAAAACAATTTCTGCGCAGAAAATAAACAAGAACTATTGCCAAAGCAAAGTCTTGAAAAAGCTTCTAAGCCCAACGTATACGAAGTCATCACAAATGATGAGGTACGATAAGTAGTGACCTTGCGAATAACAGATTCGACATGTTAATTGAAACATGGAAAAACAGTTGTAGCAAGAATTAATGTTAGCGATTTGTACTCCAATGGAATTCTCGACTTAGGTCAGTTTTTCCAAAGGCTTGAATGGCAAGCCGGTGTATCTAAAATCAGCCAACTAAAAGTGGCAGGCACCGAGTGAAAAGATCTTTGAATCAATTTCAATAGATACTTTCAAACACATGGGCAATAAAAATTTAAAATCATTAAGAGTAGCGCTACTCAAGCCGGTGACCCAAATAAATAATGAACAAGAAAAAGAAGCTATATTGTCTACATTCCATGACGATCCAATTAAAGGAGGTCATACAGGCATAAATAAAACGATATCAAAAATAAAGAGACAATATTATTGGAAAAACATGACTAAACATGTAAAAGAGTACATAAATAAATGTCCAAAATGCCTGACGTCGAAAACGACGAAACATACAAGATCACCTATGATAATAACCGAAACTCCACAATATGCTTTTGACAGAGTGATAGTAGACACAATTGGTCCACTACCACGTTCGGAAAATGGGAATGAATACGCAATCACTTTAATATGTGATTTGACAAAGTATTTAGTAGCAATTCCTGTTGCAAACAAAAGTGCAACAACTGTCGCAAAAGCCATATTCGAATCTTTTATTCTGAAGTACGGTCCAATGAAGACGTTCATTACGGACATGGGAACAGAATATAAAAATTCCATTATAACTGACTTGTGCAAATATTTAAAAATAGATAACATAACATCTACAGCACACCACCACCAGACATTAGGTACCGTTGAAAGAAGTCATAGGACATTCAATGAGTACATTCGTTCATATATTTCAGTAGATAAAACTGATTGGGACATATGGTTACAGTATTTCGTGTATTGTTTTAACACAACACCATCAGTAACTCATAATTATTGTCCATATGAACTAGTATTTGGTAGACAAAATAACTTACCAATACAATTTAATAGCGTAAATACCATAGAACCTATATATAATATAGAAGATTATTCTAAAGAAGCTAAATTTAGACTAGAAAACGCGTATAAGAGAGCTCGAATACTTTTAGAAAAAAATAAAATCAAGCAAAAAGAAATAAATGATAAGAAAGTATTAGATTTTAAAATAAAAATAGGAGACCAGGTTTATTTAAAGAATGAAACAGGTCATAAATTAGAATCTTCTTATATAGGACCATTTAAGGTCATTAGTATAGAAAACAATAATAATATAATTATAAAGAATAAGAAAAATAGGGAACAAAAAGTTGTTCATAAGGATAGGCTAAAAATGATTAATAAATAAAAAAAAAAAAAAAAAAAAAAAAAAAAAAAAAAATATAAAAAAAAAATGTAAGAATATTTATATATACTAGTAAGTGGCCCGCTTACTTCGCTGCGCGGATAGTTTTTATAAATTTTAGCAACAGAAGATAGATACAAAATAAATAAATTAGAAAATATTTCACAAAATATTTAAGCAAAGTATTTAGTATTCTCTTTTCCACTCCACCATTGAGGTAGAGAATATTGTGGTTTCCCCAGTAGGCCTTATCCACTTATGAATTTAATTTGCAATTATTAACAACTTTAAGAGCTTCTTTATAAACGACATTGGTGGTTTTTCCGTCAGGTGCTAATACAAATAAACTTTTTGGTGAACTGACTCTTGAGCAGGCTACATAAAATTGGCCATGAGAAAAACAATCGTGTCTTAAGTCTAGTCGGCTAATTTAAGAGTTTGTCCCTGTGATTTATTAATTGTTAAGGCAAAGCAAACTTTTAAAGGAAATTGCAATCTTTTAAATTGAATTGGCAATTCAGAATCAGAAGGTATTAATGGAATTCTCGGCATAAAAACCGTTTCCCCTATACCATTGCCAGTAAAGATAATTGCTTCGACAACATTCTTATGAAGGACTTTAACTTGCAATCTTGTACCATTGCACAGTATTGGCGGTTTCAAGTTGCGAATCAACATTACAGGTGAACCAATCTTTAAAGTTAATTTATGTTGAGGCAGGCCAGCCGGATTTAATGAATTAAGAAAATCGACGGGGTAATGAACTGCATCTTCGATTTCAGTCACAGAATCAATAGAGTTATATGTCATTTCTTCACTTTGAAATGATTTTAATAAAAACTCGTTTATTTCCAATGCATTGTCATTTCTCGCAGTCAAAACAGCACGTTCTGAAAACCATTCGAGTGATTTTTGAGAGATATTTGTAATATCCGGAAATATTTTTAGAGTTAGCTCTTCAATACTTTTCACAACATGACACAAAGTGGATGGTAAAGTTATTTTGCCATCATGGGTTGGAAATAATCCATTTCCTATTTGAAGAAGCATTTCTGCAAATTCAACAGCTATGCTATCACCTTTTAAGTGCACTCGCATATTCTTCGTTAATGCAATTTTCTGTATTTTGGGCCACAAAATTGAAGACTTTAAGCACGCATTTATTTCATCTGCTCTTGTTCCTCTGGGGATCACTGGGAGAGTTTGTCGAAAATCACCAGTTAAGAGAACAGTTATGCCACCCATTAAGTATTCACTATCTCGAATGTCTTTCAAAGGTCGATCTACAGCTTCAAAAGCACCTTTATGGCCCATAGTACACTCATCCCAAACAATAAGCTTGCAATCTTTGAGCACAGCAGCAATATTAGATTGCTTTGAAATTGAGCAATGTGGTGTTTCTAAATGAATCATATTAAATGGAATCTTAAGTGTAGAATGCGCTGTGCGGCCACCATTTAGTAAAGTGGCTGCGATACCGGAAGAAGCAACGGCCAATGCAATTTTTTTACTTTGCCGTACCTTTGCCAATAATAAATTTAAAAGATACGTTTTACCTGTTCCACCAGGTGCATCTAAAAAATAGATTTCTCCTTTTTCTGCTTCAACGCTATATAGTATCTTTTCGTATACTTGTTTTTGCTCAGCAGTAAGGAGTAGCTCATTATTAACAACAAAATTATCACAATTTTCATAATTTGTTTCTCTATGATATTCAATATTTGGAACAATTTCCTCGGATCTAATTGGTAGTGGAAGTCCATAGTAAGTCTAGTTTTGACCACCAATAGACAGTACAATATCTTCAATCATTGAAGTTCAATGTAAATAAGACATTTATTTAATACATTATTCACAATACTTTCATCAATATTTCTGTCTTGTGAAAAATGAAAGGCTCTTAAAATATCTTCTGAGAAACACTCTTTATAAGTATTCCAAAGTTTAAGAGCATCTGAAATTTGACAAAATACTAACATTATTGCACGCCTAACAGCAAAAAAGACTGCTCAACGTCTTTGCACGATAGGCAACATGAAGACACTCAATTACGGGCATAGTATAATTGGAAGAGGGATCCAAGTCGAAACAGACTATATGATCCAAAGAAACAATTTTAACTATACGCCCACGCTCCTAGGAAAAGATGATTGGCGCTCAGGAGCTGAGCAGACGGCCATCAACGTATATACAGACGGCTCAAAAATGATGGAGGGAGTCGGCGCAGCAGTATACTGCGCCGAACCACCCATGAGCCTGTCTTACAAACTCCCGGACCACTGCAGCATATTCCAAGCGGAGATATTCGCAATCAGGAAAGCAGCAGAAGTAGTCTTAAAAACGAATACAACGCAGGACATGGTGAACATATTCGTAGATAGCCAGGCGGCAATCAAAGCCCTACAGGCTCACCACATAAGCTCTCGGAATGTCCTGGCGTGCAGGGAAACGCTAGATGCACTCGGCACCGTTAAAAAAGTGCGCATTTACTGGGTTCCAAGCCACCAGGGCTTCGAGGGCAACGAAACAGCGGACACTCTGGCTAAGCAAGGTGCAACGGGACTCAACAGTGACATTGTTGATGTCCCGATCTCCCTGCGAACGTTACACTCCTATATGGAGACACAGGCACGGGACACAGCAGTACGAAGGTGGACATACACCTCCGACTGCAGAATCTCAAGAATAATGTGCAAAACCTACGACGAGAAACTAACGAAATATGCACTAATGCTAAAAAGGCATGACTGCCGAAGGCTGGTAGGTCTCTTCACAGGCCACTGCCTAACCGCAGTACACGCGAAAAGGCTAGGCATAACTGACAACGACGAATGCCGGAAATGCAACGTTTCTGGTGTCAAAGAAACGCTTGAGCATCTCCTGTGCAGCTGCCCCGCACTGGCAGCACAAAGACTACGCTATCTACATGCTCCCTTTCTAGCTTCACTCGATGAAGCCAGTAAGCGGGAACCCAACAAGCTTCTGGCATTTGCCCGAAGTACGCTTACCCAGCTGGACACCACTTGGACACCATCGGGATAGCCCTCAACACCTCTAAACACCGGCCTCACTAAGGACCCTTCAGCGGTCTATGTGTGGCGCTCCCCCTGGGAGTGCCAGCCGGCATAACCTAACCTAACCTAACATTATTGCAAAAAGTTCTCTCAGTTTTGTAGGATTTTGACATATGACAGCTTCGGCTATAGTTGAATCCCAGTGCTTATCATCTTATAGTAATCCTACAGCTTTACACGCCAATTGAAATGATGCGCATGCTATACCATAAACGGTTTTTAAATTTAAAAATGAAGTTGGGCCCCTTACAAAATGTAATAAAAGTCTTAATTAAAAACATTCTGTATTATTGGGATGAAAAGTGTAAACTCTTCCCAAAGCTGAATCTCTTTTAACTCCAGGAAAATTTGGCACATCATGCCCTCGTTTTCTTCTTTGAAATTCTTTATTGTTCCATGTAAAATACGATGGAACTTCACAATATAGACGCGTTCTTGCAAACTCATCACGTGTGCATAGCTCGAAGAAGGCTAGCAAAGTGGTTTTGGGTGTAGTGCTTAATCTGTCAAGTAATTGTTGCGGATTATTGGGGTTAAAATATATCCGTTGACCATTTTCTAAATGAACAGCTAAGTGTGTAATAGCCGGAAAACGTTTATGTATGGGAAATGCAAGGATTCTTCATACCGCTTCTGAGCTACTTATTTAACGGCCACTTTCGTACATATTAATTTCATTACGTTGGTCTTCAAGAGTAAATGATGCTTGATCACTGCCCTTGTTAACATATTTACAAATGTATTTAATAGACTTTACAGAACTACATTACCCAACATTTATGTGAGCTTCAAATGTTCTCAATAGTACACAGTTATAAGGCACAACCCAACGATTATCTATGCAACTACCATTTATATTAATTGCATTACCACCATCTTCTATCGATCTTCTACGATATAGCGGGTAACTATCTTTTCCCGTCACAGTTTCTTTAAGTAATTGTCGAGGAAACCTTTTGGTACATTTTCCATTTTTCATGCATGGCGATTTATTATTAAATACACCGCAAGGACCATGAATCATATTGGACTTAACAATGTTAAATAACAAAGGATCCTCATCTGCGTTTGGTATTTCGGCACAGATAATTTTATCGATTTTATCTGGTCTTATTTTATTTTCTAACCAAAGTAGAATATGTACATATATGTGGTAAATCCCGCTTTTGCCATTCCACAGAGTACATGAAACATTGCACGCTTCCAAACAAAGAACCTTTTGTCAATAGTGGCATTAAAGCTTTAACTTTTAAATGAAAAACTCGAGCTATAATATCGTGACGATCATGCGGTTTTTGACCCGGTAACAAAACACTTTTGATGTCATTCCATTATGGATTGCATGTGAATGTTATGCAAAGATCTGGTCGCTCATAATGGCGAACATATGTCATAGCATCTTGAGTCTTTTCATGCATATATCGTGCAGAGCTTGTAAAAGAAGACGGTAAAATTACCATCTGACCAAGTTGAGCTGCGTCAACATCTTGTTGGCCTATTGCATCTTGTAGATGTATATAGCTATCTGCTCTGAGTTTCGCTTGATTGTAGCGAATATAATTTAACCTTTCTGTTTCAATTTTAGCATACATATCAACCAAAAACTGACTAAAAAGGGAACGACAATAAATTAAATGATTAATCTCAGATTGACGAATCATTATTTTATAGCTGTAAAAGCTTAAAGCAGATATCATTTTTTTGGTTCCGCCTTTTTTAATAATGGATTCCATTGTGGTATATCCACTGAATAGCCATCTTCGCCATAAGGAAATAGCAAAGGGTTCTGTAAGGCATCGTATGATCGATGCACCTCACTTATACGATGTAATTTATAATTATGGCTTTCAATAATAATATTGCGCTTTTCAAAATGCTGACCAACAATAACTTCTACTACAATAACTGCTACTTCGCTTGATAGTGCATTGGTGCATTGTAAAGCCCTTTATGTGCACCAGCGGGTGTTCGATCAGCATGTATAACCAATTTATAGTCTTTGGTACTTGTTTGTATTTTATTGAGAGCCATTTTTAGATCTTTTACATAACGATTATGATGATGAAACATACATTGAAGATCCTTTACTACGCTTAAATCAACATTTGAAATATTTTTGCAACGTAGTTGAGCTTCCTTTTCATCATCACCAACAAAATAAATTTGAAGAAACTGCATTTCTTCATTTGGCAAAGGTCGGACACTACCAATTAAGTGATACACTTGTCCTTGGACTTTAAAGGTTGACCAACTTTCATTTATAATTTTTGTACTTCCATAAGAAGTCATTTGAAAGCAGCTGTTATACTTTCTTATACGATCAATGAAATGATCATGCTTGGGATGTCCACCAATTATTAAGCTTTTAAGTGGATCAGGCAAACTTTCATTTTGTGCAAGTTTAACTTTTCCTGCCTTGCAACAGATACCCAAAGGCTCATTTTTCCATTTGCATATCAAATTCATACTACCAAGTTGAGTAATTTTATCTGACTTGTAAGCTATTTCAAAATCATAGTTTAAGCCAGACATGGCTTTAACACTCCATGCACGCAAACGCCTTTCTTGACGTGCATCAGGATTATTAGCCTGATGTCTTCTCACTGCAACTCGATGAGCTTCAGGATTATTAGCCTGATATCTTCTCACTACAACTCTAATAACATCAGGATTATCAACACGATATTTTTTTGATGCTTCTATGCGCTTACCCCTATTGATGTCACTATTTTTTTCAAATGAACGTTTTTTTTACCTTTTTTTCTGTTTTGCCGGTGAACCGACTACGTCTTTTAACAGGATTTTTAACATTTTCAGTTATACATTCACTTGACGTATCAGAATCTTGAGTAAATACTTACTCTAAAGGAATATAAACATCAAAATGTCCATTCATTAATGGACCGGTAAAACGCAATCTTTTTACAGGATGCATATTATTTCCGAATGCTTGTTATAAATTTCCATTTTGAAAAAATTGAAAATTTACAGCATAAATTTCTGATGCTGCTTGAAGCTCACATGCCCCCCTTTCCCCACTTTTTACAAACTTTGAGCTAGAGTCACCCAATTTGCTATGAAGATAGCAATTGACTTTCCACAAAGATCTGCATCAAAAATTTGGATGCCACACCCACTCATTCCGCCCCAACCCCCCTTTCCCCACTTTTTACAAACTTTGAGCTAGAGTCACCAAACTTTTAGGAAGATAGCTGGTGGCAGAATCTTTAAGGCATCGTACACCCTTGCCGCATCCGTACCCCTTTGCAATCAGGCCTGTTTTTACCGGTTTTAAAACTGGTAGCGAGTATACCGCAGTCGGTTGCGTCCGAATGCAACGTTTCCACTTGTTTTTAATTTTACCAGTACATAAGTGATTTAGGTTTTATAGCTTCTTTCAGCCGATTTCTCATTGATTGGAAAAATTGTTTATATCCTTTGCCGTTATTTTGCTCTATTCTTTAATAATGACATTTTTGCGCATATTCTTAGACGTAACCTTCACCTGTAGTCAAATCCTACGCTCCAGGAGGACCACAGATAATCATTTGGATTGAGATTAAAGGATTGAGGTAGCGAATTTAAATGGTTTTTTAACAGTACGGAGCAACCAAATTCTTATATTGTGGGCACAATGTTTTCGGTCGTTGTCCTGTGGGAACCGAAAGTCATTTTCCAGCCCTAAAATCCTGGCGGTTTCGGGTCAAAATTTTGTTTTCGGATATCAATGCACTTCTTGTGATCCATTGTGGACTCGATGATGTAGTTTTTGCTGTTTGACTGCTTTATATATAAATGCTTATAGGCAATTCACATTAGGAAACATCACTTGGAAAGATGAGATGTTGAAACTGTCTTTACACTGTAAAATCTAACATCAACTGGCTTCTTCTGCCTTTGTAAAAGTGTCGCGCAACTTTGACTATGTGTGTATTTATAAATTGAATACCGATAATAAAATAAATTTTCTGTCGTCGGATTGTCTGACTTAAGCGAAATGCAATGCTTCTATTGCATTTCGTTGGGCTCCCTTATCAAATTGACGATCCCTCTTGATTATTTTTGCGACGATTGGCATGCGTCGTCGTCTCCTCGATGATTTCGTCCTGTGTCGATTGGAAGAATCGCTCATTAACACTATTTACAGAAAACGAGCCCAAGAACCTATTTATTTTATCATGGTCTACCAACACGGCCTGCTTTTCGGGCGTGCTAAATACAAATATTTTTCAAAATAATAATAATTTGCAGGACACTTATTTTTCTCCACTACCGCCATGTTTAATTTGACATTCGTTTGCGTTGTTATTGTTTACATTTTCTATCGACCAACTAACAGAAAGACGGGATCCCAGAATTGTTGAATTTTAACGCAAGTTCAAAGCGAACGAAGTAACGAGTAGAAAAGTCGGTTTCCCCTAAAGACAAACAGCCGCGCTTGTTTTGATTATTGCTTCTTTGTTTGCAATACACAAGCCGCCATGTTTTTTTTGGTTTGTTGTTGTTTTGCACTGCTGTCTTATTCCTGTGTATTGCATAACCACTAAGTCAATACGTGAAAGCATGTTGCTTTGCCAAACTGAAACACTAAATTTATAATTTTGTACTAGTTTATTCATATTAATGTATCATTTTAGTTATAGTTTAGTTATTTATTTATGTAAGCAAAACTTTGGCATTTGTGCCTATCGCTGCATAACTGTACGGTAGTTGCGATGGCAAAATTGTTGGAAAGTGTCATAGAGCAAAAAACATGAAAGAGTATATATGACCAGCAATGCAAAACTGATATTTGCCTGCCTATTTTACTAGATGCTTGTTTATTTTCTGCTCGCCTGTTCCTGCAAAAGATCAATCAGCACCAAAAATGAAATTTTTCTGCCTTGGAAGTCTTGTTTTTCCTAGGTTTTTTGTAGGCAAATACAAATATGCACCAAATTTTAATCTAAATTTGCCGAAATTCATACTAGTAGAAAAATGTCAATGAATGTCAAGGCAAATACTAAGCATAAATTTAAATATGCACATGTAGATATACAGGATCTAGAGATGGGCATGGGCCGAGCCGTGCCCATGCCGTGCCTTTTTAAAAATATTCCGTGTTGGGCACTTTAAAAAAAATTGCCGTGTTTAACCGTGGCAAACCTCTAGAGGCACGGTAGGCACGTTAAACATGGTATGCACTGCAGGCACGGAAAGTACGGTAAAGAAAGAACCACTGTCAAGATTTTGAATTTCAATATGGCGGTATCGATAAGTTGGCCTAGTTTTATCGCTTCTTTGTCAGCTTGAGCTGTAGGATTTATCGATATATCTCACAATTTATAAACATTTATATTATCGATAACACGATTGATGCAACCCCGGCATCAGCTGTGCCATTGCACCGAGTATAAAGATTCTAGAGCAATCACTTCGTACTTCTTGCAATCGCTCTGCTTTGATGTTCATTTGCACGGCGGAACCCACAGAGCAGTTCGGCTGTTGAGCCCAAGGCATACTTAATATTAAAAATGGTCGAAGTAAAAATACCCTTTGTACCAATTTTCAATAATAGTCAATTACAACTCAAATATTTATTTTTTACATACACAAAGATTATTTTAATTATATAAATGCAAAACATGTTTGTTTTAGTTTTAGGTTTATAAATTATATACAACTTGTTTTGTTGATTATGAACGCCCTACGTTATTGACGAAAAGTAAAAAAACATATAAAACAGAAATAAAATAATAGTATATCACGTTTTGCTAATCATTTGAGCAAAGTTCATATTAAGTTTGTACTACCCTTCCAAGTTGGACTAAAATTGCCGATTTTATATTTTGTGCGGCAATTCTGTTTTGCTTCTTTTGTGAATACACACACACACACACACACACACACACACACACACACACACACACACACACACACACACACACACACACACACACACACACACACACACACACACACACACACACACACACACACACACACACACACACACACACACACACACACACACACACACACACACACACACACACACACACACACACACACACTTCATAAGTACCAGCGAGCTGTCATACAGCGAAGTTTTAGCGCTTTTTACTCGCAGAGACGATGGCAAGCTCAACGGTGTCCGCGATAAGGTCTCGAAAGCTCGTCGCACTGCTAAAGGCGACTTGCTTCTGGAGCTAAAGGAAGGCGGCCTGGAGTGTACCAAGCAGCTTAAGGATGAAATGGAGCTGGTGCTTGGAAAGAGCGCAGTGGTTCGCTCATTTACAGAGCAATCGCACTTTGCGATTCGAGATCTGGACGAGTTGGCAAACAAGGAGGAAATAGTGGCTGCGTTGTCGACACAGACTAATGCCAAGGGACGGGCGTTGCTCGAGGCGTTCTCTCTCCTGGACGTGGTGCTCCTAAACCACGGAACGCAGCACACGTTCAGCAGAGCTGGACTGGGTTCTGTCGTGGATTTAACATTCGTCAGTAGCTCGCTTTTTAGTTCGTCCGGTTGGAGCATCGACGACTCTTTCAATGCTAGTGATCACGTCGCCATATGGTACACAGTTGGAGTACGCCAGGATCGCCGTAATGCTCCAGCACAGCATTGGCTTAGGTATCGCGTCGAGACGCTTGACACGCGGACTTTTAGTGCCTGTCTAGAGTCTGCTGAGGTCTCCGATACAGCTGACAGCACCGAAGACGTGGTTGACAAAACCATGCGGATGCTAAGCAGAGCGTGCGATTCTAGCATGACCAGGAACAGAAGATACCATAGGCACCATGTCCCAGTATACTGGTGGAACGAGGAGATAGCCGAGGCTCGGAGCGACTGCAACTATGCGAGACACCGCTACCAGCGCTCACGTGGATCGCTGGTGTTTCAGGAACGGCAGGCTGAGTTTCTCGCCAGCAGGAGACGCTTCCAAAAGCTTGTTAAAGATAGCAAACGCAGATGCTTCCTGGACCTCTGCGACACTGCGGAGAATGACCCGTGGGGCATTGCCTACAAGTTGGTAGTTAAACGCTTTAACGCCTCTTCCCGCAGCCACCCCAAGGACCCAACATCGTTGAAAGAGATTATTAGGCATCTCTTTCCCAGTATGGCTGAGGATATCGGTGAGCTCCCGCCCGTGCCAGCCATTCCTCCTGCAGCTGAGCTCATCACACTGGAGGAGATTCGCCACGCTGCATCGATGTTGAAGCCGAGCAAGTCGCCTGGCCCAGATGGGATCCCTAACCGAGCACTAAAATTGGCAATCGCACTCCGCCCTGAGGTTTTCTCGAGTATGTTCAACAGCTGCCTACGAAGCGGAGTGTTTCCAAACCGCTGGAAAATTCAGCGCCTGGTCCTACTACCGAAGCCTGGCAAGCAGCTCGAGGATCCAGCTGCATATCGCCCTATCTGCCTGATCGATACGGTCGGTAAGCTATTGGAGCACCTGATTTGCACCCGGCTTGACGGCGCTATTGCAGCTGCTGGTGGAGTTTCACCGCAGCAGTATGGCTTCCGCAAAGCGAGATCTACGCTGGATGCGATCGGCAAGGTAGTCGAGCTAGCCTCGGGAGCGTTAGCCGGATGCAGATGGAAAGGCGGCGCTAAGAAGTACTGCCTAGTGACAACGTTGGATGTCAAAAATGCGTTCAACACGGCTAAATGGGGCTGCATCCTGGATGCCCTCGAGGCGCTCAACGTCCCGGAGTACCTACTTAGGATAACAAGAAGCTATATCAAGGATTGAATCCTGAATCCCGCCTCATCCCGAGCATCTCAGCGTGGATAAACAGGCGGCATGGGCAGCTAAAATTTTTACACTACGCAACTATTAAGTGGTCATGGCTGCTTCGGGGAATACCTGCACCGATTTGGGCATGAGGACGCCCCGTTCTGCACATTCTGTGGCGACAGTTTTGTCGAGAATGCCGAACACGTCCTACTTCACTGCGGACGCTTCTCCGGGCTTCGCAGCGATCTAGAGAGGGTTTTAGGCTGTAGCATCGAGGTGGGCAGCCTCGTGACACTGATGCTGGTCAGCAACGCCAACTGGCTGGCGTTCAGCGCGTTTGCGGCGGCAGTCATGACGGATCTGCGCAAGGCTGAGCGAGAGCGTAGAGGACAAGTAGAATAGGTGGAACTCGGCAGTAGCGACGCAATACCTCACGGCCGTACCGCTACTGCAAGGTTCCGCTTACGTATACCTTACCCTAATCAATGTGTACATATATATTACTTAGGTAAGCAATAAATGAATTTAAAAAAAAAAAAAACACACACACACACAAACACCCCAGGTGTCCGTTCCACCCTCTGTGCAGAGCGACGCTTCATCGCTGAGTACCCCACCGTCGTTGCATTTGCCGCAACCGGTAGTCTGGCCACTCCGAGGCCATCGGAAACGCTGCAGAGCTCGCTCATTAAAATGGGTGAGGCTCTTTCAGGCTTATCTGAGCTATTTAATGGTCAACGCCATATAAACGCGCTGATGCGCGACGAGTTGACAAAAATTGTCAGAGTGCAGGAGGCAGCTCTTAGGTTGAGCAAGCCACAAGTGGCAGTGGGTGCTACACATACATCACCACCCAATACTGTGCGCACTCTTGATAGGGTCAGGGAGCAAGTAGCTCACCATACTGGAGTCGCCCGCCGCGTAGCTGGCAGGTCAACTCCTAAGCGCCCTAGGGATCTGCAGGAGCTAAGAGGCACACCGCCCAAAAAACTGAAGCAAGGCTTCTCCAACGACCCTCTAGAGAGGCCTGCATCACAGGCAGCACCAAAGATGGCACTTCAGGCTGCTCCGCAGGCTGCACCAAGAACGTCCTGGACTAAAGTGAAGCCGAGAAAATCGTCTCACAGGCGTAACCGCGCGGATGCTATTGCTATATCTGGTGTTGACGGCTGCAGCTACGCCGACATGCTGCGTGTGGTCAAAACCGACCCTGCCTTACGTCAATACTGCGAGGACGTGCAGAATATTAGGCGAGAAGCAAACGGGGATCTGCTTCTTCGCCTAAATAAAAAGCCAGCGCACAGCTCAGAGGAGTTGCAATCAGCCATATGGAAAGCCCTAGGGGATAGATCGATGGTCAAGACGCTCGTTGACGTCCAACGCGTCGAGGTCCGGGACTTGGATGAGCTGACCACGAAGGAGGAATTGATTGACGCGATCCACAAAGCCATAGATGCACCCAACCTAACGGTGGAAGCAGTCCGCTCATTGCGAGCCCTACGCAGCGGATCATCGTCGGCAACGTTGGTTCTCCCTAAGCCTTTATCCACCCAGTTACTTGACCTAGCTAAGATCAGGGTTGGCTGGGTGATCTGTCGTATACGGCCTATTGTGCAGCCACTGCGCTGTTACAAATGCCTTGCGTTTGGGCATATCGCTGTGAAATGCACCAGCGAGGATGATCGCAGGGGTACGTGCTATAGGTGTGGCGAGGCTGGTCATGAGGCTGGGTCTTGCAGCATACCGCCATCGTGCTGGCTGTGCTCTAAACAGGGGTCAGGTAACGCGGGTCATACCACAGGCAGCTTCAACTGTCCTGCCTATAAAGTAGCTGTCGGACAGATGAAATGTTAAAGTTTCTACAATTAAACCTTAACCACTGCATGGCTGCTCAATCACTTTTGGGGCAGACAAAAAGAGAGCATGGCATCGATATATGCATGCTGAGCGAACCGCACCGAGTGCCGATTGCTCCATCATGCATCTGGGCGACGGACACTAGCAAGAAGGCCGCGTTGTGGGTGTGTGGTGCAGCTCAACAGCTTACCGATGTGCAGCAGTTCGAAGGATTTGTGAGAGCAAGGCTTGGCAGCCTGTGCATCTATAGCTGTTACCTTGCGCCCAGCTTGCCACTCACTGCTTTCTACGCGATTCTGGAGCAGCTAGTTGACGATGCTAGGGGTCGTGGCAGAATTATTCTCGCGACTTCAATGCATGGGCTCTGGAGTGGGGCAGCGTTTCAACAAACACCAGAGGCAGAGTGCTCTTGGAGACGCTTGCTGCACTGGATTTGGCACTTTTAAACAGCGGCAACGGACATACTTTTCAAGAGCTGGGGCAGGCTCAGTAATTGACCTCACGTTTGTCAGCCCCTCCTTATTCAACGCAGCTCAGTGGGTGATCAGCGACATCTACACAGCCAGCGACCACAATGCCATTATATGCACACTTGCTGGCCAGAAAGAGCGTAGTGTGCATAGTGCGCCGAACGCGAAACGCTACCGCAAGGAAACATTTGACGCCGCGGTGTTTTCCAGAGCAATCGCGCAGCTATCCACATCGGGCTCCGCTGAATCTCGTGCAGCACAACTGGCTGCGCAAATTTCCTCGGCATGTGACATCAGCATGGCACTGCGTCGTCCCTACAAGCGTCCCCACATCCCACGTATTGGTGGAACGCGGAGATTGACATGGCACGCCACGCCTGCATTAGAGACAGAAGGCTATGTCAACGCTCGGTCAACAGGCCTCATTTTGCAGCAAGACGTGAGGCGGGCTAGAGGTACGCTTAAGAGGGCGATTAAGGCGAGCAAGCGTGAATGCTACCTGCAGCTGTGCGACTCAGCTGAGCAGGATCCCTGGGGGAAAGCGTACAAAACGGTGGTCAAGCGCATATATGCTGGAAATCACCACCTCCCTTCCATGGAGCCAGATAGGATGCAGACCATTGTGGAGTGTCTGTTTCCTCACGGGAGATCACAGGCCGAGCGCGTAGCGTCATCGCATAACCAAGACTACACAGTACCAGCGGCCATCACACCAGAGGAGGTACTTGGTGTAGCCAAAGACATCGTGGCGAACAAATCACCAGGTCCGGATGGTATTCCAAACCAAGCCCTGAAGCTAGCTATGTCTATACAAGCCGATCAATTTGCCGCTCTTTTCAATGCATGCCTGCACGAAAGGACCTTTCCATTCGTCTGGAAAGTGCAGAATCTGTTGCTTTTGCCGAAGCCAGACAAACCGCCGGGGGAGTCTTCATCCTACAGACCAATCTGTCTGTTAAATACCATTGGCAAAGTTTTTGAAAAGCTGCTGGGGGCAAGGCTTAGCAATGCGATAGACATAGCTGGCGGGCTGTCCCCTTACCAGTTTGGGTTTCGCAAAGCGAGGTCAACCATCGACGCCCTAAGCATGGTGGTCGAGCTAGCAACCAGCGCTATTCAAGGCTCCAGATGGGCAGGAGGAGGGAAAGAGTACTGCCTCATAGTCACGCTGGACATTAAAAATGCGTTTAACTCCGCCAACTGGGAAGTCATCCTCAACGCCCTAGAGAAACTGCAGGTCCCCTCATATCTGCGTGACACAGTTAGGAGCTACTTTGACGGACGGGTGCTGCATTACCGGACCACTGAGGGCATCAAAGTGCACAATTTTTCTCCAGGAGTTCCACAGGGATCTGTTATTGGGCCACTACTGTGGAACATTATGTACGATGCAGTCTTAAGGATTAATCTTCCGGATAAGGCACACATAGTTGGATTTGCTGACGATGTTGCTATCGTCGTCGTGCGAAAGGAGTTGGAGCATGCTGAGGCCACGTGCAATACATGCATTGCCCGTGTGCAGGACTGGCTTAACCAGGCGGGATTGGAGCTGGCTGCGCACAAGACGGAGGCGGTGCTTGTGAGCAGCCGCAAGACGGTGGAAACAGCAAAAATAGTTGTTGGCCGGACTACGATTCTGTCCAAACGGGCAATCAAATATCTCGGCGTTATGCTGGACACGAGACTGTCCTTTAAAGAGCACCTGGAGTACACCGCAGCCAAGGCAGCTGGAGTATGTCGCGCACTATCGCACATAATGCTAAACGCGCGTGGGCCCAAGCAGGAGCGCCGCCGCTTATTAATGAGCGTAGTCCGTGCAACGGCTTTGTACGCAGCGCCAATCTGGTGGAGAGCCGTACGGGCTCAAAGCTACTGCCGCGGTATAGGCGCTACTTACCGTCTTTGCGCTATCAGAGTGTGCTGTGCCTTCCGGACGATTTCTGATGAGGCCGCCCTGGTCATCGCTGGCATGATACCCATCGAGGAGCTTGCCATTGAGTCGGGAGAGTTGGCTAGCCGGTCAGCCGCTACTACAGCACGCGCGAGCCGTCTGGCAGCAAGATCCAGCACTTTGGAGAGGTGGCAAGCACGCTGGAACTCTTCAGAGAAGGGGTGTTGGACATTCGCCTTGATTTCACGGCTCCCACCATGGCTCAACCGTGGTCATGGTGAAGTTAACTTTTACTTGACCCAGCTGCTGTCTGGACATGGCTGCTTCCGGAGTTATTTAAGGCGGTTTGGCCACGAGGAGAGCGATGAGTGCCTATGGTGCGGAAGAGGCTTACAGGAGGACGCACACCACGTACTGTTCACCTGCGGGCGGTTCGCGAACCAACGCACCACGCTTGAGCTCGCTTTGGGTGGTCCCATCACGATGGACAATCTTGTGCCAATTATGCTCGAGTCTCCGGCAAAATGGGAAGCGGTCAGCGCATATGCGGTAGAGGTGATGAAGGAGCAGAGGCGAGTGGAACGACTAAGGAGGTTCACTCCAATATAGAAGGTGATTGTAGTGTGCGAAGCCATTCCTAACGGACATACCGCATACTGCTTTCGCTCCTATACACATAACCACATGTATTTTATTCTACTCACTAAGTATTATTTATTGTTAATAGTTTAATAAAGAATTAAAAAAAAAAAAAAAACACACACAAACACATACACACACACACACAGACACACACACAGACAC
This sequence comes from Scaptomyza montana, assembly GCA_018904305.1. Lineage (NCBI taxonomy): Eukaryota > Metazoa > Arthropoda > Insecta > Diptera > Drosophilidae > Scaptomyza > Scaptomyza montana. Next base: position 870,005 of record JAEIGR010000048.1, read on the forward strand.
ACACACAAACACACACACAAACACAGACACACATACACACACTAACAGAGTAAAATAGCGAACGTGTTGAAAAAGATTATGAACAGACGAATATTGAGGGTTGGATTCCCTAATATAATATAATTGCTATTGTTGATATGTAATTTTTTTTATTTTTTTTTTTATAGTCTTTATTTGCAATCAGTCTCTATGGGGAATATCAGCGAATTGTACTGCATAACATTGACTTTTCTGTATAATATGTTTTATTCCATGACTTGGGAGTTGTTGTTGTTGTTTAAAAAGGGAGTGGGGGGGGTGTTGGAGGAGGGAGGAGGCTTTAAAATTGTATGTGTGTGGCAAATCCAGGGGGTGTAGCCTCTTCAGTCGCCGAGTCGTTGTACTGTTATCCAGCAGGTTTATAGTCAGAGGGTTGACATGGTTGTCCAGCCTATCCAGATATACCTTCGTGAGCCTAGCCACCTCCTGGCTTATGCGAGGGACTTCTAGCTCTTGGTGAATTTCTGCATTTGTATGATATGGGTGCGCCTCAGAAATAATGCGCAGAACCTTGTTTTGGAAGACTTGGATTCTTTCCCTGTTGTTTCTCTTTGCAGTGCCCCAGAGTGCTATGCCATACGTCCACATAGGTTTAAGTATGGCTTTGTAAATGAGGAGTTTGACCCTTAGTTTTATGGTGGACCTTCTATCTTGCAGCCTCACGTTCAACTGGGAACGTTTTTGTGTGAGATGACTACTCCAAGTCAAGCGCCTATCCAATACCAGGCCTAGGTACTTTGCAGTAACGCTGCTGGGTATGGCAACGCCATCCAGACTGACGGCAGGGCAGTCTCCTCTTCTCAGGGCAAACGTAATGTGTGTGGATTTGTCTGGGTTGACTACAATATTCCACCGTCTTAGCCATGTGTTTAAGCGGTCCAGCTGAGTTTGGATTATGCTGGACGCCACGATTGGGGGTTTATCATTGGCTAAAAAGGCGGTGTCATCGGCATAAGTGGCAGTGAGCATTCTAGGGTCGCTGATGGTTGGCATATCTGCTGTATACATTGTGTATAGCGTCGGGCCCAGGACACTTCCCTGTGGGACTCCAGCTCTGACTTCTCTTATTGCTGAGCTCTCCTCGCCACATTGGTGACACATTTTGGTTGCAGCTTGTAAAAAATGATTTATCTTACATGGATTGTTTTGATATGACTTAATTATATGTAAATATACAATAAATTTTAATGTAATCATCAATCATAGATATAATTAAATATATAAATAATATGGCAAAATTTTAAATATTGTTTCATAAGTGCTTCTTAATAAATAATATAAGAAAGTCACTTAAATATACACCTGAAAAAATATAATCGTATCATACAAACTGAGGCAGGTTCTTGTACACTCGATGCATACAAATAAATATTAATGCATGCATGTGAACACACATTCACGCAACGCTGTTCAATTTTCAGATACCCACCCAAAAATAACAAAACCCTACACGCAAATCAAATACGTAAATCAAATAAGCATATAAACAGCTGAGCTGCGTGGATCGACAGTCTCAGTCGACTGCCTCTCTGCATCTAATCGTAAACTAAAATAATGCAAGAGCGCGCCGTCGGCTCAACAGCCGAACTGCTCTGTGGGTTCCGCCGTGCAAAACAGTAAAAGCAGAGCGAGTGCAAGAAGTACGAAGTGTTTGCTCTAGAATCTTTACACTCGGTGGCCATTGTAATAAAGAAGTGACGCCACATTGTGAAAAGAAAATGAACAAAGAAAATTTGCAAAAAGCTTTAAAAGCAAAAGATCCTAAAATAAACTAAGTGAAAAAAAAACTAGGTGAAAAAAAAAAAACGATACCAAAAGCAGTGTGTGGAATAAATTCCAATTAATTCAATATAACAATGAGAGTCAAAACGTTGTGTGTGAATGCAAGACCATTTTGGCATGCACAATCACAGTTTAAAAAAAAACAAGTGGATACATTACAGTCGGACGCAACCGACTGCGGTATACTCGTTACCAGTTTTAAAACCGGTAAAAAGAGGCCGGATTGCAAAGGGATACGGATGCGGCAGGGGTGTATGCTGCCTTAAAGATTCTCCGATGCAGATGGGGATGCCACCAGCTATCTTCCTTCCAAATTTGGTGACTCTAGCTCAAAAATTGTAATAGGTTGGGAAAAGGGGCTATGGGTGGGGTGGCATCCAAATTTTTGATGCACATATTTGGAGGATGTCAATTGCTATCTTCATACCAAATTTGGTGACTCTAGCGCAAAATTTGTAAAAGGTGGGGAAAAGAGTGCTGGGTGCGGTATGGGTGGGCGTGGCATCAACATTTTTACATTTTCCAAATTCGATATTTTTTTTATCGATTGCATGTGTATATCGGAAACCAGAATAGTTATCGATAATTTGAAGCAAACTTGTTCTGCTCATGGTATAGAAGAACTTATACACAAAATCTGAAGTCTCTAGCTCTTGTAGTCTCTGAGATCCACGCGTTCATACAGACGGACAGACGGACAGACAGACAGACGGACAGACGGACAGACGGACATGGCTAAATCGACTCGGCTATTGATGCTGATCAAGAATATATATACTTTATGGGGTCGGAGATGCTTCCTTCTGCCTGTTACATACTTTTGCACAAAACCATTATACCCTTATTTACCCATTTTATGGGTTAAGGGTATAAAAACAGCGACAACTCTATAGCCTTAAGCATTTAAGCATGGTTTCATTTCAGTGAAACTATGCTTAAGGCGTATAAGCATTCGTTAAAAACAAAAACTGAACGAAACCGTGCGTAAGCATCGTTTGGGCAAACACACAGCGTATCATATGTTGAAACTTTGCGTGCTGCGATGCTTTAAGCACGTAAGCATCGTTTGGTTGGGCCTTAAGCCAAGTTGCTTACGCGCTAGAATATCCAAAACTTTGTCCAGCACTGTTTATACTCGTTACCGAAGGTTAAGAGTATATTGGTTTTGAGCAATGTCCGTCATGGTGTCTGTCCGTCTGCATGAACGCAACTTTTTCTACACCCTTCAAGCTAGGCTTGAAACTTTCCAATTCTCTTTATCTATGGCAAATCGATAAATTCGATAGCTCAAACCGATAAATCCACATATTTCGCACATCCTTACAGCTGGAACTACCAAATTTGGTAAGCAGATATCTACTAGCAACCGACAAACAACTGCATCAAAAAGCACGACCACCCATTCCGCCCCCAGCCCCCCCTCATTTGTATGTCAAAAAAGCCTATATCTCTCACAGTTTTTGAGCTATAGCCGTCGAATTTGGTGCCAAGATATGTGATGAAGGCCCACCAAAAACTGCAAAAAAACTTTCGATTCCACGCCCACCAATACTGCCCTAGCTGCCCCCAACCACCTCAACGCTTTGTCAAAAACGAAAATGCGTGTATCTTCTAGATTTGTGGCGCTAGAGCCACCACATTTGGTAGGAAATTAGCTGGTAACGACCCCCAAAGAACTGCATCAAAGTTTTGATGCCACGCCCACCCATACCGCCCCAAGCCCCCCTTTCCCCACTTTTTACAATTTTCGAGCTAGAGTCACAAAATTTGGTATGTAGATAGCAATTGACATTCCACATAGATCTGCATCAAAAATTTGGATGAAACGCCCACCCATACCACCCTCAGCCCCCCCCTCCCTTTTCCACACCTTTTACAAACTTTGAGCTAGAGTCACCAAATTTGGAAGGAATATAGCTGGTGGCATCCCCATCTGCATCGGAGAATCTTTACGGCAGCGTACACCCCTGCCGCATCCGTACCCCTTTGCAATCAAGCCTCTTTTTACCGGTTTTAATACTAGTATCGAGTATGCCGCAGTCGGTTGCTTCCGACTGCAACGTTTCCACTTGTTTTAACTTAATTTTAATGAATTTAGCTGTCTTAATAACAAAAATTTTTTCTATGGTTAAGTTTCCAGACATTACAATCTATTAATTTAAAGTTTGTACATGGATTTTTACATATTTTAGGTCATGTTACATACTTGCTATGTAAATAGTTCCAATGTTGCAACAAATGTCGCTTGTTTAAAATTCAGCTACGATAAATTAGACTAGCAAAATAGCCAGCTCTATGAACAATTTAGAATTTAAAATTTATATATCTAACGTATTGTATTACTCATATGTTTTTATAGCGGTAACAACAAAATCGAAGACGCCATCGAGTGTTATCAGCGGGCTGCTAATATGTTTAAAATGTCCAAGAACTGGTCCAAAGCCGGCGAATGCTTCTGTGAGGCAGCTACATTGCACGCGCGTGCTGGCAGCCGCCATGATGCAGGCACCTGCTACGTGGATGCATCTAACTGCTATAAAAAGGTGGACGTTGAAAATGCCGTTGGCTGCCTAATGAAATCAATAGATATTTACACCGACATGGGTCGCTTTTCAATGGCAGCCAAACATCATCAGAGTATTGCTGAAATGTATGAGACCGATCCGGCTACCCTGGTAAGAGTCGAATAGAAGACTAGACGATGCAATTTTTATATTACCTTAAAATTTGACATATCGTTTGCAGGCCAAATCTATTCAACACTATGAGCAGGCAGCCGACTATTTCAAGGGCGAAGAGTCTGTTAGTTCTGCTAACAAGTGCATGCTAAAAGTTGCTCAGTACGCTGCCCAGCTGGAGGATTATGAAAAAGCGATATCAATATACGAACAGGTTGCTGCCTCGTCGCTCGAGAGCTCGCTGCTTAAGTACAGCGCAAAGGAGTACTTCTTTCGTGCTGCTCTCTGTCACCTTAGCGTTGATTTGTTGAATGCGCAACACGCAATTGAGAAATATGCGCAACAGTACCCAGCATTCCAGGACTCACGGGAGTTTAAGCTTATCAAGGTATATCACCACTCAATTTGTTGAAATAAATAACTGGCTATTGCCTGCCCTCGTATGTTGTAGGTTTTGTGCGAGCATCTTGAGGAGCAAAACATTGAGGGCTTTACAGAAGCGGTAAAGGATTATGACAGCATCTCGCGCTTGGATCAGTGGTACACAACAATACTGCTAAGAATTAAAAAAGCTGCCGATGAAGATCCAGATTTGCGATAAGGATGCAAATATATCTTATTACATAACTGTTAAACTCATAAAGAAAATAAATTTGATGTATCTACATTTACATATAGACAACTTCGATATACATAAAGCATAAACTTTATGAAGTAAAATCAATTTAACATACTAACGATCACAAAATAAATAACAATGTTAAATAAGCACCATTCAAAACTGAGCCTAATGCTATAAAGGAATATTTCACAAAAACTTTTCATCTGCTTTAGCAATAATAAAGTTTTAAATTAAACGAAAGTTAAACCTTTTTATTTTGATACACACATATCGCTCACTTTCTTAAAGACTGGGATAGCTAAAAAATCAGATTTTAAGTTTATGATCCCGAATATTGTGGAAAATTAGCATATTGCCATCTGTATTAATTTCCGTTTTTATACCCTGAACCCATAACATGGGTAAAAAAGGGTATAATGGTTTTGTTGAAAAGTATGTAACAGGCAGAAGGAAACACCTCCGACCCCATAAAGTATATATATTCTCGATCAGCATCAACAGCCGAGTTGATATAGCCATGTGCGTCTGTCCATATGAACGCGTCGATCTCAGAGACTACAAGAGCTAGAGACTTCAGAATTTGAATATAAGTTTTCCTATACCATAAGCAGAACATGTTTGTTTCAAATTACCGTTAACTATTCTGGTTTTCGATATACACATGGAATCGATTACAAAAAACATCGAATTTGGAAAATGTATAAATAGGGTTTGAAAGAATGGGTAACGATAGAACTTTTCTCAAAATTTCGTCCAAATCGGTTAAGAAACACCAGAAATATCGAATTGCATCGATTGAAGTTAAGTCAGTATGCAGTAGTGCATTCACTTTTATACGCCGAGCCCATGAAATGGTTTTGTGTCTTTGGGTTTCAAATATAAGCTCTCGTATAATATTATTATCTTTTATAAATTTAATATATTTACTGCAACTGGGTTAAGGGTATCTTCTAACGGTAAAAACGGTATTTTAAATGCATATTCTTTAAATGTATTTATTCATTTTATGTTGTATTTAAAACTACTGCTTTTAGCACCAATAACGTCACATATCTCTTACGACTCCCAAAACTTAATTTGTATGCGACATTTACGGTACAAATGAAAGAATAATTGAAAATGTTGCTGTTGGATGCCACCGAATGCGTAATACTTTGATCACAGTATAAAACATGTAAGGCTTTAGTCAAGAAGGCTCGCCTAGGAGATACACTGAACCAGGGACCTTTTTTTGGAAAAAGTATTTTAATTATTGAAAATATACATAAAAAAAATTATAAAGTTAACTCCATTCTATACAAAGAAGTTCTAAGATACGAGGTCAATGGTACATATTAATTGTAATGATGTGAAGCATATATATACAGCGATGATATAAAAAGCAAAAAAAAGAAAAACTAAATGAACATTATATACAAGTTTGGCTTAAACTTATTGAGCAGTACTGTAAACCAGTGCATTATCTTTGTACGCTGCCTTATTAAATAAGGTCATATTACCATTAACATCAAAAAGTTTTTTACTTAACATTAGATTATAAATATAATCAGATCTTTTATAAAAACTGTCCTTATAACTATTTACATCGTATTCTTCAGTCAAAGACTTAATTAAGGGATTATTTTTTGAAACATTGGCTTCATGAAAATTACAAGTTAATTTTGCCAATTGCAAGTCAATACGCTTATAATCAAAAATTTTATATAATTTTTTATTCGAAACATACTTAAACGAATGCCTAGGTCTATGCAAGTTATAAACTTGCCTTACAGCCTTTCTTTCTAATAATCTTAATTTCTCTAGTTGATGGCTAGAAATGTTACTAGGATTGAACCAAGCAGGCGCAGCATAAGTTAATATTGGACGCAAGTACACAGAGTATAATAATCTTTTAAATTTCACATTAATCAGCTGACTATATAACAATGATTTGAGCATGTTTTTGACTTTGCCAAATTTATCAGAAATTTTATCTATGTGTACATTGAAACGATTATTAGCACAATAATGTACACCAAGATACTTAACTGTTTTTGTAGATTTAATATTAAAACCATTGATGGAAACATTGAAATTCCTTACTGTCCTACGCCTGCCAGGCTTAATTTGTTTTACATTTCCAACGAAATGAATCATTTCAGCTTTACTATTGTTAAGTATAAATTTCCAGTTTTGGTACCAAGTACTAAGCTTATTATTATCTTATTTATAGGGACCTTAATTATTAAAAGTTATATCATACACATTACATTACGACTCCTATTACATTACAAATTTTTTGTTTTCCATCAATGATTTTCATTATCGAGTCGCAAAAGCAGACTTAAAAAAAAACAAGTAAGAAGGCTCTAGTCGGGACAGCCCGACTAGAAGATACCCTGAACCCAGTTGCAAAAAATAAATTAAATTTATTTAAGACTTTGGTATACTGACTTAACTTCAATCGATTAAGCTCGATTTCTCCGGTGTTTCTTAACCGATTTGGACGAAATTTTCAGAAAAGATCAATCGTTACTCATTCTTTCAACCTTCATTTTTACATTTTCCAAATTCGATATTTTTTTGTTATCGATATTATGTGTATATCGGAAACCAGAACAGTTATCGATAATTTGAAGCAAACTTGTTCTGCTCATGGTATAGGAGAACTTATATCCCAAATCTGAAGTCTCTAGCTCTTGTAGTCTCTGAGATCCACGCGTTCATACAGACGGACAGACGGACAGACAGACGGACAGACGGACATGGCTAAATCGAATCGGCTATTGATGCTGATCAAGAATATATATACTCTATAGGGTCGGAGATGCTTCCTTCTGCCTGTTACATACTTTTGCACAAAACCATATAACCCATTTTATGGGTTAAGGGTATAAAAAAATCAATGAGTGTTGGAATTTACGGGCGATGTGTGAACACCTGTTTGTTGGTGTGTTTGTACCTGTATTACCGCTATGAGCAATTTTTCTTGAACAAAAATAATATTTTATTGAATTTGGGTTTACTTTTATACCCTTAACCCATAAAATGGGTAAATAAGCGTATAATGGTTTTGTGCAAAAGTATGTAACAGGCAGAAGGAAGCATCTCCGACCCTATAAAGTATATATATTCTTGATCAGCATCAATAGCCGAGTCGATTTAGCCATGTCCGTCTGTCCGTCTGTCTGTCCGTCTGTCCGTCTGTCTGTCTGTCCGTCTGTCCGTCTGTATGAACGCGTGGATCTCAGAGACTACAAGAGCTAGAGACTTCAGATTTGGGATATAAGTTCTCCTATACCATGAGCAGAACAAGTTTGCTTCAAATTATCGATAACTATTCTGGTTTCCGATATACACATAATATCGATAACAAAAAAATATCGAATTTGGAAAATGTAAAAATGAGGGTTGAAAGAATGAGTAACGATAGATCTTTTCTGAAAATTTCGTCCAAATCGGTTAAGAAACACCGGAGATATCGAATTTAATCGATTGAAGCTAAGTCAGTATACCAAAGTCTTATATAAATTTAATTTTTTTTTTGCAACTGGGTTCAGGGTATCTTCTAGTCGGGCTCTCCCGACTAGAGCCTTCTTACTTGTTTGAATTTGGGTTCGTCATTCGTCAGTTCATTCTCTTTTTAAAGAAGTCCGCTATGTTAGTCTGTAAGTGTGTGTGTGTGTGTGTTCACAAAAGAAGCAATACAATATTGTACTAGACGAATGATAAATGTTGGATACTCTTATATTGTTGGAAGATGATATGTTATTTAACTGTTTTTAGTTATTTCTCAATTGTGTGCCAACCTTTGCTAATCAAAATAATCACAATATGCAATTATTGCAAATATATTCTATAACTACATATCCACAATAGCACTTATATTTTATTAGGGTATCCAACATTCATCATTTGTCTAGTGCATTTCTGTTTTGCTTCTTTTGTGAATGCACACAAACTCACACTTTTCATTATAGCTAAATTTAATTATTGCCAACTCATTATTCTCTATTATAAATAAATATATTAACAATTGCCAACCCAGAAACACTGCACCTACAAATAATTAAGCTAATAAGCTTGTACGTAATAGTATTTTCTTTTGTGGTTGTTTCTGGGCATAACATAAACAGCAGAACCGCGTGACTCGACCGTCTCATTCGGCTGCTTCCCTGCAACTAAGCACAAACAAAACAAAGCGAATGCAAAGCAACAGACACAGCGTTCGTTAATTCACGAGTGAGACTTCGTCTGCTACGATCACTTTTCTCTGCCGCAACACCAATACCATCATATTTGTTTTCAGGCAGAGACAATTGTTGGACAACAACCACATACTATTTAAATTTTGGACTGCCTATCTGTGTTAGTTACGGCAGCGAGTTACAGCAGAGAGGTATGCATGTGAGTTTCTACTTCCAAAAGAAACTACGAACAATTCCAATAGGCTTCAGATATTGGCTCTGAAGCCGTTGGAGTTGGAATAAAAGAGCCAAAGCCACTATCAATATTTATATTTGTTAACAAAGTTTTAGAACTCATAGGCAAAGACAATTTCCACATAGTCCTCGCGTATGGAGAAACATTAATGAAATTCAAGCCCAGAGAAAGTCGGAAGATAATTACAGAGTTTCAACATAAAACATAAATATAGTTGTCTTTCGTTGGTGACGGTCGTGTTTTTGCGTGCTCTTAAATATATATTGTTCTCTGTGTTTGTGAACGGTGTATTACTCTGTTTAATCTGGTAATTAATTCTAGCAGTGATTGCAAATATACGTGTATATATTTACGTTGGCAAAAAAAGAGATTTGCCAAGCTTATACTCAATTCAATTTGCAGTTGAATTGACGCTGCTGTGCCTTAAATAAAGAAAACATACGTACATATATATGCATATATTTGCTTTTGCATATTCTGTGTCTACTAACAACAAATAGCTTGTCAATTTTATTACTCTCCCGCTTTCGTCCGGTCTTATCCGTCGTGCTTTCGGTTGTATTCTGCCTTCGTGCTCACGCTCTTTCACTCAAGCACTCTTTTGATTTTTACCGTTGTATCGTGCTCATTGCATCGACACATACATACGTACATACCTGCACCCTTCTTTGTTTTGGTATAACATATCAATTGTCATTTTAAACTACCTATTTAATTTATTCACTATGCTTGTCCGCTGCAGCAAAAATTTTAAAAAAGTTGGAACAACCAACCAAGATTTCATTTTATGTAGACTGTGTGAGAACATGATCCACATGAAATGTGCTGGCTTTACGGCCAAAATAAGGAACTGCTTAGTTGCCTTAAATGGTTCTGTGAGAGCTGCAATGTAGTGGAGAAGGAGACTGCCCAATGCATTAGGCAGACTCATGAAGGTTTCAAGTCTATGCATGTTGCCTTCAACAATCTGCATACGTCATTTAAAGAGCTTGAAAACAATTTTAAAAATGGCAAGACGATCACTGAATCTTCGAAGCGTAAGCGAATCTTGTCCAGTAAGCCACTTCTGGTGTCTTGCATTAATCACATAGCTCCTGTTGCTAGTCCATTAATGGTATTTAACTCGCCGGCAAGAAATCCCACTAATAGCCTACCACCGTTACTTCTATAAATGAGCCCTCTGGTTCGACAGCTTGTGTGCCTAGTAATCCTACTGGCGGTACAGCTGGGGCTCCCAAGCCTCTTGTTGTTGTGCCATTTAATAAATTTATATTTGTATCCAGGCTGGCATCCGATACTTCATCGGATGATGTTTCAGCTTATGTTAAAAGCAAAATTGATTCTCCTCCTATTATTGTTGAGAAGTTTAAATTTAAACACGCCCGAAGTATATCTTCTTTCAAGATGAGCGTGCCGCCTGAACTTTTTTCGACAATTTGTTCGGAAAAGTTCTGGCCGCAGCAGCTTGTTGTAAAGGAGTATGAGCATAGGCGAATTAATAATAATAAGGGTATTAGGATTAGTAGTGCACCGCCTGTTAGCCACCCAGTTGTCTCCACCTCGGTGGCAAAAAACTAATAAAACTACTTAGTTTGGCCTATCAAAATGTTAGAGGCCTTAACACTAAACTTTCTAAATTATATGTTAACAGCTTTTCATTTGATTCACATATAGTTGCACTCACGGAAACCTGGTTAAAACCCGATATTTCTGATTATTCCGTTTTTCCTTCAAAATTTAACTTGTACAGATGCGATCGTGCCTCCCGCAAGGGGGGTGGTGTTCTAATTACTGTTGACTCTTGTTTTTCCTCTGTACAGATTCTTTCTCATGATCTTCCGGACATAGAGTTTTTATGTGTTAAAATATTACTTAACGGCCGTTCACCATCTGTTACTTGTTCTTATATTCCTCCTCATTCTGATACTAACATTTACTCATCCCATCTAAGTGCCCTGCAACTTGTTTCGTCATTGTTGACAGATATGGATAATCTGATAGTGGTTGGTGATTTTATTCTGCCACATGTTGTATGGTCTGTGAATGACACATCTTCGGCGGTATAACCAGTCACTTCTGATGATTTTATCGATGGCCTACTGGAGTTAGGCCTATCGCAAGTTAACAGGGTGCATAACTGTAGTAGTAGAATGTTGGACTTAATATTTGTTTCGGACTCAGATTGCAGTAATGTTAGTAGAATTCCCCCTCTAGTGCTTCCGGAAGATACCTATCATCCAACCTTAGAGCTATCCATCGAAATTCTTAACCCTAGTTCAGTATGTAATAATACTTTAAAAACCCGTTGCTTTCGTAAAACTAACTTTAATAAATTAAATTATCTTCTTCAACATACTAATTGGTCTCGCCTTTATTCTTGCCATATTTTATAGGACCCTGAATTCGCTTTTGGATATTTGTGTTCCCCTCACTTGTTCTTCGAGTGATAATAAACCACCTTGGTTTACGAGGGAACTTTCGAAATTGAAAAACGTGAAGACAAGATCATATAAAAAATTTAAAAAATCAGGAACTACTTTAGATTTATCTTCTTATTTAGTAGCTAAATCGAGTTTTCTTTCTGTTAACACATCTTGTTATAATAATTATCTTAATCGTTGTAGACTAAACTTTTCACGTGACCTTAAACAGTTTTATAAATTTGTTAACTCTAAACGTAAGTCTTCTTGCTTTCCATCCTCAGTATACCTTGATAATACAAAAGTAAGTTCTGATCAGGCAGTAGCCGATCTATTTGCTGAGTATTTTCAATCTGTATATTCAACGATTTATATAGTTGCAGTAATTCCTATCCTTTTCAAGTTCAATCGTCAAATTGCATATATATCCCAGTTAAAACTGAGTGTACGCTTCTAAGTGACCTTAACTCTATCAAACCAGGCTACCTGCCTGGTCCTGATGGAGTGCCAGGTTATATACGTAGAGACTGTGCGGATTCACTTTGCAAACTCTTACATAAAATTTAACTTTTCGGTTGACTCAACTGTGTTTCCTGCTATATAGAAGGAATCTTTTATCATTTCACTCCATAAAATTCTTCTAAGTCTAACGTTAAAAATTATAGGGGTATATCCAAGTTGTCTGCCATTCCTAAAGTGATTGAAAAAATTATATGTTCTCAATTGCAACACACATGTAGTTCAATTATATCGCCTTATCAACACTGTTTTGTTAGGCGAATATCTACTACCACTAACCTTCTTGAATTCACTTCGCTTGAAGTGGTAAAATGCAAACTGACGTTGTTTACACCGATTTTAGTAAGGCATTTGATTCTGTAAGTCATTCTCTGTTGCTTCAAAAATTGAATATTATTGGATTTCTAGCAAAACTTTTATTGTGGTTTTCGGAATACTTGTGTGGCCGTAAAAAAATATGTTTTTAAATCGTCTGTATCTAAACCTTTTTTAGTTACCTCTGGGGTTCCCCAGGGTAGTCACCTTGGACCTTTGCTATTTAATCTGTTTATTAATGACCTTCCATCTGTTATTACTAACTCTTATGTATATATGTTTGCTGATGATGTGAAACTATGTTTCACCTACAATGATGTTTCTCTTTGTAACATGCTGCAGTCGGATTTGGGTGCATTGTTGGCCTGGTGTCGTTTTAACTTACTCAATTTAAATTGTTCTAAATGTAAAGTAATATCTTTTTGTAGAAGTACACCTCATTCTGCTCACTACTTGCTTGATAATTCACCACTTGACCGCGTGTTTGAAATTAAAGATTTAGGTACTATTCTTGATTCTAAATTAAAGTTTGACTCTCATATTTCGTCTATGGTCAATAAGGCCATTAATGTCTTTGGCTTCATCAAGCGGTGGTCAAAAGAGTTTAACGATCCCTACACCACTAAAACGCTTTATACATCCCTAGTACGTGCCATCCTGGAGTATGGATCCTGTGTGTGGTCCCCACAATACTCGATTCACCAGGATAGAATTGAATCTGTGCAGAAGAAATGTCTTCTATTTGCCCTTAGAAGTTTTAACTGGGTTCCTGGAGTTGACTTACCCCCATATTCAAGTAGACTCCTTTTAATAAATCTTCCCCCCCCTATTAAACCATAGAACCATGCATGGAGTATTATTTATTACTAACCTACTTAATGGTGAAATTTGCCTCATCAGTTCTTTTGAGTCGAATTAAATTTAATGTCCCAATTAGATCTTAACGTAACTTTTTACCCCTTAGCCTTGATCGTTGCTTGAGCAACTATTTAATCCATTAACCATTTCGTGTTTTATGTTCTGACTATATAAAATTTTAACCTCTTGTCTCCTTGGAGACCTCAATTCCAGTACTAAAACGATCGATCCTTTTTTGTTTATCAAATCGTAACCACTAACTACTAATCTAACGCTGCAATATATTATTATTGGACGTAGATGTACTAACGAACAGTACAGTCAAGTGGCCCAACGATACCAAGCACCGGCTTGTTAACGCGTGGACCCACGCACAAAGCGACCCACCTCCCGCCCATCTGACCGAGGGGCGCTCCGCTTATCGTGCGGTTACGATGATCGCGAACATGTAGACAAATGACACAAAACTAACTTTTTAATAGAGCAAGTAGGAGTGGCACTGTGTATTAAGTGGGAAAGATCGTTATAAATAGAACACAGAATACGAAAAGGGTTATGAAGAGCATAATTAGAATTACAAGTTTGAAGAGATATAGGTACAAAATTTCTAGTATTTCTAATAGGAACAGCAAAGTTAATTTGGTTAATTAATTCAGAAGATAATGATTGGGTTTTTCTGGGTTTTCCCCAATCCACGCAACAAATGTTGGACCCTTAATTTTATTGTTGAACTTCCCAGGGCTTTAACTTTAACATTATAATTTTTTACCTAAATTTACTTTCAGATTTATATATAATTTTATTTTAATTGATTTTTAATTTCAATTTTTAATTTTATTTAAATTTAAATTAATTTGGATTTTATGTCAGCTGATCTTAGTTGACAATAAACAAACAAATAAATAAATATTAACAACTGCCAAAACAGAAACCCTGCACCTACAAATAAATAAACTTGAACGTAATAGTATTTTATTTTGTGGTTGTTTGTGGGCATAACATAAACAGCAGAACCGCGTGACTCAACCGTCTCAGTCGGGTGCTTCTCTGCATCTAAGCACAAACAAAACAAAGCGAATGCAAAGCAACAGACACAGCGTTCGTTAATTCATGAGCGAGACTTCGTCTGCTACGACCACTTTTCTCTGCCGCAACACCAATACCATCATATTCATTTACATGATGTTAACACATCAATAAAAATAAAACTCCAAACAAACGATTTTATTATTTTCGCTCACAACAATACTCAACATATATTTGTTATATATATGTAAATATATATATAATTTTCAATTAAAACTAAATTATAAAAAAACATCTTAGGATTGACAGTGCTGTTGTGTATCAATAACAAATAAATATAAGATTAGGCCAGCTACTCAGTGTTGAGCTTCATTTATTGCGAAAAAAAATAAAAACCATTAATAATCATTAATTTTGAGTTTTACTTTTCATTTGTCAAAAATAATTACTTTTGATATAATTTTTTTTTATATATATAGCTAAAAAAAAAACTAAAAAACACGCTTTCATAGAATATCAAATTAAAAATTTCAAAAATACATATTTTTTAAAGTAAAACAATAATGATCGAAAAGTTGTAGTATTATTGTGAAAATGCGTGGGCGCTTTGTGCTATATTTTTCAATCATAATTGTTTTAAGCTTACTTAAAAAACTATCTTTTAAATTTTTAGTTCGATGTGCTGTAAAAGCGTGTTTTTTTTACACTTAGGGTGTTCACTTTGTGTTGCAAATGTGCAAAAGTGTAACTTTGAAACACCGCTGTCGTTTGCAATGGAGTAATTCAATTATGACTTTAAAACCGACTTTCTCAAAGCTCTTTTTACTAAGGCTAGTCTTGAAGTAAGCGACCGAAATGTTGAAAAAATCAAAAGTAATGTGCTTTAATGTGTATCATTTTTACAACTATTTTATGGTCAGGTGCGATTCATGTCGGTTTTATTGGTTAAAATAGGCTTATGAGAAGGCCCAAACCCATTTTTAATAATCAAACAAACCTTAATGGCATCTGACCGTGAAATATTCCTCCATGGATCGGCTGGCCAATTTAAACGAATTTTTTCAACTTCTTGTGTTTGTAAATTATTTATTGTGGGGTTGTGAATTTAAACAGGGGGCTTCTCCAGTGGCTCCCAGCATTAAAGTTATGTTCTCTGAGATATTAACAACAATTTGCGGTATCGCAATAATATTTAGGTCCTTTAAATACCTCAACTGATGTAGCAAATCAACTTTTTGTGTAGAAATAGGTTCAAAACACATTATTAATCACTTGTATGCAACCTTTTTTATAGTTTTTAGTATTTTGTATTATATTAATTGAAAACATAACTTATCGACCAAATAATCTGTGTTTTTCAAAAAAAAAATTTAAATTACTTGATAGTTTCGTCCTTTTTCAACTTTACAGTGCGGTTTACAACCAATTACCATTTAAAAATCCGGTAAAATCAGTAATAGACGAAAAGGGAGGATATATATTTTTTTATTAATTTGCTATAATTTCTTATTTGACATTAAGTTTTTTTAAATTTATGATACTTAAATATCTTGTAAAAATACTTATGGCATACATAAATTTCTCGACTTTTAGTTTTAATTAAAGAAAAAACATAGTGGCGCATAGTAAATTTTGGCTATGCCAAGACTATGATACCCTTCACACAGCCAAATCAATGCTTCCCCCTCTTATGTTTCTGTGCAGTTGTTGGTAATTTTTCGCTAATATTTTTACTTTTGAGCGTCATTTACTTGTTCGTGTGAAACAACAACAATTTGACATGTAGGTACTTGAAAGTGCACGACAGAGACAACAATTGATAGTACGATATGGTAAATTTGTATGGTGGCTATGTCGTAGAATGCTCCGATCGAAATGAAGTTTCATAGTGAACAAACCCGACATGATCTAAGCAATCTGTGAAAGTTTCATCAAGATCGGTTCAGCAGTTTGGCCGGAAATCGTGTTGATATGGTAAATTTGTATGGTGGCTATGTCGTAGAATGCTCCGATCGGGATGAAATTTCATAGTGAACAAACCCGATATGATCTAAGCAATCTGTGAAAGTTTCATCAAGATCGGTTCAGCAGTTTGGCCGGAAATCGTGTTGATATGGTAAATTTATATGGTGGCTATATCGTAGAATGCTCCGATCGGGATGAAATTTCATAGTGAACAAACCCGACATGATCTAAGCAATCTGTGAAAGTTTCATCAAGATCGGTTCAGCAGTTTGGCCGGAAATCGTGTTGAAACAGACAGACGGACAGACGGACGGACGGACGGAAATCAATTCCTGAGCTCGTCCTGATCATTTTGATATAAAGTTTATGGGGTCTCCCATCATTCCTTAAAGGCGTTACAGATTTATGACAAAGTCAATATACCCTGATTCACATGTGAAGGGTATAAAAATACAAAATCAATACTATAAATTAAATATTGTTCAATTTATATTACTATACTTTATAGCTTACTAAAATAAGTGAAATCGATTAGTATTGTCTCTTAAGATAGGAAATAATTGATAAACATGTGAAAACGTTGCAGTCGGACGCAACCGACTGCACTATACTCGATACCAGTCTTAAAACCGGTAAAAAGAGGCCTGATTGCAAAGGGGTACGGATGCGGCAGGGGTGTACGCTGCCTTAAAGATTCTCCGATGCAGATGGGGATGCCACCAGCTATATTCCTTCCAAATTTGGTGACTCTAGCTCAAAGTTTGTAAAAGGTGTGGAAAAGAGAGGGGGGGGCGGAGGGTGGTATGGGTGGGCGTTTCATCCAAATTTTTGATGCAGATCTATGTGGAATGTCAATTGCTATCTACATACCAAATTTTGTGACTCTAGCTCGAAAATTGTCAAAAGTGGGGAAAGGGGGGCTGGGGGTGGTATGAGTGGGCGTGGCATCCAAATTTTTAATGCAGATCCATGTGTAATGTCAATAGCTACCTTCATACCAAACTTGGTGACTCTAGCTCGAAGTTTGAAAAAAGTGGAGAAATGGGGGCGGAATGGGTGGGCGTGGCTCCAGAACTTTGATGCAGATTGTTGGGGGTCGTTGCCAGCTATCTTCCTACCAAATTTGGTGGCTCTAGCTCCACAACTCTGGAAGAAACACGCATTCCCGTTTTTGACGATACTAGGGCGGTATTGGTGGGCGTGGCATCCAATCTTTTGATGCCGTCTTTGGGGGGGGCATCATCGCCTATCATGGCACCAAATTTAGTGGCTATAGCTCAAAAACTGTGGGAGATATAGGCTTTTTTGACTTTAAAATGCGGGGGGGCTGGGGGCGGAATGGGTGGGCGTGGCTCCAAAATTTTTGATGCAGTTTTTTGAGGGTTGCTAGTAGCTATCCTCTCAGCAAATTTGGTAGTTCTAGCTGTAAGGATGTGCGAAATATGTTGATTTATCGGTTTTGAGTTATCGAATTTATCGATTTGCCAGCCCCCCAGTTATCGTAGAACCCCAATCTTGACACTTTAATTTACTTTCCCATAGATATAGAGAAATGGAAAGTTTCAAGTCTCTAGCTTGAAGGGTGTGGAAATAAGTTTCGTTCATACAGACGGACAGACACCATGACGGACATTGCACAAACTCAATATACTCTTTACATTCGGTATCGAGTATAATAAACTGATGCATTGCTATGTCAAAATATATATGTATGCCGACCAGTTTAAGTGTTAATATAATTTTTAATACAAATGATTCAGATCGTTAGTTGAAAAGTTTTAAGTTTCTTAATACATATTAAAATTGTGTTGCGTGTTTTGATTTAATTTAGTTTTCTTACGATTAAGCCAATATTTTAAATGACGGCGAATTTGCGCACTCTTATAAATTGTGGAATTCAAAAAGACAAATAAGCTATAATTATAAAATAAAGCTATCTAATAATAAGTAGTTTGTGAATTACACACAAATTATATGCATAGAGGAAATTAACACAGCGTTGTTAGTAAAATAAGTACATGTTAAAATATGAGTATTATACATAAATAGTTCTTCGTTTATGTACACTTTTGAGAATGTATGTTTGTATGTATACATGTTTAATGGTCACAGCTTAAATCCACCTAAAAAATATTTAAGTAATTCCTGAATTCAAAGTTTATAAAGAACTTAATTGTATCCGAAAGATAATATACATCCAACAGATGGGAAAAGCACCCAGTAGATACGTTCCTCGATTGATTTTTGCTGCTGATGTTGTTTAGCCTTGCTATTTGAAAACTATCTAATTTATTAAATAGTTTTGTTTTGATACAATCAAACAATTATCACAATATGAGTATACTTACAAATTAAAAATCAATATTACAAAAATTTAAATAAATCGTGATTTGAAAGTCAACTACTTTAACGACATTTTTGCAAAAAGATCTGCTTAAAACCCGTATTTGTGGTTTCGTTTATTCAAATACAACTGTGAAATTTAAAATTGCACCGTTTCGAATTTTTTAAACGTCTAAAAAGGAAATATATTATTTATACCAGTGATGGGCAGACGTCGACGTCCAAAATATTTCTAACTCACACGAGGCAGCGCGCTGGCTCGTGTGAGTTGGATTTTTCGCTGCCGACTGCACGAAATCACACGTACGCTATAAGCATTGAAAGCTATTTTTAGAACACGATTGTTCGTTCGTCGTCGGTTGTCGTGCCGAAGCATGCATTAGAGCACGCATTAAGGCCTATTTACTCTTGACTTAACTTAACTTAACGTAACTTAACGTAAGTTAACTTAAGGAATGTATGCGTTTACTCTCAACTTAACTTAACTTAAGAAATCAGTGTGTTAGTGCTGTAGAATTATGTTAGCAGTGCTGTTAAACACAGAAAAATATATTGACCGCTCATTGGCGCATTTTGAATACAACGTTGCAACCAAGTTCTTTGGCAATTGCAGCCCAAACTTCTCTTTTTTTAATTATATTTTTAAAGTCTTTTGACTTTTTATCATATAATAAAGCATGATTTTGTACTAAAATAATAAGTTTATCTTCATCCATTTGAATATTTGATTTTGTAAACATTTTGTAAAGAGCGTTAAACGTTTTGCATCACAGTTTTTGATCAGCTGTTTGATTTTCATGTTAATAAACACTGTTCAACTTAAGAACTTAACGTAAGAATCTGCAACCTGCAGGTTCAGAATTAAGTTAAGTTACGTTAAGTTGAGAGTAAACGCTAGCATTGACAGCCATAAGGCAGATTGAGTCAGCTGACTCTTAAATTAAGTTAAGTTAAGTTAAGTCAAGAGTAAATAGGCCTTTAGACTTAACATTGTACTTTTAGTTGAAGGCGAACTATTGACAGGCAAGCACCACGCAGCGCATTAGCAAAAAACCAATTTTTTACAGTTCGCTCCAAAATGTTTATGCCCGAATGGGAGAATGAATTTTTCTTTATAGAAAATGAGGATGGCAAAGCGCAATGCTTGATTTGCAATTTTATAGCTTGTCGCAACATTACATTTTATTTAAAACGGCATTTTTCCTTTTGCCACGAGGCATATAAAATTTATACAGGAGAGCAGAGAAATTTAATTATTTTGCAATTGCAAGCGGAATATTTTCTGCATTTCATTGCTGTTGAAGATATTGATAATGATATTGATAAAAATGTTGTTATTGATATTTATGATGATAATGATAATGATGATAATAATAATGATGATAATGATGATAATAATAATTATGATAATGATGATAATGATAATGATGATAATAATAATGATGATAATTTTTTTTTTTTTTTGTGTGAGGAGGGGAAATGCCTGCACGCATCTCTCAATCTGCCGTCGCAGAGAGGTATGTGGGGCTTGCACCCACTAAAACCCCCCCTCCTTAGGCCATTTTCCACTTCGGGATCGCTTTCGCATTACTTCGAAGTGGTGCCTATTTCGCACGTTGCGCCAACCGTTAACGCCTTGTACGTTCACTTAATGGATCCGCGTCCGGATCCTGCCATCACTTAGACACATCACGTCATCATTGTGCCTCAATTTGTGCAATGCGCCGCTCTTCCAGTATAACGGCGTCCAGATCGCGTTTCTTTAGCAGGAGAACACTCCCCGCAAAGTTTGTAACTGCGTCCCAGAACTCCTTGCGCAGCAGCATTTTTCCTACAATGTTTTCGGGTTCGATGGGTCCAATATTGTTTTCCAGCGCGCATCTATACTCGTTCCACTTCTGGCAGTGGAAAAATGTATGTTCTGCGTCGTCAACAGCCACATCACCATAGATACAGCAAACACCATCCGTTTTCCCCATGCGGAAAAGGTATTTCCGGAAATATCCATGTCCGGCCAACAGCTGTGTTAGGTAATAATTTACCTCGCCATGACCTCTGTTCATCCAGCTCTTGACGTTAGGAATAAGCCTCGACGTCCACCTGCCGGTTGCTTCTGCACTCCATCGCTCTTGCCACTGTTGGATTGTCTGCTGTCTAGCTTCCCCAAAGTTCAAAACTCTTCCTTCCTGCTTTGCTACCCAGCGTTTCCTGCGTTCAAAAGCTAGTAAGTCGATGGGTATGCAGCTGCTAATCACCAGCACTGTCGCTTCGGGTACTGTCCGGTAAGCTGAAGTGATCCTAAGCGCTGCAGTACGTTGCACTGACGCGTACACCTTGCGTCGGCAATCAGCTTCCAGAGCTTCAGCCCACAACTCACACCCATATAGTAGGATGGTATTGGTGATCGTCAAGAGCAATCTTCGCTTACTCTGCGTGGGGCCTCCGATGTTCGCCATAAGTCTGCTTAGGGATGCTGTGGCTCTTCTGGCTTTATTGGCTGCGTGTTGGATCTGCGCCCAGAAGTTGAGCCTGCAGTCTAGCTGTAGTCCTAAGTACTTTGCCGTTCTCTGCGTACTTTTTGTATGGCCACAAACCTGCAATGGGGTTTCGAGCTGTATATGGCTTTTCGTAAGTAAAAGAAGCTCCGTTTTTTCCGCAGCCAGCTGTAGACCGTGATCATGGAGCCATGCTTGGACCTGAATCATTACAACATTTAGCTTACGCTGGGCTTCAGTGGTGTCACGCGCAACAATCACAGCAGCAACGTCGTCAGCGAATGCCACTAAATGGGTATTTTCTGGCATTCTCATCTCTAAGATGCTGTCGTAGGTGTCGTTCCACAAGTCAGGACCGAGGATTGACCCCTGTGCAGCGCCAGATAGTATCGTACGTTGTCTGCTACCTTCGCTTGTGTCGTAGAGAAGAACACGCTCGCTAAGATAGCTCCTGATCATTTTCATTAGGTACCGAGGTGTCCGGTACCTGATCTCTAGCGTTTTGATGATATCATCCCACTTAATGCTGTTGAACGCGTTACGAACATCCAGTGTCACTAGCAGCACTATTTTCCGCGAGTAATGGTTACCCATCTGCGCAGTCGTGACGGTGTCAATCACGTCCTGGATCGCCCCTAATGTGGAGTGGCCGCTTCTGAATCCATGCTGCACCACAATCCACCAGCGTTCTCCACCGCAGCAGCGAGTCTTGGCTTAACCAGCCTCTCCAGCAGCTTGCCGGAAGTATCTAGCATGCACAGTGGCCGATATGCTGCAGCGCACTCTAGGTTGCCCTTGCCTTTGCTGATTAATGTTAGCTTTTGTTGCTTCCAGACCTTAGGGAAGTTTCCTTCTTCCAGGCAGGCATTGTACATGTCTAGCAGCACTTGTGGACGTTCAGCTGCAATTGCTTTCAGCACCTCGGAAGGAATGCCGTCTGGTCCCGGAGCTTTGTTATTCTTGAGTGCGCCAGCAGCGGATGCAAGCTCTTGCACCGTGAACAAGGGCGGCAGAACATTTAGCAGCTGCTCCGGTAGTAGTTCCAGCGGTTGGTGTGTCGGAAACAGTGTATCAACTATCTCAGCCATCTTCCTGCTGTCTAGGAGCGGAGGGGATAGGTTGACACCCAGCTTCTTCATCACTATCTTGTAGCCCATGCCCCAAGGATTGCTGTTTATGTCACTTCTGAGCTCCTCCCACTTGGTCGCTTTGCTTTTGCTTATAGCTGCATTCAAAGTCCGTCTTGCCATTTTGTATGCTTCTGCTTCTGCTTCTGCTGGACCCCGTCTTCGAGCTCTAGTGAGCTTCCGTCTGCGTCGGAGACACGCGCGTCTCAGCTCAGCGATTTCTTCATTCCACCAGTATGCCGCCTTCTTTCGGGTTGTATGTTGGACCCTAGGCATAGCAACATCGCAAGCTCGGGCTATGCTCTGCATGGTGTGTTGCACGATCGCTCGTGCGCTATTAGCTCGGACCTGTAGAGCTGTGTTTCTGTCGAGTGCTGTCAGCAGCGCCGGAATGTTTAGGTGATCGCTCTTCCACTTGCGCGTTCCTCTCTGGACGTCCCTTCGTTCTGGGCGACCGGTCAGCTCGATATCGTACTGGATATACTGATGGTCGCTACCAGTGTAGTCTTCAAGTACTTTCCAGTTTCTGAGCGCTCTAGCAAGCCTCTCCGAGACGAGGGTAATGTCCGGTGTAGTAGCCATGCATCCTGGTCTTCGGAACGTTGTGCTAGTGCCTGAGTTTGCAACTACAAGGCCCAGTCTAGACGCCATGTCGAGTATCCGTCGACCTCGTGAGTCCGTGCTGCTCGATCCCCATTCTACTGCCCTGGCGTTAAAGTCGCCTGCCAAGACCAGAGGCTCTCCGATTCCGCGTACGCAGTCTTCTATGCTTCCAAGTTTGGCCTCGAATGCCGCAATGGTGTCGCTTGGTGTCAAATAGCAGCTCATGAGCGAGTATTTGCTGCCCTTAACCCACACGAACCCATTTCCTGTTCCACTGCTAGTTATTGGAAAGCTTCCATTGGACAAGATCCAGATAGCTGCAGTCCCAGTATCATCCTGTACTCAGTTACCGTTTCTTGCTTTCGTGTACTGTTCGCTGATGATCACTGCGTCTATCCCCCTCTCTAGCAGTAGCTGTGCCAGGAGGTTGTCCGCAGTTCTACTCCGGTGCATATTTGCCTGGAGAACTCTCATTTCTTCTTTGACACGTTCCGCTGCTTAAGCGCTCCGCACCTGCTGGAACCCGGTAAATGATCCACGGGAGAAAGCTTTGCATCGATACATGCCCAGCATTTGGGAGTCGCTTGGCATTGCGCTATTTTGTGGCCGACTTCGCCATAATAATGATGATAATGATAATGATGATAATGATATTGATGATAATGATAATGATGATAATTGAAAAATCTAATAGTTTTTAGATTTATAAAACAACGAAAACGAAAATTTAGAGACGCGGTTTTTTCTTGTAATAGCGAATAAAATTCGTGTGGTGGCTTCAAGTATAATATGACAATTAAAAAGTAGCTTAGCCTAATACAATTGCGTGGGCCACAGACGGCCACACGCAACACAAATTCGCCGTCGGCAGATTGCCGATCGGCCTAAAAGCTTACATAGCTTAAGAGCGACTTCATTGGTTTCTCTTAAACTACCTTAAGCTATGTCTACAAACTATCAATATAAAATTCTTCTGCTCCAACATTCCGGCCCCGTTGACGAGCTCCGGTCTTCAACATCCATCTAAGGGAAGTGGTGCCAGCCTGTGTACCGGTCGTTTTATGACGCCGGCCGGAGTCCTAATTTCGGCCACCCGCACCTTGCCGTCCTCGCCTGCGATTGCGCGTGTCACGCGCCCGGTGATCCATCGTTGCGGGGGGGTGCCGTCTTCGTGCACCAGAACGACCGCCCCTTCGACCAGATTGGCCTCGCCTCTGCTCCATTGGGCTCGCTGCTGCAGGCTGAGCAGGTAGTCTTTGGACCACTTGCGCCAGAAGTGCAGTTTGAGCTCCAACAACTGTTGCCACCGCTTCAAGAAT
This sequence comes from Scaptomyza montana, assembly GCA_018904305.1. NCBI lineage: Eukaryota > Metazoa > Arthropoda > Insecta > Diptera > Drosophilidae > Scaptomyza > Scaptomyza montana. The sequence goes on from JAEIGR010000048.1 coordinate 894,538, forward strand.
GCGGGTACGCGCTTGTTGTTGGGCTGCTCGGGCGTGAATCCTGTGGGCAGCCCCAGCAAAGGCTACCCGATGAGCAAATGCCCTGGGGTTACTGCTTCCCCGTCGCTGGGATCGCTGGTGTTTGCCACGAGCGGCCTGGAATTGAGCAACGCTTCGACATCCACCAGATGCGTGCTCAACTCGTCCGGTGTCAGCTTGGCGTCGCCTGCTCCTCGCACCAGCCTGTGTTTGGCAGCTTTCACTGCTGCCTCCCACAGCCCGCCGAAGTGCGGTGCCCTCGGAGGGATAAACCTCCATTGCACCGCTCTCTGTGCTGCGTACTCCTGCAGCTTCTCCTTGCTCTGGTGGAACGCTGCTTGCAGCTCCCTCAGCACGTTGCTCGCTCCGACAAAATTTGTCGCGTTGTCGCTGTACATCGTCTCCGGCAGCCCTCGTCTCCCAATGAACCTTTTGAAAACATTTAAAAAAGCGTCAGTGGACAGATCTGTTACCAGTTCCAAGTGTACTGCCTTTGAGGCGAAACAAACAAAAACGGCAACGTACATTTTTACGGGTGGTCTACCTCTAATCCTGTAGCTCACATGAAAAGGCCCACAGAAATCTACACCCGATACCTTGAATGGCCGACCTTCACGGAGGCGATCTGCTGGCAGATTTCCCATGATTTGCCCCAATAATTTTGGCTTATAGCGAAAACAGTGTACGCAACTTCTAACAGTTGCAGCACATGCGCTACGGGCATTGACCACCCAAATTTGCTGCCTTAATAATCCAACAAGAACCTTGGCACCAGCATGGTAGTGCCTAAGGTGCAAATACCTGATGAAAAGACTGACGAATTCAGAACTCTTTGGTAGCAACAAAGGGAACTTAGCGTCGTACGAAATAGGGCCATGTAGCAAACGCCCTCCTACTCGAATTAATTCACATTTAATACCATTTTCCACAGTCTCATGAATAAATGGATTTAATGCTTGCAGCATTGGAGCTAATACTGCCGATTTTTTTAACAAGTTAAACTCCCTGCCGTAAGTTGTGCTTTGGACGACTGCGATCAGCTTCAAGAATCCAATTTTTCTTTCTGAAGCAGATACAGCGAGCGAATCGCCTCTAAGCTGCTTGAAACAAAATCGAAGCACATAAGCCATTATACGGACCAGCTTAGAAAACCTTGACTGACGGCTTATCAGTTGCAAAATGCAATTAGAGTCAGCGTCTGATACCCCCAGTGCACACACAACTGCACTTTTTTTATCTTCAGAAGTTTTAACTTCTGACGCTATCTCAAACTGATGCAGTTGAGGCCATCGATCCTTTTCTGCCATTAGAAAACTTGGTCCATTGAACCACAAGGAACTCACAATTTCGTTAATATCCGTTCCTCGTGAAACTAAGTCTGCTGGATTAGAATCCGTTGGAACGTGACGCCACATTACTCCAGTTGACAACTCTTGGGCTTCTGCAACTCGATTCGCGACAAATGTACCCAACGTACCCGAATCACACTCCAACCAATATAATGTGACCTGCGAGTCTGACCAGAAATTCACGCTTTCTATCGTGAATTTAGTCATCGTGCTCGACACTTGTTGCCAAAGTTTGGCCAGCAAAAGTGCTGCACAAAGCTCTAACCGGGGTATTGTTTTTACACTAAGTGGAGCTACCCTAGATTTTGCCGTGAGCAAAGAAACGCCAACGCCTTCATTGTTGACTGTTCGCACGTAAATGCAACAACCATAGGCTTGACTGGAGGCGTCAGCAAAGCCGTGGACTTGAATACTTTGGTACAAAGACAGACACACGTACCGAGGGATCGAAATTTTGTGCAAATCACGCAAAGTCGTGGTAAACTTGTTCCACGTAGTGTGTAGATTCATAGGGATTGCCTCATCCCAATCTACCTTGAGCTTCCATAACTCCTGCAACAACATTTTTGCCTTAGTGACAATTGGACACAATAATCCAAGAGGGTCAAACAAACGAGAGGCTATAGACAAGATGTTACGTTTGGTTGGTTTAAGGGAGGCAAAACTATCCACGTCCAGATGATATTTAAAAACATCCTCTTGAGGTGCCCAACGCATTCCAAGCGTCTTAACCGAGCATTGCTCATCAATTTTTATACAAATTTCTCCACTGGCGTTCCTGTCACCAGACCGATTCTGGCAATTGGAAGCCCACTTGGCCAGTGGAAATCCTCCTTCGGACAATATGTCACTAACCTGGCTGCAAATGGTGTCCAGCTCTTTTAAACTGTCTGCACCTGCCAGCATATCGTCGACATAAAAACAATTTTGAATCACTTTCGCACCAATGGGATGTGATTGTGCGTATATATTTGCCAATTCGAATAAACAACGTACAGCCAGAAAGGGTGCTGACGCTGTACCATATGTAACAGTATTCAACCTGTATGCCTGTAGACCTTGCGATGTATTTTCTCTCCACAAGACAAGTTGAAAGTTTCTGTCTTGCTCAGAGACATTTATCTGCCGATACATTTTTGAAATATCGGCGGTTACGGCATATTTGTTCAACCGAAAGTTGACCAACGTTGAATACAACTCCCTCTGAATCGTTGGCCCCACCATAAGTGTTTCGTTGAGCGAAACTGCTGTTGATGTTTTGCTAGACGCATCAAAAACAACTCGAAGCTTGGTTGAGGTACTTTCAGGTCGCAGAACGCATTGATGAGGAATGTAGTAATGCTGTTCTGGAGGAGCAGACTTCAGAATGGACATATGTCCCAAATCCAAATACTCTTTTATGAAGTCATGATACATATTTTTGAGGGTTTCATCCCTTGACAGTTTGCGCTCAAGTTGCAAAAAACGCCTTTCAGCAGTTTGAAAGGACAGGCCAAGAACCTTGGGATCGGTCTTAAATGGAAGATTAACTTGAAAGCGACCGGTAGTTAACCGTTGCACAGTTTTTGTGAAATGCAATTCACAGGCCTGCTGTTCAGCTGTGTGTCGGACAGCCTTCGACTCGATTGGACATTGATCCAATTCCCAAAAACGATTAACTAAAGAGTCGAGAGAACAGATAGAAACTTGAGCTACTGCACTATTACTATACTGTTGCCGAGGCACTAGTCCAGTATATTTGCCCGCTACAATCCAGCCGAGCAATGTTTTTTGCATGATGGGCAGCTCGGAATGTAGTTTTATTTGCCCAACGCACAATAATCCATAAAACAATTCCGCTCCCAATAGCACATCTACCTTCGCTGGCTTATAGAATTCGGGATCTGCCAACTTAATATTTTTTGGAATTTTCCAATTCAATATGGATAGAGCCTGTCCAGCCTGTCCCAGCACTCAGCGGAAAACGTGTGGGAATTCAAACGAGATTGAACTGATGCACAAACCTTATTGTTGCTATTAGTGGTTGCCCCACCTACCATTGAGATAGCAAGGGAAGTTGGCTCGCGTTTAAGCCGTAGCCTCTGGGCCATGCTCTCAGACATCAAATTTATCTGCGAGCCACTGTCCAGCAACACTCGTGCTGGATGCAACTGTCCGAACCTATCTTTTATATTTACCACGGCGGTAGCAAGAACGACTTGATCTGCATTACGCATGTGACCAACGTATGCCTCTGAAGTTGAGGCTTGAAGTGCAGCTGCCTCACTTTGTACTGGTGTGTTATACCTATGAAGCAAAGAGTGATGAGGCTTTGAACACACACGACACTTCGACGCCTTGCAGTTCGAAACTATGTGTCCCACGGTCAAACAGTTCAGACACATCTTTTGAGTTTTGACGTACTCAAATCTTTGCATCACAGAAATAGCACTGAATGACGGACAAGAATATATATTGTGATCTGCAGACTTGCAATAAGTGCATGCAGACGACGACCTATGCGCTGATCTAGCACATGCAAATGAAGATTTTTGTTGAGGCTTTCTCACTTCATTGCGTACTTTTGATTTGTCACGAGTGGACTCCTCTGCTGTCAAATATTGATACCTCCTATTCAACTGATAAGCACAATCTTCCCAAGATGGCAGCCTTTCATAATCAAGCTGCTCCTCAAAACGAGATTTGGTCATATGGTCTACCTTAGCCATGACCATATGAATAATCATTGCATTAGCAATGTCTTTGTCGTCACCCAAAGACGACAGCGATGCATATATAGCAGACACTGTATCTATTATCGATCTTAAACTCGACGCAGATGGTTTGGTCATGCTTGGCAAATCAAACAATTGAGCAACTGTATCAAAAAATATAAGGCATTTATTGTCGTAAACTGACTTAAGACTAGCAAGGGCCTTTGGGTAGTTACAATCTGTTAGCTGATATGGCTTAACTACACCCAATGCTTCATCTGACAAACAAGAAACTAAATGGTTAAACTTTTCAACGTTTGTTAATGACGCATCGTCATCCACCAGACTCTCGAAAAGGCACATAAAGTTTCTAAACTCCGAATGTTTACCACTAAATTTCGGTAGACGCATTTTAGGCAGTTGAGATCGCTGGCTCGAATTCATTGAGCAATCATGTTGTACCTGTGTGTCGAATCGTGGCTTAATTGCATTCATAAACAACGCTTTTGTTACGACACACAAATCCTCTAGCGGCCCTCTGCTTTCGTTAGCTGGATTTAAACTGTCCAGCTCTGCCTGTAAATTCATAGCCTTTTCAACATACCCTTCTAATAATTCTAATCGACATGCTAACTCTGTTTTGTCGGATGAGATTTTTTTTAATTTAAAGGCAGACTGCATGCGAGCAATGTCAGCACTAACTTTATCAAACTTCTGCAAACATAATGTTAACTTAACATTAGACTTAGATGCTGCTGGCTTTTCGAGTGACAGTTTATCTGATTCGGACATATTCAAGCTGACTAAAAACAACCTTTAACAAACGCAGAAAAAAGTTCGGCACACTTTGTGAGCTACCCTAACGCACGCACTGTGATATTTAACCAAACGCCAAGCTTGCTTATTGAACACACACACGCACTCTTGGTGATGTGAACAAACAAACGAAAACGGTCCAAGCGACCGAGAATAAGCAAGTCAAGCAGCCACTTTGTGGGTACAGCTGTAAAATATGCGGGGTGCGGGGGTTTAAACAAAGTAAAGAGATAATTTGGAGCGAACGCGCGCACAAAAACGAACAGACGATCAAGCCAAGCTTGATCCGCAAGCAAAGCGGGGATGAAAAGAACAAGCGGCAAAATTTGGCGCGAGCGCACGCATAGACAAACCAATATATAGAATAAATGCAAGCGCAAGCAAAGAGCGAAGAAAGGTTAACGAACGAGCGAACAATCAGAGGTTAATGCACAAAAATGTTTAACAAAAGTTGTGTGTATGTGCGAGTGCAAACATATGTTTTAATGTATGTACATTTATTGTTCCGTAGCGATTAGTTGAGAAGCGAAAACAAAAAAAACACTTTGCAGTTGCACAAACACACGAACTATATGAAACGCAATAAATAGACCACCGTTTGAAACCTTAATTTTGTTTCTTGTATTGAATTTTTATTTATTCACTTTTATATATTTGTATGAAAATATGTTGCCGTTTTGTTTATTTAAATCAAATACACAAAGTGCCAGAAATTGAGCTGTTTCTACGTGTATGAACGTGTGTACATACACAAGTATCACAAATTTTGATATTTTTTGTCGATGGCAGCGACACAACGAAGTAAAATTTTTAAGCTCAATTTTTGGCACAGAATACCTGGAGACTTTCTAGCGATTCAATAGAAAGTGTTCTTCCTTTATTCTCCATGGACAATCCTGATTATGCAGCGTCCAAGATGGCAAAGTCCAAAGGGGCAAAGCAGCAAAATCCAAATTATGCAGCGTCGAAAGTGGCACAGTCCAAAGGGTAAAGCAGCAAATCCAAATCAGCGAAAATGTGTGATTCTTAATCACACGCGAGACTTGAGCCACCACCGCGAAACAAACAACAAATTGAAATAACCGAAGTCCCTGCTCGAGCGCCAATGAAAAATCTAATAGTTTTTAGATTTATAAAACAACGAAAACGAAAATTTAGAGACGCGGTTTTTTCTTGTAATAGCGAATAAAATTCGTGTGGTGGCTTCAAGTATAATATGACAATTAAAAAGTAGCTTAGCCTAATACAATTGCGTGGGCCACAGACGGCCACACGCAACACAAATTCGCCGTCGGCAGATTGCCGATCGGCCTAAAAGCTTACATAGCTTAAGAGCGACTTCATTGGTTTCTCTTAAACTACCTTAAGCTATGTCTACAAACTATCAATATAAAATTCTTCTGCTCCAACAATAATGATAATGATGATAATGATGCACAACAGATTAACTTGTCTTGCAACGTATAATAATAATAAGCACAGTGAGTGAACGTTAACTTGCAGCGTGCACTGTATTGATTACACCTCGTTTTTTTCGCAGCAGCGCACGCAAATTGTGCTTGTGTGCGTGTGAAAACTGTGACAATATTTGTGTGTGCCCATCACTGATTTATACTCGTTACCGAAGGTAAAGAGTGTATTGGTTTTGTGCAATGTCCATCATGGTGTATGTCCGTCTGTCCGTCCGTATGTGTGCAAGTTTTTTCCACACCCTTCAAGCTAGAGACTTGAAATTTGCCAATTCTCTTTATCTATGGGATAGTAAATTAAAGTGTCAGATTGCGGTTCCACGATAACTAGGGGGCTGGCAAATCGAAAAATTCCATAACTCAAAACCGGTAAATCCACATATTTCGCACATCCTTACAGCTAGAACTACCAAAGCCACGCCCACCCATTCCTCTCCCAGGCCCCCCTGCATTTTAAAGTCAAAAAAGCATATATCTCCCACAGTTTTTGAGCTATAGCCACCAAATTTGGTGCCAAGATAAGTGATGATGACCCCCCAAAAACTGCTTTAAAGTTTGGATGCCACGCCCACCACTACTGCCCTAGCCGCCCCATCCTTCTCAACGCTTCGTCAAAAACGGGAATGCGTGTATCTTCCAGAGTTGTGGAGCTAGAGCCACCAAATATGGCAGGAAGATAGCTGGAAACGAATTCCAAAAATCTGCATCAAAGTTTTGTAGCCATTCTGCCCCCAGCCCCCCCGCATTTTGAAATCAGAAAAGCCTATATCTCCCACAGTTTTTGAGATATAGCCCCCATATTCGGTGCCAAGATAAGTGGTGATGATCCCCCAAAAACTGCATCAAAAGTTTGGATGCCACGCCCACCAATACTGCCCTAGCCACCCCCATCCGCCCCAACGCTTCGTCAAAAACGGGAATGCGTGCATCTTCCAGAGTTGTGGAGCTAGAGCCACCAAATTTGCTAGGAAGATAGCTGGCAACGACCTCCAAAAATCTGCATCAAAGTTTTGGAGCCACGCCCACCCATTCCGCCCCCCTTTCCCGCCATTTACAAACTTTGAGCTAGAGTCACCAAATTTGGTATGAATATAGCAATTGACATTCCACATAGATCTGCATCAAAAATTTGAATGCCACACCCACCTATACCGCCCCCATTCCCCCTTTTCTCACATTTTACAAACTTTGAGCTAGAGTCACCAAATTTGGAAGGAAGATAGCTGGTGGCATCCCCTCCTGCATCGGAGAATCTTTAAGGCAGCGTACACCCCTGCCACATCCGTACCCCTTAGCAATCAGGCCTCCTTTTACAGGTTTTAATACTGGTAACGAGTATACCGCAGTCGGTTGCGTCCGACTGCAATGTTTCCACTTGTTTTTCGATTTCTTTTTGCTCGTGTCTTCCCAAGACCGTTTTGGTGAGCACAAACGTCCAGTGTCTTCTGCGTATGTATGCGTGATTTTTGCTTATGTTTGCGCGTCGGTCTACTTCGTACTACATATAACTAATTTTACAGAAATTACATAAAGAAAGACATTTTGTTATGTGATGAGGTTATTTGCGAGCTCTGATTGCATGTAAAATTTAAGTCGGTGTCAATAAAAGTTCAAATTCAAACATGTTAGAGTGCAGTTTTTTCGACCTGCAACGCATTATGATACCCTCCACACATGTGAAACAGGGTATATTGAGTTTGTCATGAATCTGTAACGCCTTAAAGGAATGATGGGAGACCCCATAAACTATATATCAAAATGATCAGGACGAGCTCAGGAATTGATTTCCGTCCGTCCGTCCGTCTGTCCGTCTGTCTGTTCAACTCGATTTCCGGCCAAACTGCTGAACCGATCTTGATGAAACTTTCACATTGCTAACATCATGTCGGGTTTGTTCACTATGAAATTTCATCCCGCTCGGAGCATTCTACGACATAGCCACCATACAAATTGACCATATCGTACTATCAATTGTTGTTGCTGTCGTGCACTTTCAAGTACCTACTCATAGCTCATTTGCTTCAAAAGAGGTATAACGCAAAAAATTGTCTAATTGTTGTTGTTGTTGTCGCACACAAACAAGTAAATGACGCTCAAGAGTAAAAATAGGAGCGAAAAATTACCAACAACTGCACAGAAGCATAAATAAAACAAGTGGAAACGTTGCAGTCGGATGCAGTCGGGGCTGGGCCGGAATGGGTGGGTGTGGCATCCAAATTTTTGCTGCAGATATATGTGGGTTGCCAATTGCTATCTTCATACCAAATTTGGTGACTCTAGCTCGAAGTTTGTAAAAAGTGGAGAAAGGAGGGCTGGGGGCGGTATGGGCGGGCGTGGCATCCAAATTTTTTATGCAGATCTATGTGGAATGTCAATTGCTATATTCATACCAAATTTGGTGACTCTAGCTCAATGTTTGTAAATGGTGGGGAAAGGAGGGTGGAATGGTTGGGCGTGGCTCCAAAACTTTGATGCAGATTTTTGGGGGTCGTTGCCAGCTATCTTCCTACCAAATTTGGTGGTTCTAGCTCAGCAACTCTGAAAGATACACGCATTCCCGTTTTTGACGAAGCGTTGTGGTGGATGGGGGCGGCTAGGGCAGTATCGGTAGGCGTGGCATCCAAACTTTTGATGCAGTTTTTTGGGGGTTGCTAGTAGCTATCTGCTCGTAAAATTTGTTAGTTATAGCTCAAAGTTTGTATATTGTTTGGGAAGGGGGTGGTATGGGTGGGCGTGGCATCCAAATTTTTGATGCACATCTTTGGGGAATGTCAATTGCTATCTTCATACCAAATTTGGTGACTCTAGCGCAAAGTTTGTAAAAGGTGGTGAAAGGGAGGCTGGGGGCGGAGTTTGTGGGCGTGGCTCTAAAATTTTTGGTGCAGATTCTCACCAAATTTGGTAGTTCTAGCTGTAAGGATGTGCGAAAATGGTGGATTTATCGATTTTGAGCTATCGAATTTATCGATTTGCCACCCCCCAGTTATCGTAGAACCCTCATCTTGACACTTTATCTTTCTCGGCCATAGAAAAACATATTTGGAATGTTTTAAGTCTCTAGCTTGAAGGGTGTGGAAAAAAGTTGCGTTCATACAGGCGGACGGACAGACACCATGACGGACATTGCACAAACCCAATATACTCTTTGCCTTCGGTTACGAGTATAAATAGTCTGCCAATGCAAAAACAGATGATTTTTAAGTAGATTATTTTCTTAAGTAAATTTTTACCATACTGACTACCACTTACTTGTTAGAATTTACTTCATTTGTTATCAAGGGTTTTCAGGACAAATTGCAGACTGATGTTATTTATACTGATTTTAGTAAGGCTTTCGACTTTGTAGATCATCATCTCCTAATACATTAACTAGAACTCTTGGGCTTTTCAAATATTCTAGTTCTTTGGATTAAAGATTACCTAACTCTTAGAACTCAGAGGGTTTTATTTAAAGGGTCCGTTTCATCTTGGCCCTTTATAATTTATTTTGTTTATAAACGATTTTCCATCGGCTATAAAGTTCTCTCGGGTTTTGATGTACGCTGATGATGTAAAATTATGCACGTCGGCTGCAACTCCCCTTGCTGCTCAACAGCTTCAAAGAGATTTAGACAACTTTCAAATGTGGTGTAAAGTGAATTTTTTAAATCTTAATTGCAGTAAATGTAAAGTAATGTCATTTTTTTAGATGTTTGCCCTTTTTTAATATATATTTTCTCGACAACAAACCACTAGATAGAATTGAATGGGTTGACGATTTGGGCATCGTTATGGACCCAAAGCTTAAGTTTGACAAGCATATTTCTTCAATTTCCAATCGAGCATCTGGTGTCTTGGGGTTCATTAAGCGCTGGTCGAAGGAGTTTAACGATCCCTACTTAACAAAAACTCTGTATACTTCTCTTGTACGACCGATTCTGGAATATGGATCTTGTACATGGTTTCCCAAATACGAAACTCATCAGAATAAAATAGAATGGGTACAAAAACAATTTCTGCTCTTCGCACTTAAAAGGTCTTAACTGGGACACTAACAATAATTTGCCGTCTTATCGTAGTAGACTTTTACTAATAGATCTTCCTTCTCTGAATGATCGTAGAATAATGCTATTATTTTCCTTTTTTCACAAATTAATTAATGGTGAAATTGATTTTTCTGAATTAATTTACCAAATTAACTTTGCTGTTCCTATTAGAAATACTAGAAATTTTGTACCTATATCTCTTCAAACTTGTAATTCTAATTATGCTCTTCATAACCCTTTTCGTATTCTATGTTCTATTTATAACGATCTTTCCCACTTAATACACAGTGCCACTCCTACTTGCTCTATTAAAAAGTTAGTTTTGTGTCATTTGTCTACATGTTCGCGATCATCGTAACCGCACGATAAGCGGAGCGCCCCCGGTCGGATGGGCGGGAGGTGGGTCGCTTTGTGCGTGGGTCCGCGCGTTAACAAGCCGGTGCTTGGTATCGTTGGGCCACTTGACTGTACTGTTAGTACATCTACGTCCAATATAATAATTTTGTTGCAGTTTGACTAAAATTATACATTCTACTAAGCTTCGTCAGTAAGATATCGTGGTTAACCGTTTTAAATGCTTTGCTAAAGTCAAGGAGTGTCAAGAATGTAACTTCACTATTATCCATGTGGAGTCGAATATCTTCTAAAACTTAAATAAGTGCCGTTGTGCAACTTCTTCCCAGTCGAAACCCAGATTGCTTTTGGTTTAGGAGTCTATTGGAGTTTAAGAAGAAATTTATTTGAGATGCCAATATGTGTTCAAATATTTTTGAAAAGTAAGGCAGAATTGATATTGGCCTAAAGTCTTGATTTGCCTATGGGATAGGCAATATATTGGCAACTTTCGATTGGTCAGGGAAATAGGATGAAGTGAACGCTGTGTTAAAGATATAGGTAACGTGACCAATTATAAACGGCAGAATTATTTTTATAAATTTCGGATCTATATGATCCAAGCCAGTGGCATTGGATTTTATTTTTTTTAACGGACTGCAACACATCACATTGTTTGACAATACTGGGCCGTCAGCCAATTGGTGCAACAAGGGGAAAAACGCGCGCCGCAGGGAAACGCATTAATGCCGCCAATTTGAATGCGCGAGCGTGCAGTGCGTGCCGTCCTTGCGGCTCACAACTGAAAGTGCGACTTTAATCTCCACGCGAGGGCGGCTGGAAGCAGGCTCTTGGTACGGTCATGTCTCTGCCAAGGGAGCTGACGAATGGTAGTCGGGCGAGAGAAGAAAGCTCTGTAAAATTACCCCAGTCCAAGGTGTAACAGCATTGTGCCGAGGGACTCATGGCCGAGGGGGTGCTCGGTCGTTACTTTGCAATACCTTTGGATACCTGCCGACCTCCAGTTTAAATAGGCTTCCCGCGGCACACGGGCTATGTCGCGGGTGATTTTCCTTTCCCATCTACTCGTGGGAATAAAATGAGCTCAAATTTAAATAACAAAAATCCAGTGTCCGGATCACTTAAAAAACCGGTGGAAACGCCAATCCCTCTATGAGTGGTAGCACCTCCACAAGTGCTAGCACCCCCTTTCCGGCGCCTGGTGAGCCAGCAAGTGCTCGCCACGCCGCCAGCGGCACAGGTGCAGGGCGAACAAGCAATTCGTCCTCACACCCCGGATGTCGACCTGGAGCGGTTCCTGGAGCTCGCAGGTTGCAGCATAAGTCTGCAACACCAGCTTCCCGGTCCGTGACGCAGGCGACTGCCTTGTGGCCCGCTAGCACAGCGGCAAAACCGTCCATTCAGGACCGGCGACGCGCGGTGGAGATTCTGCAAGAAAACCTAACCGCTCAGCCCTCATCCCCCGACGGTGTCAACCTGGTCGAGTGGGCTAAGAAATTCCTTCCAGCCAGCGATCCCGGCCACTTCGGCTTCAGTTAAAGCCAAACAGAAGTGCCAACGTTCCGTTGAGGAGACGGCCCCGCTAGCCAAGCGGATCAGGCCACCCCCGCAGCCCCAGCCGCTCACGCGGTCCTTCGCCGAAGCCGCAAAGGAGAAGTTCTTCATTGGGGTCCTCGACAAGGGCCACAAAGAAGGCCACATCCAGCGGAACAGGTGGGGGGCCATCGAGAACGAGCTCCAAGACAAGGTCGTCGACCTGATGGAGCTGTCTGGCGGACCGTCACCCCGTTGCTCAGATGCCGGATGGTATCAGGGCAACATTAAAGCAATTGCCTGCGAGGACGAAGAAACCGCAGCATTGTACAAAAAAGCTGTTGCTCTATTGGGAGAAGTCTATCCCGGCGCAATGCTAGAGGCAGTCGACTGGAAAGACGTGCCCAGCAGACCCCGAGCTAGAGTTTGGGTTTCCGCCAAGCCCGAGGAGCCGGAGAGGATCCTAAAACTCTTGCAGCTCAGTAACCCCGACTTGGTTACTCAAGATTGGAGGATCGCCAAAGTCGAGGAGCCGGAAGGCAACAGCCGACAGGTGATCCTCATCATAAATGACGAGTTAGTCAAGGCCCTTGCCGCGTCCAACGGAGCGGCCCACTACGGCTTCAAGCCGATAGCGATCCGTGTCTACCGTTCGGATGCGGCTAGCAAGCCTTAAGCCACGATGACGTAACGGTGGTGGATGACGTCTCAGCCCCGAATGGGCAGCCCCCGGTGTAAGCTGGCGATACCACAGACAATGGTATCCAAAGCAAAGTCACCGAAAGTGACGAGCCGGTTAAAGAGGCAGACGCCCATGCCGAACACCAGTCAGAGGGCTCTGACTTAGCCGACGACATGGCCAATATGATAAGACTTCTCGACGACGACTCGGACGAGGAGGCTAATCTCACTGTGGTGGAGAGGAAGTCTGAAGATGTCTCTGAGACTCCTTCAGATCAACCTTCACCACTGTAAGGCGGCGGCAGCCGCTCTGCTGCTTCGTATAAGCCAATGCGGAGCAGACATTGTCCTCATCCAGCAACCTTGGGTCTGTGGTGGCAAGGTTTCTGGACTGGGGACTAAGGAGTACAAGATTCTTGTAGCCCGCAATGAAGGTAAAGTCCGCACCTGCATCCTTGCTAGAAAACACCGAGACATTTTTCTACTCGCTAATTTCAGTAATGGCGACACCACTGCTGCGTGTCTTGAGTCGAAGTCGGGACACGTCTGGCTCAGCTCAACTTACATGGCCCATGACCATCAGGGGCCACTTCCACACCAGCTGCTACGTGCGCTAATCGCCGACTGCGAAGCAACAAACACTGAGCTCATCATAGGATGCGCCGCCAACGCTCATCACCATCAGTGGGGAAGCACTGACATAAATGAACGGGGTGAGTTACTCTTTAACTATATCCTCTCAACTAATTTGAACATTTGTAATATTGGTACCGACCCGACTTTTATTACAAGAAATAGGGAAGAGGTCTTAGACATGACGCTAGCCCCAGCTTCCCTTCACCAAAGACTCATAAGATGGAGAGTGCTTGACGAGCATTCTTTTTCTGATCATAGATATATCGATATAGTTTTCTCTCTCAATATACCCAAGCCTAAATGGAGCAGAAACGTAAAACGCACGAACTGGACCATTTTCAAAGAATCTTTAGCAAGACATGTCCCAGAGCACCCCGCCGTGGGGCTCCCTTCACCCGAGTACACTGAGTTCCTCACCAACAAGCTCACGGAGGCATGCAAGTCCGTCCTAAACAAGGCATGTCCCAGAGCAAGCCAAGAGGGAAAACCAAACCACCGTGGTGGTCCCCACAACTAGATGAGCTTCGCAAAACTTCGCGAAAGCTCTTTAACAAAGCAAGGTTCAGGGGAGACGACCAATCATGGAGTCTTTATAAAGCAGCGACAAAGTTAGCGTTTCCTATAGCTGGCTATAGGGCAGCAATTTTTTCGTTTTACGCTGTACGCTATAAAAAAACTAATACAAGCGCACGCTGTTCGGCTTTCGGCAGTTGTGTTGCTCCCACTTCGGCAAAGCAAATCAAGTCAGTTGCTGTTCAGCATTCACTAAGGCAAGACCTCGCTGCGCAATTTTTCTGAATGCCGAATATTAAACACTGCAAAAAAACTAAAAAATTAATGAATTTTTTTTCAATGAAAATATGGATGGCGAGTCCCAATGTTTAATTTGCCACCAAATTTTAGATTGTAACAATATATATTTTTTAAAAAGGCATTTTCAAAACAAGCACAGCAATTATGAATTGCTTGAAAAAAATGATTTGATTTGCCAACTTATTCATTTTTCTCAGTGAACTGTTTTCTTCGTGCGCGAACACAGTTTTCAATACAAGCAAAGAGCAATAAAAGTATAGATGTGTGAGTTTGCCGGTCGCTGCTATAAAGCCAACCTAACCTCATATAAAAAGAAACTTAGACAATTTAAGCGCTCCACTTGGCGGAATTTCGGCTCCACAATCGAGAACACTACAGACTCCGCTAGGCTCCGGAAAGTTCTCTCCAGCACTCGAGCAAGCGTGGGCTTCCTCAAAAAACCCGATGACTCGTGGACAACGACCAGTCTGGAACGTTTGGTTGAAACCCACTTTCCCGGATGCTCAGTCGTAGGATTACGACCTCCTATCTACAGAGAATGTCAGGAGTATGACTCCACTGACCTTTTCTCCAAAGATATCATCTCATGGGCCATTCAAAGTTTCTCGCCCTTTAAATCCCTTGGGCCCGATGGAATTATCCCAGCCCAACTGCAGTATGAACGGGATACTGCCATAAACTGACTCCATAAAATCTTCCAGATATCTTAACGACAGGTTTGATCCCCAAGCCATGGCTCCAATCCAAAGTTGTCTTCATCCCCAAGGCTGGCAAAGCCTCACACACGACCCTAAAGGACTTTCGTCCCATAAGCCTAACGTTCTTTCTACTCAAGACTATAAAGGGTACTGGGCCTACACATCAGAGACTCAATCAAGACTGATCACTTCTCCCAAGCACAACATGCTTATCAAAAAGAAAAATCTACTGAGACAGCGCTTCATGCTGTCATCTCTACAGTGGAAACGGCACTACACCACAAGGAGTACTGCCTCATAGCCTTTCTAGACATTGAGGGCACTTTCAATAACGTCGCACCGGGAGCGATTACCAAGGCATTGTCGGAGCTGTTAGTGGGGCACCGGATTGTGGATCTGATTGATCAGCTGCTCAAATGTAGGATCGTCAGGACTACCCTTGGGTCTGCGACCATTTCCAAATCAGTCAATAGAGGTACCCCGCAAGGAGGTGTTCTCTCCCCTCTCCTCAGGAATGTGGCTGTTAACAGCTTGCTGCGCTCCATAGAGGGAGGGGGCTGTCAAGTTATCGCTTATGCGGACGACGTTGCCATAGCCTTCTCGGGTAAATACCCCCAAAGTTTGTGCGAGCTTAAGACCACTGCACTTCGAACCCTGTCCTCATGGGCCACAGCAAAGGGACTTGGACTAAACCCAGCTAAAACTGATTTAGTGCTCTTCACTAAGAAGTATAAGATCCTTCCCCTCAGACCACCAACTCTGAATGGGGTGGAACTTGCCTTCAGTAAATCCGCCAAATACTTAGGGCTCACTCTAGACAGCAAACAAGACTGGAATCTTAACACCGAAGAACGGGTTAATAAGGCCTAAGTCGCACTATATACATTCAGGAAGTCCATTGGACTGAAATGGGGAATGGCACCCCACATCACGCTGTGGCTGTACACAGCCATCGTTCGGCCCATTTTACTGTATGGAGTGTCAGTATGGTGGCCAACTTTGTCTAAAAAGACATCAGTCCACAAGCTGAGCAAAGTACAACTGAGTCTCTTGACAATATACTAAATCTCCTACCAATAGACCAAATGGGGAAATTAGTAGCAACTCTCTCTGCCTTACGCATGAGGGAAACCAAGCAGTGGTCCGAGCAGAAGTTCGGACACTCCAATATTCTAGTGGGTAACTTGCTTATCCCCTCAAACACGGACTATTGTTGTCCTCAGGAATTCCCCAAAACCCCTTTCCATACACTAGTCCCCCCAAGGGAGGATTGGTGCTCAGGCACGCCAGGGCCAACCGACTCTGTAAAAATTTACACCGATGGCTCTAAGCTAGACGACCGGGTAGGGGGAGGCGTCTTTTGCGAAGAGCTATCTATAAGCAAATCGTTCAGCCTTCCTGACCACAGCAGTGTGTTTCAAGCCGAGATCGCTGCAATACAGGAGGCACTCTCATGCATTTCCGAAAGTAAATGCTCTGCAGCAAGGATTTGCATATTTTCTGATAGCCAGGCGGCTATCAAATCCTTAAAGGCGATATCATCCAACTCGATATCCGTCACAAACTGCCGCAGATCTCTACAGGGGATGGCAGAGCAGTTCGAAATATACCTCATTTGGGTGCCCGGACATAAAGGCATCGAAGGCAACTGTAAAGCAGACGAGCTGGCAAGGCATGGTACTACCATGCCTCTCCTCGCAGATAAGGAGGGCTTGGGTATTCCCATGGCCAGCTGTAAGCTTAGAGTTCGATCGCACTTCGAACTCGAAGCTAACAAAAGATGGCAGCTTACCATCGCCACGGGCAGGATTGCTAGGCAAACCTGGCCAACGCGCTGCAAGAAGCGCTCTTCAGGCCTAATCCACCTAAGCAGATTAGGCTGTGCTTCCGTAATTAGAGCCATTACGGGACACTGGCTAGTGGGGACTCACGCAGCGAGACTTCTAGCCCCTTCCAACAATTTCTGCAGAAGCTGTCGGGACGAGGAGGAAACAGTTTCCCACCTTTTCTGTCCGGCACTCTGCAAAAATAGAAGTCACTATCTTGGTTCTTTCTTCTTATCGGACCTCACTCAACAGGCGGATATTAACCCGAAAAATATCCTGTCTTTTATTCAAGCCTCGGGCTGGGATCACGCCCTCGAAAGTGACACACTCTGTGTCTGGGTAGATGGTTTTTGGATAAAGTCCAAAACGCGGCACCACAACGGGCCAATACATGGCCTATGTGAGTGGGGGGTTCTTCGAACCTCTCACTACCATTCTAACCTAACCTAACCTTGACAATACTTAAATCAAAACTATTACTACAGTTACTAAATGACTGGGAACACACATACGGATTACACATTGTTACAGGAACATTAAGGTTAACAAATTTATTATTTAGAACATTAACGTCTTCATCACTATCAAAGACACAAGTTTCCTTACCAATCCCCATTCTTTTAATATCTTTCCAAGTGCTACTAGTAGAGAGCGCGTTCTGGAATTTTGAGCTATAGTACAATCTTTTGGCTTTATAAATCATTTGGTAAACATTTCGTCTATGCAACTTAAATGAACTGTAAAGTCTATCAGTCTTATAACGTTTCCATTTTTCGAAAGCCCCATTTCTAATTTGAATGGCAAACTTGATGTCATTGTTGAACCATGGCTTAATCTGAGGCCTAACTTTTTTTGTTTTAAGTGGTACATATTTATTGTACAGGTAAGCAAGGCAATATTGCACGTGACTAATTTGGGTGTCGACTGAGGGAAAAAAAGTAAATTAAATTTAAGTTTAACGAAGAACCTTGGCACGCTTGGACTTAACAAGTAGTGAATTTTTGCTTGAAATTTTTATCCCTCTACTCCCCTTGCCTACAAACAAAAGATTCAGAGAGAAAATTCATGAAAAAACTTCAGCGAGTAAATGGGGTCTTACAGTCGAACTTCCATATAACGAATCTGAAGGGGACAAGAAAAAACTTCGTTACATAAAAATTTCGTTTTATAGAAATGTTTGAAAACTTGTGTGACTTAAGTAGTGTTATTTTAAAACAAGTGGAAAAGTTGCAGTCGGACGCAACCGACTGCACTATACTCGTTACCAGTTTAAAAACCGGTAAAAAGAGGCCTGATTGCAAAGGGGTACGGATGCAGCAGGAGTGTACGCTGCCTTAAAGATTCTCCGATGCAGATGGGTATGCCACCAGCTGTTTTCGTTCCAAATTTGGTGACTCTAGCTCAAAGCATGTAAAAGGTGGGGAAAGGGAGGCTGGGGGCAGTATGGGTGGGCGTGGCATCCAAATTTTTTATGTAGATTTTTGTGGAATGTGAATTACTATCTTCAGACCAAATTTCGTGACTCTAGCTCAAAATTTGTAAAAGGTGGCTTATAGGCTTTTCATACTCGTTACCGAAGGTTAAGAGTATATTGGTTTTGTGCAATGTCCGTCATGGTGTCTGACCGTCTGTATGTGTCAAAACCGTCAAAACCGATAGATCCACATATTTCGCACATCTTTACAGCTAGAACCACCAAATTTGGTAAGAATATAGCTACTAGCAACCCCCAAAAAACTACATCTGCATCAAAGTTTTGGGGCCACGACCACCCATTCCGCTCCCTTTTCCCCACTTTTTACAAACTTCGAGCTGGAGTCACCAAATTTGGTATGAGGATAGCAATTCACATCCCACATAGATCTGCAGCAAAAATTTTGATGCCACGCCTACCCATACCGACCCCACTCCTCCTTTCCCTTTGTTTTTACAAACTTCGAGCTGGAGTCACCAAACTTGGTATGAAGATAGCAATTGACATTCCACAAAGATCTGCATCAAAAACTTGGATGCCACACCCACCTATACCGCCCCCAGCCCCCCTTTTCCCACTTTTACAAACTTTGAGCTACAGTCACCATGTTTGGTATGAAGGTAGCAATTGACATCCCACAAAGATCTGAAGCAAAAATTTTAATGCCACGCCCACCCATACCACCCCCTTCCACAACAATATACAAACTTTGAGCTAGAGTCACCAAATTGGGAAGGAAGGCAGCTGGTGGTACTCCTTTGCAATCAGGCCTCTTTTTACCGGTTTTAATACTGGTAACGAGTATACCGCAGTCAGTTGCGTCCGATTGCAACGTTTCTACTTGTTTTATATGTTAAATATATATAAATTTCAAATCATATAAATACTACGTTTACTTTCATAATGTTTGTTGCACAAGAACAGACGTATTCTACGGTTAACCTATGCGTCCGTGTGATCTAACACAGCACATTGGGCCAGAAACCCAGTTTTTTGGCATAAAGTTTACTAAGAAAGCTAGGGACTTGAAATTTGGCATGAACATTAGTTGGACTAATTTAGAATTTTGTTTTTTTTTGTTTTTGATTTGGACCACGCCTTCATCTCCCCCTACCCATCCGAATATGAAAAAAAAGTTTTTAATATATTTTTTTATTTATTTTACATTTTATTTTAGTTATTAAGTCAATAATATATATAGTATTAAGTAAAGTATATCATTCTTCTGTTTCTACTTCAAAATCCAGGGAAGTTAGGTAAATGTCTTCATGCTCACTATCCGAGCCGCTATCAGCGCTGCCTAAGAAATGTTCCCTATTATTATAGTCTACTTTTGGTGCATCTAAAAGCTTAATAACTTCCTTTGGTTACGACGTTTTTTTATTTTGAGCCAATCTTTTGTTGATATTAAGGCTTGAAAGTAAAGGGTCGGATGAATCCATCGACCGATGAAACACATCCGTTAAATTGTTGATACGAGAATTTCGTCTCGCATATGATTGCCTATCGCGCTTATAAAGTTTATTTCACGCTTCAGATGCGTTTTCTCCAAAGCAACCGATTGGTAATACCGATGATGATATTATCTGCGAACCGTGAACTAAGACTTTGCGGACCGTTGCTGACATTGGATACCAAGCATATTTTTCCATATAATTTGACGCAGTTGCTTGGCAGAATTGACCGAATTCAGAAATGTTTACGGGGAATTCACAGGAAAAAGTAATTAAAATAATAAAACACCTGCGCAGAATTTCATAATCTAATCCAAATATTAAGGAAAGCTTCGATTTGTTTTGTATTGCCCTTCTTGCGGTATTGCCGTCATTCGTATTTCCACTTCCGTTTTGTTTTGGCTTATCCACATTTAAACCCATTTCACTCCAAAACAATTTTTGTATTTCGTGTTTGCGGGTTGCAATTATGTTTTTTTCTTCTGTATTCCTTACATGCCACTTTTTTAAGTTTAGTTTATACGAGATTTTGAGTACGAACTCAAAAAATCGAATCCATGCATGAAGGGGACTTATGCCGTGTTGGAGATTGCCTGGTTTAGCCTTAAAAATTGATATATCAGTGGTTTTCATAAAATCCTTTGGACTGGCTTCACAGATAGGGCATACTTGATTAGTTTTGTTTCCCGTTAGTATATTTAACACCCTGCCGTCAATCAATGTCAAATGACAGTTATTTTTCTGTTGGTTGAAAAATTGTTATTATAATCTGTTAAATCTTGTATTTGCGATTCCAAATCGGCCTTTTCTGCAAGAACAAGATCTTTGCTTTCTTTAGCGAATTCGAGCTTTGGGGGTCTGCAAAATCTGACTGATTGCGGGGTCTGATTAATTAATAAAGGAGTCCCAATATCATCAGTTAACTTCAGTGGAATAACGCTTGTAACAAATAATGAGTCGTCTTTGATATCAAATTTTTCACCTAGGAATCTCTGCTTGTACATACTCTGCCCGGTAGAGCCATCAAATCCAAAGCTCGCGATTAGTTATCTGTTATCTGTTACATCTGTTATGTTTGTATGTCTCTTAAATACCTCCTCCTGCAAAAGGAGAATTCGACTGGCCGTTTGATTAAGCAAATTTTGGAGAGATACTTGGGCTTTTGTTTCCGTCACATTAATTCCCGTAGGCCTGCACTCTAATTTGGCTTCTCTTACTTTATTATAGCATGGGTAAATATTCGAAAATTGTGCTATATTTAGAGCTCTCATATTGTTGTATTGGGCCTTGGTTAGAGAGTTGTCAATGAAAAATGCAAGAGCTTGACTTGGAGTGAGTGGTAATGGCTCCGAGAATGTCAACTTCTTTCTAATCTCACTTGAAGTTGAAAAAGTGTTCTTTAATACAAAAGCAGTATCGCTCATATTTCCCTTTTTCGCTGAAACTGATAGCGCATGCACAAGAAGCCTTGTATTATTTTGTTCATTATTTGCCAGTTCCGTTGCCATTTTTCTTTTCAGACGGGATCCAGCGTCACTGTAAAGGCCCAAACAAACGATGCTTACGTGCATGCAGAGCCGCTGCACGCAAAGTTTCAACATATGCTACGTCGTGTATCCACCCAAACGATGCTTATGCACGGGTTCGTTCAGTTTTATTTTTTAACGAATGCATAAGCGCCGCATGCATAGTTTCACTGAATTGATACCATGCAGCAATGCATTGGGCATAGAGTTGTCGCAGTCATTTTATTGTATGGAAAATATTTAAAAAATTGTTAAATCTTCATTTTATTGTTTAAGCAAGGTTTACAATGTCAGCGTGAGATTGGAAAATGTTTTGCTTCTGTCTGCCACACATATTTTTCACATAAGTTCGTCTCACTCACTCTCAATCTGTAACCGCTTTCGCTTGCATCTCAGCTTGGAGTGAAAAAAAGCTATTCAAAAATTTAGTTTTAAAAGCTGTCAATAAATGGCGTATTATCGAAATTAGTTAGGTTTTTGCCTCTATTTTGCTCAAAACTGAGGTAAATGATAATAGAATTCACTTTTTTATATTTATTTGGTACATATTAAAGAATATACATATAACAATAAAATCATTGTTAAATGAAAAAAAAAAAATCGTTAATTTTTGCGCCATTGCAAATGTGTTAGCTGAGTTCGAATCAGCTGCTTGCATTGTTCACGCTGACATTGTAAACTATCAGCGTACATTTCAGATTTTTAAAAGCTTCAATCCAAGCTAAGCTGACATTGTAAACCTTCCTTTATAAACACATTGATATAATATACTAGATATATGAAACATGTGTTGTCTTTATTAATAATATAATATTACATAAAATGTTAACATTTATTTTTTAATGGAATAAAAATAAAACATGTGGCAACAATGTTTAGCAAAAAAAAAGAAGAAGAGACAAAGCACTTAAGCAACGTATGGCTATAGACGTTGATGTATAATGCAACTTGGTCGTAGACAACAGTCATGCTTGACAAAAGCCACTTGGAATGCTTCCTCTTAAATGTCTGAATTGAACGATTACATTTAGGTAGATTTTTTATAATGTAAAGGTTAATACTCTTTACCTTCTTAGTAATTTGGGCTTCTAAGTTAATTGATATTTTATTTAGATGTAATTCACAAACAATCCAGTCGAACAACGATTTTTCATGTCGTTTTTTATTGATCCACACATCCATTAGGACAGCATGGCTAACCTCAAACTTGGCTTAAAATGCAAATATGAAGAGAATGGACAAAAATGGGCAAAAAGTGTTAACGACAAGTTTAAAATCACAGTTAAGAATAATAATTTGCATAATTACTTTTTGGCAGAAATTAGTTTTTTACTCCACAATACACGAGAAATTCTGTTAGATTTTTTCTAAAATAAGACATAACAAAGACAATCCACAACTACAACATTGAACACATATTTCGAATAACTTAATAATAATTATTAATGGCTTACCTCGATCTTTATTTTCCATATTTTCAACAATGATTTGGACAAATGGTCTTGCTACAACGGAAGCGCAAAGTTTTGAAAGATTCCCGCCAATTTTGGCTGTAAATCAGCTGACACAACATCTGACTTTACTGGCGCGGCAAAAATAAAGCGTTGCCACTTAAAATTTTTGCTTTTATGGATTTGATATACCTTATGTATGCCCTTTCAAAATATAAAGTCAAATTCAAGATATGTTTCACAAAAATTTTCGACTTTATGCCAAAAAAAAGGGATTCTGGCCCAATGTGCACAGGAAAAAAGCTCAAGGACCAGGCGAAGACGAGGACGCAGAGCGTCAATTTTATTTAGTATTTGAGCTCCAGCATTAGAAAATGGCAACAATTGAAAATGAATAAAGTCTAAGATTTTAATAAGAACTATTAATATTGCTTACTCCTTGTGAAAAAATGTCAATATAAGTTGTTTTCGAAGCTGCTGAATAAGAATTATTTTTAAAAACAGCAGCACCACCTGTTCTGACATTTTGCCGTTTAAATATAATCATGTATTTAAAGTTTGGTATGTCAATACTTGCGGTATTAGTACATAATATTAGTTTCTGATAACAGAAGGAAATATCATGTTGTGCATTTTTTGTCCCCTCTCTGTTATTGCGGCAGCGTTCCTCATTTGTCGTCTCACAAGAACGTTTTGTTTCAAGATTACGATAGGCATCAAATTTTACTCTTTAGAATTTTTAGAGCATGTATGATGCGTAAGAGCGTCGATTTTAATAAATTATTACGCTTGGTTAGGGATCGCACTTTTTGCTCAGCTTCGAGTATTTTGAGCATTGATACTTTTCCCAGAGTTTCTCATTTTTGCTTAGCATTAAGTTTGTATTTTAATGCAATTCAAATTTCATTTGCATACAATTTTTATTTTAATTTTAGCAATTTGATTTTGCTTTTAATTTAATGCACTCTATATTTAATGCATTAATGCGCAACTCCGTACTTTTCATACAGTAATCGATCGTAAATATCGATACTTTACTGCGAAATCATTGCAAAGTTTGACAGCACTTACAGCTGATATGTGTTTTCACTAAACAAATAATGTTATAGCAACAAGAATTTATACAAATAAGGTCTGTTCGATAGCTGCACTAGGTTGCCCTAGTGTACACCAACGAGTATCTACCTAACAGAGCGGAACTCAGAGCTGCCAACTGAATTTTATGTGGTTTCCTCACTAGCACTTTACATCAGCATTTACAGCAATTATCGATAACAAGACGCAGAGCTGTCCTCATACACAACGTCAGCATCGGCATCTTGTTGACAGTTTACAATTATAAATTGAGCTGTCACGTGCGTAATATGGATTCGGTTTTATTATCTATTTTGGAGAACGATGCTAAGATGGAGGCGCAATTTTTGTTAAAGTTGTTTGGGTCGTCGAGCTCATCATTTAATCATGATCAGAGCGTTCGTAGCGTATGGAAATATGTACGTATGATATATCATATTGCAAAATTATGCATTTTATTTTATGAAATGCCATTTTATAATATAGATTCGGTTTGGAAGTTTCGGGAGCGGGATGTGCCGAGGAACTCGGACCAGTTCTTCAAAGAAAGTTTTCGGTGTGAGAGGAAAGTTTTCGAAATGCTGGTAGCTCAGTTGCCTGGACTGGCAAAGAAGAACACCACATTTCGCCAGGCTATTCCCCTCGAGGTCTAGCAATACGTGTGTGGCCTCTTCACTCCATACAAATCGAATAATATCTGCTAAAATAGTTGCAAAGAATTATTTTGTATAGCATAAAAAAAAAACAAAATAAATTTAATTTTTACCGTTTGCCATTTTGAGTCTCAATTTCCTGTAATTATTTGACTAGTGGTTTCACCATGCCGATAAAAGAAATTATCGAGCATAACAGAATTTTTTTAGAGTATTGAAGACTATTAACACCAGATGTATTCACATCTTGGCTAGACGCCAGCATCTGCCATATCTAGCACTCATACAATTTGTATGGGAGATGTTCAACATCTTAGCACAAAATGCGAAGATGCAAGGTGCAGCCCTAATGAGGACAGGGCATTAGTGGTGAATCACCAGACCTAGATTTGAGCACCTATAATAAACGAGAGCGGACTTTGCTTCTTTGTTTACTCTTCAGGGAAGCCGCTATATTTAAAATGGTTTGTTTTGATCATGCAGCGACGCTGTTTTTTTTGCTTCTTACAATGCTTGTGTGCGCTGGGTTTGTGTTTGTAAGACATGCAAATATTTTTGATGTTTTGATGTTAATATTATTTACGTAAATATATGAATACAATCAAAATACTTATGACATACAATGTTTGGGTGCGCTGAGTTTGTAAGACATCAACATATGTATGATGTTAATATTATTATTATTATTATATTATACAATCAAAATATATATGGTGTTTATGTTGCTTAAAAAATATCAATATAACATACATATGTATATGAAATTAAAGTTAAATGGAATGACACTAATCATAATTAATAATATGCATTTTAAGCTTATTTAAATTGATTCAGCAGACAATCAGATGGCAGCTTAAAAGGTTTTTATTAGAGCTTGTTAGATCTGCTATCGTACCATTTCAGTAGTTGAAATTGTCAAATAATAATTAGGGTATTCAGTAGCTATGCTATGTGCGTAAAGTGCTAAAGTGTTATATGAAAGCTTTACAACAAACACACAGAAGCATTTTTAACACAGCAAACATGCCCCTGGGTATGTTTGCTACTATTGTACTATATGTGTTATTGAGTGGTTGCCAGACTATTTATAAAAACAGCTGCTTTCGAGATTATTGAATTAGTGAAATTAGGTCACACTAGGCGAGTTTTGGTTGTAAAAGTAAGTAAATTTTATGATTTATTAATTTAAAAGACTAAACTGATGTTTTTAACAGTGGAAAGGAAGAAAAAATACGAAATGATTTTCAATTCAAAAATTTGCAGCTGGGAAAAGAGGATAGAATGCAAAAATTAGAGCTAGAAGTAAAATATAAGAATGCTTAAGTGTTGATATAAATAAAAAAACATTTATTTTCTGAATAATAAAGAAAGTTTTTCAATTATTATTTATGAAAACAACAACTTTTTTCAGCTTATCAATTGCTCAATTTAACTTTCGATTGTATTGTCATCGAACTGGCAAACAGCTGACTTAGCAGAAATACGACAAAAGAAACGTAAAAAGTGCACTCACTAGCTACACTGTATTATATATAACACTTTACGCACATAGCATAGCTACTGAATACCCTAATTAATTATGCCCGAATAATTTAAGAAAGTTTCCATATTTAGAAGATATCAATCATGAACGCATACATATCAAACGAAAGAAAATCCAGTCTATTATATATTGAGAATAAATTTAAAAAAAATTCATCAGTGTGTTTTTTAGCAATTTGCAATTAAAACAAGTGGAAACGTTGCAGTTGTTTGTGGGCATAACATAAACAGCAGAACCGCATGACTCGACCGTCTCATTCGGCTGCTTTCTGCAACTAAGCACAAACAAAACAAAGTTAAAACAAAGCAACAGACCATGATGGAATAAGTATAAGGTGGTCTCGTCGGCAAAAGCACAGCCTTAGCAAATGCTAGCAGTAAGTGCGAGTGAAACGCACACTTTACAATGAGTGTAAATGAAACGACTGTAGAGTATGTTGATTAACCCTTGACTGGTCCGTGGTGGCTTTTATAATTCAAAGAAGTGAAGTTTGTTTTTATAGTTTAATTTTCAATAATTTTGAATTGGCCATAAGTCTTTGTTTTTGGTTTTGTATACAAAGTTTATTGTTTAAATTCTTAATTCTAAAATATATTCTTATTTTAAAATAAAAAGTTTTTACATCAATATTAATGTCCACGTGCGCTGCAGCAATTACTAATTTTTCTTTAACATTTTTAGTTAAATTAAAATGTTCTCTCACATAAGATAAAACAAGTGGAAACGTTTCAGTCGGACGCAACCGACTGCGGTATACTCGATACCAGTGTTAAAACCGGTAAAAAGAGGCCTGATTGCAAAAAAAAAAAGATTCTCCGATGCAGATGGGGATGCCACCAGCTGTCTTCGTTGCAAATTTGGTGACTCTAGCTCAAAGTTTGCAAAATGTAGGGAAAGGAGGGCTGGAGGCGGTATGGGTGGGCGTGGCATCAAAATTTTTGATGCAGATCTTTGTGGAATGTCAATTGCTATCTTCATACCAAATTTGGTGACTCTAGCTCAAATTTTGTAAAATGTGGGGAAAGGGGGGCTGGGGCGGTATGGGTGGGCGTGGCATCAAAATTTTTGATGCAGATCTTTGTGGAATGTCAATTGCTATCTTCATACCAAATTTGGTGACTCTAGCTCAAATTTTGTAAAATGTGTGGAAAAGGGGGGCTGGGGCGGTATGAGTGGGTGTGGCATCAAAATTTTTGATGCAGATCTTTGTGGAATGTCAATGGCTATCTTCATACCAAATTTGGTGACTCTAGCTCAAAGTTTGTAAAAAGTGGAGAAAGGAAGGCTGGGGGCGGTATGCGTGGGTGTGGAATCCAAATTTTTGATGCAGATCTTTGTGGAATATCAATTGCTATCTTCATATCAAATTGGGTGACTCTAGCTCGAAAATTGTAAAAAGTGGGGAAAGGGGGCCGAAATGGAGGGCGTGGCTCCAAAACTTTGATGCAGATTGTTGGGGGTCGTTGCCAGCTATTTTCCTACCAAATTTGGTGGCTCTAGCTCAACTACTCTGGAAGATACACGCATTCCCGTTTTTGACGAAGCGTTGGGGCAGATGGGGGTGGCTAGGGCGGTATTGGTAGGCGTGGCATCCAATCTTTTGATGCAGTTTTTGGGGGGTCATCATCACCTATCTTGGCACCAAATTTGGTGGCTCTAGCTCAAAAACTGTGGAAGATATAGCCATTTTTGATTTCAAAATGCGGGGGGGCTGGGGGCGGAACGGGTGGGCGTGGCTCCAAAATTTTTGATGCAGTATTTTGGGAGTTGCTATTAGCTATCTTCTCACCAAATTTGGTAGTTCTAGCTGTAAAGATGTGCGAAATATGTGGATTTATCGGTTTTGAGTTATCGAATTTATCGATTTGCCAGCCCCCCAGTTATCGTAGAACCCCCATCTTGACACTTTAATTTACTATCCCATAGATAAAGAGAATTGGAAAGTTTCAAGTCTCTAGCTTGAAGGGTGTGGAAAAAAGTTGCGTTCATACAGACGGACAGACGGACAGACACCATGACGGACATTGCACAAACTCAATATACTCTTTACCTTCGGTATCGAGTATAAAAAGGATTAATGAGGCTACTTTTAAGCAAAAACTTTTCAAATAAAAAAAAAAATGTTATATACCACAAATTTATTTTTAAATCAATTACTTGGAATTACAGAAGAATCGATTCGCGAATGGGTAAAAGGAATCGATTCGCGAATGGGTAAACGGAATCGATTTGCGAATGGGTGAAAGGAATCGATTTGCGAATGGGTAAAGGAATGGGTAAAAGGAATGCAGAGCGGAAGGAATTCATACCATCCAATGACATGCCAATGTTAAATTCACCGATATTTTACACGCGGAGTCATCCAGGCGAACAGCAGTGTTGGTGAAAATGGATCGATGAATGAACAGTTGATTCATCGATTCTTCGGACTGCATTGGAATACCCTGTTTGATTAGCGGGCATTTGAGCAGAGGGCTTCCTTGCTTACCTCCCTAATCACCTGGCCATTTTAGGCCGCGCGACCCTGGTCTCCGACGACTTCATTACACTTGCCTCAAATTTACGCAAGCGTCGCTGAGAAAGTAAATATTTCTTGTGACGTGGGCCTTGGACAGACTGGGAACTGTACCTCGGCAAAATAACTACTTTACAACATAAATTATTATTTTCTTCCATGCACATACAGTGGCAACTGGGGAACAGTTAAAAAACATTCTAATCGCATTCAATTTGGAAAAAATATTCGATGATCTAAAATGTAAGTTTGAAAACCTTTTCGCGGTTTTATTCCGAAGCCTAAATAATATCCAGTTTTTAATAACAATCTACATTTATTATTTGTAGCTCATGATGTTACTTTTTATACCCTAAACCCATAAAATGGGTAAATAAGGGTATAATGGTTTTGTGTAAAAGTATGTAACAGGCAGAAGGAAGCATCTCCGACCGCATAAAGTATTTATATTCTTGATCAGCATCAACAGACGAGAAGTTTGCTTCAAATTATCGATATCTATTCTGGTTTCCGATATACACATGGAATCGATAACAAAAAAATATCGAATTTGGAAAATGTTAAAATGAGGGTGGAAATAATGGGTAACGATAGAACTTTTCGGAAAATTTCGTCCAAATCGGTTGAGAAACACCGGAGATATGGAATTTAATCGATTGAAGTTAAGTCAGTATACCAAAGTATTATATAAATTTAATTTATTTATTGCAACTGGGTTCAGGTTATCTTCTAGTCGGGCTCTCCCGACTAGAGCCTTCTTACTTGTTTATTTATTTTTGTTTATTTTTTATTTTGATTAAAAATTTTTGATAAATCTAGAGTCAACTTATAAAAAATAAGTTACAATAAAATAGTAGAAGTAAAAAGCCTAAGCAGAGAACAAAAATGTCTAATAACATCACCGACCGATGGGGGTGTTTTATTTGCCAGTCCGGCCAGCTATGCCCCTTTCCACAGCCAAAATATTTTTTAAATAAAAATTTGAAATGTGTATACAATAGAAATAGGTTAAAGGGAAATTAATGACCCGTTGGAGAAAAGAATTTAGCCAGTCCAGCAAGCTAAGCCCCGTTTCATAGCTGAGAGCGGTCATTAACTTCCCGAAGATAAACTGAAAGCAATGATTTGATTAAGGAGAGAGAGGTCTCATTAGAGAACACGTGGAATAGGTTATTAAATTGAGCGCATAAAATACGAAATGGATTGTGCAAGTTAACACGCGCAAGCTTGAGTTTGCTGACAACGCTGTTGCGCCGGATGCCGTCGCGACAAAGTTGCAGCCAAAATCCGAAACTCGCACGCGCAAGCAGCCTGATCGCCCGCTGGAGATGCCGACTCAGCATTCAGCCGGCATTCCATTCATTCCATTCATGGCTCGAAGCAGCTTGCCCTAGAGTTTAGTTTAGAATTTGTTCTCCTATAGTCCTAACGGACATGAAGTAAAAACGAATTATAATAAAGATACTTCTTTAACAGAGTATTAAAGAGACTTCTTTTAATTGGCGCCCAAACGGGACATAATCCAGTTATTCCATAAGCGATCATACCGAAATAACTCTTTGAGCTAACGCCAAGAGTCGCGGTATTGCACAATAAAATGAACAACAAAAAACAGCAGGGAATAAAACACACAAACTCAACAAGAACGAATTTTGTGACTTAAACAGCAACAAACAAAACAAAAACGCAGTGAAAAACACTCAGCAATAAATTAAGTGTTACAACAAAGACAACAAAAACAGTGGAAAAACAAGTGGAAACGTTGCAGTCGGACGCAACCGACTGCGGCATACTCGATACCAGTATTAAAACCGGTAAAAAGAGGCCTGATTGCAAAGGGGTACGGATGCTGCAGGGGTTTACGCTGTCTTAAAGATTCTCCGCTGCAGATGGGGATGCCACCAGCTATATTCCTCCCAAATTTGGTGACAAGCTCAAAGTTTGTAAAAGCTAGGGAAAGGGGGGAGGGGGCTGGGGCGGTATGGGTAAATGTGGCATCAAAATTTTTGATGCAGATCTTTGTGGAATGTCAATTGCTATCTTCATACCAAATTTGGTGACTCTAGCTCGAAAATTGTAAAAAGTGGGGAAAGGGGGGCGTAATGGAGGGCGTGGCTCCAAAACTTTGATGCAGATTTTTGGGTGTCGTTACCAGCTATCTTCCCACCAAATTTGGAGGCTCTAGCTCCACAAATCTGGAAGATACACGCATTCCCGTTTTTGACGAAGCGTTGGGGTGGATGGGGGCGGCTAGGGCAGTATTGGTGGGCGTGGCATCCAAACTTTTGATGCAGTTTTTAGGGGGTCATCGTCACTTATCGTGGCACCAAATTTGGTGGCTCTAGCTCAAAAACTGTGGGAGATATAGCCATTTCTAATTTCAAAATGCGGGGGGCTGGGGGCGTAATGGGTGGGCGTGGATCCAAAATTTTGATGCAGATTTTTGGGGTCGTTACCAGCTATCTTCCCACCAAATTTGGAGGCTCTAGCTCCACAACTCTGGAAGATACACGCATTCCCGTTTTTGACGAAGCGTTGGGGTGGATGGGGGCGGCTCGGGCAGTATCGGTAGGCGTGGCATCCAAACTTTTGATGCAGTTTTTAGGGGGTCATCATCACCTATCTTGGCACCAAATTTGGTGGCTATAGCTCAAAACTGTGGGAGATATAGGCGTTTTTGACTTTAAAATGCGGGGGGCTGGGGCGGAATGGGGGCGTGGCTCCAAAATTTTTGATGCAGTTTTTTGGGGGTTGCTAGTAGCTATCTTCTTACCAAATTTGGTAGTTATAGCTGTAAGGATGTGCGAAATATGTGGTTTATCGGTTTTGAGTTATCAATTTATCGATTTGCCAGCCCCCAGTTATCGTAGAACACCCATCTTGACACTTTAATTTACTATCCCATAGATAAAGAGAATTGGAAAGTTTCAAGTCTCTAGCTTGAAGGGTGTGGAAAAAACTTGCACACATACGGACGGACAGACGGACAGACACCATGACGGACATTGCACAAAACCAATATACTCTTTACCTTCGGTATCGAGTATAATAAAAATACACACACACACAACAAAACAATAACAAAACGAAGTAACTAAAGCACCACAAAACTTAAAACAAAAAATAAAACCCCAGCCAAGAGAGCTGAGAGAGTTACTAAAACAAATCAACAAATACGAGCGGCCGGCGGAGTTCAACTGGAAAATAGCATACCGCAGCGGCTACCACACCATTTAATTGAAGCTCATCTATATATATAAAAGAGTTTGTCCTGATGATAATGGAAGAGCCACAGCCTAAACGAAAAGAGCTAGAAGCCTGAAATTTTCACACAATTTTCCATGCAGGTAGGAGGTGAGCACTAAGAAGCGAATTTTTATTTGGACAACTCCTTCAAGTACCTCCCATACGATTTGGAGCACTTTTTACCCATTTTAAAAAACAAATTACAATTACAACAAGTATCCATTCCACTACTGTCGCCTGATTGTCGCACAAGCTGAGAGTTTGATCGCGAGCGAGAATACAAAAACAAAACAAATGCGCTGTGACGCCTTAGCGTCGCACAAGCAAAGTCATAAAAAAAGGTTCGTACACTTTACGCTTCTTAATGAATAAGTGCATACACAATTAAGTGAACAATGCGCTTGAAAATAATTTTCATAATTTTATGTACATGTATCACTTCGCACAGTGACATTTTTTTTTTCAAATTTGTGTGCCTTTGGCAATTGATTTACGACCCAAGTAGCGTTTTTATACCCTTAACCCATAAAATGGGTAAATAAGGGTATAATGGTTTTGTGCAAAAGTATGTAACAGGCAGAAGGAAGCTTCTCCGACCCTATAATGTATATATATTCTTGATCAGCATCAATAGCCGAGTCGATTTAGCCATGTCCGTCTGTCCGTCCGTCTGTCCGTCTGTCCGTCTGTCCGTCTGACCGTCTGTCCGTCTGTCCGTCTGTATGAACGCGTGGATCTCAGAGACTACAAGAGCTAGAGACTTCAGATTTTGGATATAAGTTCTCCTATACCATGAGCAGAACAAGTTTGCTTCAAATTATCGATAACTATTCTGGTTTCCGATATACACATAATATCGATAACAAAAAAATATCGAATTTGGAAAATGTAAAAATGAGGGTTGAAAGAATGGGTAACGATAAATCTTTTCTGAAAATTTCATCCAAATCGGTTAAGAAACACCGGAGATATCGAGCTTAATCGATTGTTTGTTGCAACTGGGTTCAGGGTATCTTCTAGTCGGGCTCTCCCGACTAGAGCCTTCTTACTTGTTTATGTTGTTGTAAGTGTTGTTGTTGGGCCCGCACTGCTACTTTTTGTTGGTGTCATTGATTTAAAAAAAAAACAACAACAACATAACAAAACTTGGTGCGTCTAGAAAAATTTCCCACACCAGAATCTTTATGGGGGTGGATTCACCTGCTTGCTGCTTATATAACTTAGACAAAACGTAACACACTAACAGTTTAATAACCCTACCTCCTCTGCACACACACTAAATTAAAGCTAAAGGCAATATACAATTCACTTAACTGCAGTGCGTGCGAAGAAGGTAGCGATACTACGCTCTTTGTCTAACTTGCAGAGCGCGCGCATACATAAGAGAATTAGCCGAAATAGCCAACAACGAAGGCGCATGATCGGAGCGAGATTTAAAAATAATTTGTCATCTAGCGCCGAACATAAAGAGCGATGCGTGAGCGTGTTCAAGTTTTAAGCTGCCTCTTTGGGTTTGGGACCAGCAGCGCTCAATTCATGATGCAGGTGTTGAATTGCCGACTGTCAGCACAACACGAGAATGAGCGAATCTGAAAACAAGTAAGAAGGCTTTAGTCGAGAAATCCCGACTAAAAGATACCCTGAACCCGTGTATTAAAATGACTTGCAGAAGTGAGTTTTTCTTGACTTCATTTTAATATATCAATAGGGGTAAGCGCATAGAAGCATCAAAAAGATTTCAGGTTAATAATTTTGAAGCTCATGGAGTTGCAGTGAGAAGACATCAGGCTAATAATCCTAATGCACGTCAAGAAAGGCGTTTGCGTGCATGGAGTGTTAAAGCCATGTCTGGCTTAAGCTAAGATTTTGAAATAATTTACAAGTCAGATAAAGTTATTCAACTTGGTAGTATGAATTTGATATGCAAACATTGTAATGCTTTAAAATGGAAAAATTAGCCCCTGGGTATCCGTTACAAGGCAAAAAAAAGTTAAGCTCTGCACGATATATGCATGAAAAGACTCAAGATGCTATGACATATGTTCGCCATTATGAGCGACCAGATCTTTGCAAAACATTCACATGCAATCCACAATGGGTCAAAAACCGCATGATCGTCACGATATTATAGCTCGAGTTTTTCATTTAAAAGTTAAAGCTTTAATGTCACTATTGACAAAAGGTTCTTTGTTTGGAAGCGTGCAATGTTTCATGTACTCTGTGGAATGGCAAAAGCGGGGTTTACCACATATACATATTCTACTTTGGTTAGAAAATAAAATAAATGCATGAAAAATGGAAAACGTACCAAAAGGTTTCCTCGACAATTACTTAAAGAAACTGTGACTGGAAAAGATAATTACCCTCTATATCGTAGAAGAGCGATAGAAGATGGTGGTAATGCAATTAATATAAATGGTAATTGCATAGATAATCGTTGGGTTGTGCCTTATAACTGTGTACTATTGAGAACATTTGAAGCTCACATAAATGTTGAGTATTGTAGTTCTGTAAAGTCTATTAAATACATTTGTAAATATGTTAACAAGGGCAGTGATCAAGCATCATTTACTCTTGAAGACCAACGTAATGAAATAAATATGTACGAAAGTGGCCGTTAAATAAGTAGCTCAGAAGCGGTATGAAGAATTCTTGCATTTCCCATACATAAACGTTTTCCGGCTATTACACACTTAGCTGTTCATTTAGAAAATGGTCAACGGATATATTTTAACCCCAATAATCCGCAACAATTACTTGACAGATTAAGCACTACACCCAAAACCACTTTGCTAGCCTTCTTCGAGCTATGCACACGTGATGAGTTTGCAAGAACGCGTCTATATTGTGAAGTTCCATCGTATTTTACATGGAACAATAAAGAATTTCAAAGAAGAAAACGAGGGCATGATGTGCCAAATTTTCCTGGAGTTAAAAGAGATTCAGCTTTGGGAAGAGTTTACACTTTTCATCCCAATAATACAGAATGTTTTTAATTAAGACTTTTATTACATTTTGTTAGGGGCCCAACTTCATTTTTAAATTTAAAAACCGTTAATGGTATAGCATACGCATCATTTCAATTGGCGTGTAAAGCTCTAGGATTACTAGAAGATGATAAGCACTGGGATTCAACTATAGCCGAAGCTGTCATATGTCAAAATCCTACAAGAGAACTTTTTGCAATAATGTTAGTATTTTGTCAAATTTCAGATGCTCTTAAACTTTGGAATACTTATAAAAAGAGTTTCTCAGAAGATATTTTAAGAGCCTTTCATTTTTCACAAGACAGAAATATTGATGAAAGTATTGTGAATAATGTATTAAATAAATGTCTTATTTACATTGAACTTCAATGATTGAAGATATTGTACTGTCTATTGGTGGTCAAAACTAGACTTACTATGGACTTCCACTACCAATTAGATCCGAGGAAATTGTTCCAAATATTGAATATCATAGAGAAACAAATTATGAAAATTGCGATAATTTTGTGGTTAATAATGAGCTACTCCTTACTGCTGAGCAAAAACAAGTATACGAAAAGATACTATATAGCGTTGAAGCAGAAAAGGGAGAAATCTATTTTTTAGATGCACCTGGTGGAACAGGTAAAACGTATCTTTTAAATTTATTATTGGCAAAGGTACGGCAAAGTAAAAAAATTGCATTGGCCGTTGCTTCTACCGGTATCGCAGCCACTTTACTTAATGGTGGTCGCACAGCGCATTCTACACTTAAGATTCCATTTAATTTGATTCATTTGCTGCTGTGCTCAAATATTGCAAGCTTATTGTTTGGGATGAGTGTACTATGGGCCATAAAGGTGCTTTTGAAGCTGTAGATCGATCTTTGAAAGACATTCGAGATAGTGAATACTTAATGGGTGGCATAACTGTTCTCTTAGCTGGTGATTTTCGACAAACTCTTCCAGTGATCCCCAGAGGAACAAGAGCAGATTAAATAAATGCGTGCTTAAAGTCTTCAATTTTGTGGCCCAAAATACAGAAAATTGCATTAACGAAGAATATGCGAGTGCACTTAAAAGGTGATAGCATAGCTGGTGAATTTGCAGAAATGCTTCTTAAAATAGGAAATGGATTATTTCCAGCCCATGATGGCAAAATAACTTTACCATCAACTTTGTGTCATGTTGTGAAAAGTATTGAAGAGCTAACTCCAAAAATATTTCCGGATATTACAAATATCTCTCAAAAATCACTCGAATGGTTTTCAGAACGTGCTATTTTGACTGCGAGAAATGACAATGCATTGGAAATAAACGAGTTTTTATTAAAATCATTTCAAAGTGAAGAAATGACATATAACTCTATTGATTCTGTGACTGAAATCGAAGATGCAGTTCATTACCCCGTCAAGTTTCTTAATTCATTAAATCCGGCTGGCCTGCCTCAACATAAATTAACTTTAAAGATTGGTTCACCTGTAATGTTGATTCGCAACTTGAAACCGCCAAAACTGTGCAATGGTACAAGTGGTGGTGCAAGTTAAAGTCCTTCATAAGAATGTTGTCGAAGCAATTATCTTTACTGGCAATGGTATAGGGGAAACGGTTTTTATACCGAGAATTCCATTAATACCTTCTGATTCTGAATTGCCAATTCAATTTAAAAGATTGCAATTTCCTTTAAAAGTTAGCTTTGCCTAAACAATTAATAAATCACAGGGACAAACTCTTAAATTAGCCGGACTAGACTTAAGACACGATTGTTTTTCTCATGGCCAATTTTATGTAGCCTGCTCAAGAGTCAGTTCACCAAAAAGTTTATTTGTATTAGCACCTGACGGAAAAACAACCAATGTCGTTTATAAAGAAGCTCTTAACAGTTGTTAATAATTGCAAATTAAATTCAATAAGTGGATAAGGCCTACTGGGTAAACCACAATAAAAAATGACGCGCCTGATTTTCTACCTCAGTGGCGTGGAAAAGAGAATATTAAATACTTTGCTTTAATATTTTGTGAAATATTTTCTAATTTATTTATTTTGTATCTATCTTCTATTGCTAAAATAATATAAACTATCTGCGCAGCGAAGTAATCGGGCCACTTACTAGTTAACAAATAAAATACTTATGACTAATGACTTATGTCGCAGCGGCTGTATTAAATGAAAAGTTTAGAAGCAACGCGCTTCACGTTTTCGTCTCAGGATTAAAAAAGTCTCTGAAGTGGGCAATCTTCCCGGCACAACCCATAGACCTCCCCTCAGCCTTAGCTTTAGCTCAAGAAGCCGAATCAAGCAATGAGAGATGCATCTTTGCAGCAAATTTTGCAGAACACCTTGACGAAAACCCCAAAAGCAAAATTCGCAAAAGTCTCAGGACTCCAAAAGAATAGAAAAGACAAAAACGACCAGCAAAAACCAAATAGCACTAAACAGCGCTATAGCAACCAAAAGTCCCAAGGGCGGGGCCCGAGCCAATGGAGGTAGATCAATCCTCACGCTCCAGGCAATCCGCACAAGGCTACAGAAACAACCAAGGTTACGGGGACCAATCCATGAGGACCCAACAAAACCTACATCATCTACCACAAGAAGAGAATAACGGTGACTTCGAGTCACGGTCACAGCATGAAACGACACAAGTTGAGGACGATTTGTCCGGAGCCGAAAGCTGTAATTTTTTAGCGGAAGCTCCCTGCTTCCGTTCATAAGACGAATGGTCGCAGGGCGAATTATCAGACTTCTGATAGACACTGGGGCCTCGAAAAATTATATAAAACCCCTTCCCGAACTGGCACATTGGGTGTCAGTTGACAGCCCTTTTCAAGTCAAATCAATTCACGGGCACACTAAAATTGATCAGAAATGCCTCATCCACCTTTTCGACGTAAAGTCCTACTTTTTCATGCTGGAGTCACTTAATGTCTTTGATGGCATAATTGGCCTTGATCTGTTAAAACAGATCAATGCCCAAATAGATCTGACAAACAACGTCATTAAACATGACCATGGGATAGAAAAAATCGAGTTCACTAAATGTCAACAGGTGAACCATATTCGGATTAATGACACAGATGTCCCTCCTGCTGTCAGATCCACCTTTGATAATATGATCAACAAAATGGTAAAAGCATTTGCGGACGGTAACGAGTCCCTACCGTACAACATAAATACGGTTGCCACTATACCAACGGACGATGTACCAGTTTACTCAAAACTTTATCCGTATCCAAAGGGCGTGACTGAATTTGTCAATGCAGAGGTTAAACAACTTCTAGCGAATGGCATAATACGACCGTCAAAGTCCCCTTATAATAACCCGATATGGGTCGTCGACAAAAAAAGCATCGACGAAGCGGGGCACAAACAAAAGCGTCTGGTTATTGACTTTAGGAAACTAAATCTTAAAAAAACCGATGAAAAATACCCTATCCCATCCATTTCGACGATGTTGTCAAACTTGGGCGAGGCCCAGTACTTCACTACGCTGGACCTCAAGTCAGGGTTTCACCAAATTGAATTGGCTGAAAGAGACAGGAAAAAGACAGCATTCTCTGTCAACAACGGGAAGTATGAGTTTTGTAGACTCCCTTTCGGGCTGAAAAATGCCCCAAGTATCTTCCAACGAGCCATTGATGATGTGCTCCGCGAACAAATTGGCAGGATATGTTATGTTAACGTTGATGACGTAATAATATTCTCCAAGTCCAAAGAAGACCATATTAGAGACATTGAGTGGGTCTCCAAGTTTTTCAAAAAAAGCGTGGAATATTTGGGATTTACAGTGTGCAGAGGCGGGATTCAGTCCTCGCCCGATAAAGTGAAAGCTATTAAGGACTTTCCCCCACCGAAAACCCTATTCGCTCTTAGGTCATTTTTAGGTCTAGCACGCTACTATAGCTGCTTCATAACGGGTTTTGCCAGCATCGCAAGGCCCCTAACAGATATCTTGAAAGGCGAAAATGGCAAAGTAAGTGCCAATAACTCAAGAAAGGTGATAATCGAATTGTCACCGGAGCAAAATGAAGCCTTCGATAGGCTTAAAAATATACTGGCCTCTGAAGATGTAATGTTGTCCTACCCAAATTACAAAAAGCCTTTTGACCTCACAACAGACGCGTCTGGCTATGGACTGGGAGCGGTACTGTCTCAAGGCGGCCGCCCGATAACAATTATCTCGCGAACATTGCGAGGTAACGAAGTAAATTTTGCCACAAATGAGCGTGAGCTTCTCGCCGTTGTATGGGCACTCAAAAACCTCAGAAATTACTTGTATGGTGTTAAGAATCTTAACATTCATACAGACCACCAGCCATTAACCTTTTCGGTATCGGATAAAAACCCGAATGCCAAAATAAAGCGTTGGAAAGCCTTCATTGATGAGCACAACGCAAACATAATTTATAAACCCGGAAAAGAGAATTTGGTAGCAGACGCTCTGTCTCGCCAAATTGTCAATGCATTAGAGGATTCAGCAGACTCGGATGCTGCCACTATCCACAGTGAAGAATCCCTTACATATACCATTGAAGGCACAGACAAACCGGTGAATTGCTTTCGGATCCAGATTATTCTGGAAGAAGGGACTATCCCCCAACAAAAGACGAATATTTTGTTTAAGACAAAAACCCGTCACATAATTAATTTTTCCGATCGCAGCACATTATTGCAAATCATTAATGATGCAGTAAACACTGACGTAGCCAACGCAATTCATTGCGAGCTACCCATACTGGTTTTCATCCAACACGGACTAGTTGAGGCATTCCCTTCTACCACCTTTAGATATTGCAAAAACTTGGTTACAGATATTGTAAACCCAACGGAACAGAGGGAAATTGCGACAGCTTAACATAATCGCGCACACAGAGCAGCAAGAAAATGCGAAACAGATACTTAGGGACTATTTTTTTGCCAAAAATAGGTCGTTTAACGTCGGAAATAGCTGCAAACTGTAGAATTTGTGTTATGAGTAAACATGATCGGCACCAAAAAAAAAAAAAAATTGGGAAAACCCCGATACAATCGTATGCCGGAGAAATGTTGCATATAGATGTTTACTCCACTGCCAGTAAATATTTTCTAACTTGCATCGACAAGTTTTCCAAGTTTGCAGTAGTACAGCCTATACGGTCTCGCGCAATCGTGGATATAAAAGCTCCACTTTTGCAACTTCTGAACATGTTTCCCAAAACAAAAGCGATTTACTGCGACAACGAGAAATCCCTGAACTCAGAAACCATTAAATCAATGCTCAGCAATAGCTTTGGCATTGAGATTTCAAACGCTCCACCCTTGCATAGCTCCTCTAATGGACAAGTCGAGCGATTCCATGGCACTCTTGGGGATATAGCACGCTCTTATAAGTTGGAAACACAGGTAGAGGACACTGTCGAATACATTCTCCTTGCAACCATAAAGTACAACAGGTCAATCCATTCGGTGACAAACGAGAGACCCATAGACGTAATTCACGCAGCCTCCAAAGACACTACAGTGCAGATTAGGGAAAAAATCGCATCAGCACAGCAAAAGACACTTGACCAAATGAATAAAAACAGGGTCTATAAGTCGTATTTGGTAGGCGATAGGGTTTGGATAAAAAACAATAAGAGATTAGGAAATAAACTATCACCCTTATTCACAGAAGCTATAGTGGAAGCAGACCTAGGTACGACGGTTCTTATTAAAGGGAGGGTGGTCCATAAGGACAATTTTTGACATTTGAAAAATCAAGACAACTATTTTTTTTAACAAATTACATTTTTCTAGGTTAAGATATCTTTTCAGATTAACAATAGCAACCATGACCTTGACCGAAGCGACATTGAGACTCAACGACTACTCTTACATGGGGCACACGACGAACTTGACATCTTTTGAAACTTACATCGACGAGACATGGAAATTGATAGATAAACTACGCAAGGACCACATGAAACAAGTACTGAAAACTGACGTACAACACATAGCCACCTTGATAGCTTCCTTGACCGTTCAGCACCGACAGGCACGTAGCATTAACATGATAGGTAGTGCCCTTAAAGCAATTGCAGGAACCCCAGATTTCGATGACTGGGAACAAATAAAATTCAAACAAAGTCAGTTAATAGAATCCGAGAGCAAGCAGATAGAGATCAACAGTAAATTCCAGGCAAGACTTAATGACGTTTCAAGGGCCCTCAATGAAATTTTGAAACCCGATGCAGAGGTCGAACATTTTTATGTAACAATTTTGGCAAAGAATAGAATGATAATTACAAACCTTGAGGACTTAATCCTCACTGTTACACTTGCTAAAATAAATTTAATCAGCCCCCTTATACTAGACAGCATCGACATAAAAGAATTATTTAATGAACAACTCACTAATACTAGTATAACCGACCTTTTAGAAGTCTCTCATATAAAACCTTTTCAAAATTCTGAATTATTGTACTTTCTGATCAAATATCCCAAACCCTTGTTAAATTTAAAAAAAATAGATATTCTTCCTGTTCAGCATAATAACATAATATTAGATCTAGAAGAAGGTAATATGGTGGCCGACTGCGGAACAAAGACTTTCGCTGTACGTGACTGCGCAGCCACTGTGAGCACTACTTTTTGCAGAAGACTACAAAATACTTCATGCGCGCAACAACTGGTATCTGGAACCGTTGCTCAATGCGCCACGCGCCTCGGACACCTGGCGCCCGTGATAGTAATCGGTGAGGGCATTGCAGTAATAAACAGCGCGACCATGAATGTAGTGGATTGCACTGGGAACAGCTAGATAGTCGCGGGAACCCTCCTCGCGACTTACGACGATCACGTTGTGAGGTAGGCTATCCACCGGCCTCCCCCACATTTATATTATTATAATTATTAATATGTTTAAGTCCTTAGACTAAGAACACATTTAATTCATAATAAACCATAGTCTAGGAGACTTTATTATTTACACATAAACATAAAATACAATTATAACAATAGCATGTAACATAATCAACGATCAAAAGATAAGAAAGAGAGAAAAGGCGAGCTAGCATAAGAGAACAAGGGCAGGCTTACGTAAGAGAGCAGA
The DNA here is from genome assembly GCA_018904305.1 of Scaptomyza montana. NCBI lineage: Eukaryota > Metazoa > Arthropoda > Insecta > Diptera > Drosophilidae > Scaptomyza > Scaptomyza montana. The sequence continues at coordinate 936,419 of JAEIGR010000048.1, forward strand.
AGGGCCGAACAGCCGCATTCTCACGACCCACAACCTCAAATGTCGCGATCCACAAGCAACGAAGGCAGCGACGAAGGCAAGCTCAGGCCAAGCGCGAGACCGGCGAATCAATTGCCCAGTAGAGCAACGAGAGTGCGGACGTGGAATTCCAAAAGCGGTGCTAAAGTTAAGACAGCAAGCGTAAGACGAGGAAAAGAATTATTAGTACAGACATTGCAAAGGAGCGTACAGTAATTATTTTTTTTTTTTTTTTTTTTTTTTCCTTAAAATTTTTTAATTTATTTAATAAACAAGCATTCTGCTACCGAAGTGGCAACTTAATCTAGTTTTACATTTAGGGAAGGAACAATAGATCTTAGATGACACATTGGACTAGTGGATATGTTTATATTAAATTACTTTTATTTTATTTAACTTATAATTCTCGTTGGGAGATCCTCCGGATGGCACCTTTTTAATCTTCTTATCCTAGTTTTTGTAGTGAGGCGTCGGGCCAGTTGATTGGGGTGACCACCTAAGCGTTGTTGATAGCTCGATGCAAGCTTCTGCACTACGTCCCCAACTTTTGGAACCTTTAAATCCTTTTCTATGTTGCTGCTTCGGATGTACCAAGGTGCATTACTTATTCGCCTAAGTATTTGGGACTGAGCCACTCTTATTTTGTTTAAATTTGTTTTTGACGCAGTGCCGTAAATTTGTAGCGCATATTTCCAAATTGGGCTTAAGATGGACTTATAAATTGTAACTTTGTTGTTCAGTGACATCTTATTCCTGGGAGCAAGAAGCCACTCCATTTTTTTGGCCTTTCCCATCACCGACTGCTTAACCATGGTAGTATGGGCTTTAAAGTTTAGCTTCCTATCCAGTAATACACCCAAGTATTTGTGGGAACTCTTTTCGTTATTGTATTTCCAAGCAACGAAATCCCTATGCTTGTCAATACAGTAATTATCGACAGTGATTTATAAGGCGTAGAGCGCGGAGTAAGTAAGTACAAGCAGAGTCGAATAAAAGTGAATTGAAATAACCCAAACCCTCTTCACGTGTTTTATATTGCCACGCGAGACGAAACGAGCGCCGCGTTACGCCCGTATACATATATATATATACGCGTAAATATATATACACGACCAAATTTCGTAGAGATTAGATGTTTGAGAAGTCGGCGGAGGGCATAAGACGGCATCTCCTCTCGCTATTCCCCGACTACTCAATCGATACAGCATCGCGCTAACAGCGGTATTAGCCCCTTCCCGCATTCCTTCTTATCGGCGAGCTAATCCCCGATTCGTATGGAGAAACTGCAGTGGAATCAGCGGAAGCCGTACGAATGTGCATCATCCCTAAAATCCCTGCTTTTCAGCTGCGAAACTCCGGGGTATATCGGTTACGCAAACTTGCCTCTAAATAGCTAACGCGTCTCAGTAATAAATAAATTATTTCTTGTACGCGAGCCTTGGCCAGACTGAGATCTGTACCTCAGCTAATAAAACTACCTTACAACTTCTCACTAAATGGCACTCGTTACGTGAACCACCGAGGCATCCTGAAGAAGAAACCTGCTGTATTCACGTCAGCCGTGGTCAACGTCACCCTCTTCAGAGAACATCTGAGCCTACCATTCTTACATGACCTAACCATGAAGAATCTCCGCCATATCGGGGATCTTAAGTCGGGATTATCTTCACGATCATATGGCTACTTGACACTCATTGCCCTATTCCTACTCCTCGTGGGCGCCTGGAAATTATACCAGCGCAGAATGAAAAGAAGAAACCCGAGGACGTGTTTCAACCTAGTAGGGGAGGAGTTAACACGCGCAAGCTTGAGTTTGCTGACAATGCTGTTGCGCCGGATGCCGTCGCGACAAAGTTGCAGCCAAAATCCGAAACTCGCACGCGCAAGCAGCCTGATCGCCCGCTGGAGATGCCGACTCAGCATTCAGCCGGCATTCCAGCCGGCAGCGGCGGTTTCATGGTTCGATGCAGCTTGCCCTAGAGTTTAGCTTAGAATTTGTTCTCCTATAGTCCTAACGGACATGAAGTAAAAACGAATTATAATAAAGATACTTCTTTAACAGAATATCAAAGAGACTTCTTTTAATTTGCATAGCGTAATCTGTTGTGCATGTTTTCAAAAATAACGGGCGAAAGTTTCTAGTAGGTCTGAAAGGAATAGAGAAATGGAGATGACCTAAAAGAAAAGAAGAATCTATATCGCCAGCAATCAACTTGTGCAGGAAGGCAACACCAAGGACTATCCTACGATTGTTCAACGACGGGAGGTTAAGGAGAAGAAGTCTACTGGAAAAGCAGAAACTGCTCCATATACAAGAGCAGTACTCTAGGATAGGGCGGACAAGGGAAGTGTACGTAAGGATCGTTAAACTCTTTAGACCAACGTTTAACGACACCAAGAACACCTTTGGCCTCATTAACAATAGTAGAAATATGAAGGCCAAATGAGAGTTTGGAGTCAAAAAGAACACCAAGGTCCTTGACTGTTAAAATACGTTGTAACGGGGTATTGTCAATTGAGTAGCTGGTAATGAAAGGGCTATTTCGGCTGAAAGTCATAAACATACATTTAGAACAATTGAGAATCAAATGATAAGTCTTACACCAAAGATGCAATGAATTTAAATCATCTTGTTTATTTATTTATTTATTTTTTTGTTTATTGTCAACTATGATCAGCTAACATAAAATCCAAATTAATTAAAGTTAAAATAAAATAAATAATTGAAATTAATATAATGTAAAAAATAAAATTATATATATCTGAAAGTAAATTTAGGTAAAAAATTATAAAGTTAACGTTAAAGCTCTGGGAAATTCAACAATAAAATTAGTGGTTCAACCTTTGTTGCGTGGATTGGGAAAAACCCAGAAAAACCCAGACCAGCGTTAGATTAGTAGTTAGTGGTTACGATTAGATAAAGAAATAAATATCGATCTTTTTAGTATTGGAATTGAGGACTCCAAAGATATAAGAGAATAAAGTTTGTTATAGTCAGAACATAAAACACGGAATGGTTCATGTATTAAATAGTTGCTCAAGCAACGATCAAGGCTAAGGGGTAAAAAGTTACGTGAAGATCTAATTGGGACATTAAATTTAATTCGACTCAAAAGAACTGATGAGTCAATTTCACTATTAAGTAGGTTAGTAATAAATAATACTCCATGCATAGTTCTACGGTTTAACAGGGAGGGAAGATTAATCAAAAGGGGTCCACTTGAATACGGGGGATAGTCAACTCCAGGAACCCAGATGAAACTTCTAAGGGCAAATAGAAGAAATTTCTTCTGCACAGATTCAATTCTATTCTGGTGAATAGAGTATTGTGGAGACCATACACAATATCCATACTCCAGGATAGGATGAACTAGGGATGTATAAAGCGTTTTAGTGGTGTAAGGATCGTTAAACTCTTTGGACCCCCGCTTGATGAAGCCAAGGACATTAATAGCCTTATTGACCATAGACGAAGTATGAGAGTCAAACTTTAATTTAGGATCAAGAATAATACCTATATCTTTAATTTCAAACACGCGTTCAAGTGGTGAATCATCAAGCAAGTAGTGAGCAGTATGAGGGGTACTTCTACAAAAAGACATGACTTTACATTTTGAATAATTTAAGTTTAGTAAGTTAGAACGGCACCAGGCCGACAGGGCACACAAATCCGACTGTAGTAAGTTACACAGAGAAGCATCATTGTAGGTGAAACATAGTTTTACATCATCAGCAAACATGTATACAAAAGAGTTAGTAATAACAGCAGGAAGATCGTTATAGCAAAGGTCCAAGGTGACTATCCTGGGGAACACCAGAGGTAACAAAAATAGGTTTAGATACAGACGATTTAAAAACTACTTTTTGTGTTCGACCACACAAGCAATCCGAAAGCTACAATAAGAGTTTTGATGGAAATCCAATAATATTTAATTTATGAAGCAACAGAGAATGACTAACAAAGTCAAATGCCTTACTAAAATCGGTGTAAACAACGTCAGTTTGCATTTTTCCCTGAAACCCTTTGATAACAAGCGAAGTGAATTCAAGAAGGTTAGTGGTAGTAGATATTCGCCTAACAAAACCGTGTTGATAAGGCGATATAATTGAACTACATCCGTGTTGCAGTTGAGAACATATAATTTTTTCAAAGACTTTTGGAATGGCAGTAGCCAGGTTTGATAGAGTTAAATGCATTCAGGAGCGTAGACTCAGTAATTACTGGGACAATTTGACGTTTGAACTTGACAAGGATAGGAATTACTGCTACTATATAAATTCGATGAGTATACTGATTGAAAATACTCAGCAAATAGATCGGCCACTGCCTGATCAGAACTTACTTTTGTATTATCAAGGTAAACCGAGGATGGCAAGCAAGAAGACTTACGTTTAGAGTTAACAAATTTATAAAACTGTTTAGGGTCACGTGAAAAGTTTAGTCTACAACGATTAAGATAATTATAATAACAAGATGTGTTAACAGAAAGAAAACTAGATTTAGCTACTAAATAAGAAGATAAATCTAAAGTAGTTCCCGATTTTTTAAATTTTTTATATGCTCTTGTCTTCGCGTTTTTCAATTTCGATAGTTCCCTCGTAAACCAAGGTGGTTTATTAACACTTGAAGAACGAGTGAGGGGAACACAAATATCCAAAAGCGAATTCAAGGTCCTATAAAATATGGCAATGGCAGTTTCTATATCACTACAGGAATAAAGGCAAGACCAATTAGTATGTTGAAGAAGGTAATTTAATTTAGTAAAGTTAGTCTTACGAAAGCAACGGGTTTTTAATGTATTATTAGATATAGAACTAGGGTTAAGAATTTCGATGGACAGTTCTAAGGTTGGATGGTAGGTATCTTCCGGAAGCACTAGAGGGGGTATTCTACAAGCATTACTGCAATCTGAGTCAGAAACAAATATCAAGTCCAACATTCTACCACTACAGTTATGCACCCTGTTAACTTGCGATAGGCCTAACTCCAGTAGGCCATCGATAAAATCATCAGAAGTGACTGGTAATACCGCCAAAGATGTGTCATTCACAGACCATACAACATGTGGCAGATTAAAATCACCAACCACTATCAGATTATCCATATCTGTCAAAAATGACGAAACAAGTTGCAGGGCACTCAGATGGGATGAGTAAATGTTAATATCAGAATGAGGAGCAATATAGGAGCAAGTACCATAAAGTGAACGGCCGTTTAGTAATATTTTAACACATAAAAACTCTATGTCCGGAAGATCCTGAGAAAGAGTCTGTTCAGAGGAAATACAGGAGTCAACAGCAATGAGAACACCACCCCCCTTGCGGGAAGTGCGATCGCATCTGTACAAGTTAAATTTTGAAGGAAAAACGGAATAATCAGAAATATCGGGTTTTAACCAGGTTTCAGTAAGTGCAACTATTTGTGAATCAAAGGATATATAGGCTGTAAGCAAGTATGATTCAGAAAATTTCTGTAGGAGAAAATAAGTTTCACATTGTCTGCGTACATGAGAATGCGAGAATGTGATAGAACAGAAGAAAGCTCATTTATAAAAAGAGTGAAGAGTAAAGGACCAAGATGACTACCCTGAGGTACTCCAGAAGTAACCTGTTCTTGTTTCGAGGTAGCCAATCTTAGGAGGACTCTTAGGCCATGGTGTACAGAGTCGAAAGCTTTACTGAAGTCAGTCTAAATGACGTCAGTTTGCATTTTCGAGAGTTGTGAAAGTTGTGAATTGCAATAAATTGGTCCTGGTTGACCGATTTTTTACGAAGCCATGTTGAGCAGGGGATAAGACTGATTTGCAGAAATGTTGCAGAGATGAATTGATAATTTTTTCAAATAATTTAGGGGTAGCGGACAATTTTGCAATGCCCCTATAATTTTCAATATTGGACTTCCCACCGTTTTTAAAAAGAGAGATGGTAAAAGATTCTTTCCAAGGAGATGGAAAGACAGAATATTCAAGGGATAGATTAAAAAGGGCGAAAAGAAAAGCACTACACTCCTCAAGAAGACAACTAGGTATATTGTCAGGTCCAGGAGAGTAAGAAGACTTTAACAAATTTTAAGCTGACTTAGAGATGATAGGAACCGGAATATAATTTGTAGAAGCAATGCTATAAGGGTAAAGTATGTTCATAGGGGATGCAGAAGCATAGCTCGCAAATAACAGTTGAGCGTTGTGCGTTGTCTTCAAATAAGTCTCTTTACTGAGTATTTGTGAAAAATACTCGCTAAGCTCGCTCGCACTCGGCTACAATCGTTTTTTTCTTTTCTCTTTTGTTACACTTAGAGTGCGAGTAATTGCTTGAATGAAATTAAGCAAAACGTTTTTAATGCTAAATTTGTGAATTGAGTGAGTACGGTAAAGAATTACATTTTATGCAAAATGGGAAAGCAATTAAATAATAAAGTGCACAAATTCTTTAAATTTAATCCACAAGAAAATAAATCAACATGTAATGTTTGCGGATTGAAATTGGCTGGTATTGATGTAACATTGCATACGTTGCATTTTCAGCCCTCCATTTCATATTAACTGAACGTCGAAGTTCAATAAGCGCAGAACATTTAAATGCATTGTTAGTAATTAAGCTAAACAATAAGTAACAAGTGGAAACTTTGCAGTCGGACGCAACCGACTGCGGTATACTCGTTACCAGTATTAAAACCGGTAAAAAGAGGCCTGATTGCAAAAGGAAACGGATGCGGTAAGGGTGTACGCTCTCTCAAAGATTCTTCCATGCAGATGGGGATGCCACCAGCTATCTTCCTTCCAAATTTGGTGACTCTAGCTCAAAGTTTGTAAAAGGTGGCGAAAAGGGGGCTGGGCCGGAATCGGTGGGTGTGGCATATAAATTTTTGATGCGATCTTTGTGGAATGTCAATTGCTATCTTCATACCAAACTTGGTGACTCTAGCTCGAAAATTGTAATAAATGGGGATAGGGGGGCGGGGGGCAGTATGGGTGGGCGTGGCATCCAAATTTTTGCTGCATATCTATGTGGGATGTCAATTGCTTTCTTCATACCAAATTTGGTGACTCTAGCTCGAAGTTTGTAAAAAGTGAGGAAAGGGGGGCTGGGGGCTGAATGGGTGGGCGTGGCATCCAAATTATTGCTGCAGATCCATGTGGCATGTCAATTGCTATCTTCATACCAAGTTTGGTGACTCAAGCTCAAAGATTGTAAATGGTGGGGAAAGGGGGGCGGAATGGGTGGGTGTGGCTCCAAAACATTGATGCAGATTGTTGGGGGTCGTTGCCAGCTGTCTTCCTACCAAATTTCGTGGCTCTAGCTCCACAACTCTGGAAGATACACGCATTGCCGTTTATGACGAAGCGTTGTGGCGGATGGGGGCGGCTTGGGCAGTATTGGTGGGCATGGCATCCAAACTTTTGATGCAGTTTTTGGAGGGTCGTCATCATCACCTATCTTGGCACCAAATTTGGTGGCTATAGCTCAAAAGCTGTGAGAGATATAGGCATTTTTGACTTAAAAATGCGGGGGGCTGAGGGCGAAATGGGTGGGCTTGGCTCCAAAATTGTTGTTGTGCAGTTTTTTGGGGGTTGCTAATACCTATCTGCTTACCAAATTTGGTAGTTCTAGCTGTAAGGATGTGCGAAATATGTGGATTTGTCGCTGTATCGATTGTCGATTTATCGAATTTATCGATTTGCCAGCCTCCCAGTTATCGTAGAACCCCCATCTTGACACTTTAATTTACTATCCCATAGATAAAGAGAATTGGAGAGTTTCAAGTCTCTAGCTTGAAGGGTGTGGAAAAAAGTTGCGAACATACAGTCGGACGGACGGACGGACACCATGACGGACATTGCACAAAACCAATATACTCTTTACCTTCGGTAACGAGTATAAATATTAAATAAATATTCAATATTGTGACGAGTCACATTTTTAAGTATAAGTATAAGTTAAGTTAAGTGGTAATGGTTAGGCATAAGGAGACATAGCCCTAGAAGGGCCCAAAGGCAAGTTAAGTTTGAATGTAATATATATCACTAGTTGACCAAGGTAAGCGAAACAGTAGCATTTATGACAGGGCATTAGATCATGAAGGACGGCGAGAACAACGATAGCGGCGACGGCGTATCAGCGAAGGCAGCAGAGGATACGACACGGAGGAAGGAAGGAGACAAAGAGAGGAACTTCGCAGCAGTGGTACAACCAATGTCACAGTTACTACGGAAAGGCAAGGCATGGATCTGGGAAGCACCGCAGCATCACAAAACTCAAGGAGCTGTTGACCGAGGCACCTGTCCGGACTTTACGAGGAAGTTCTCTCTACAGACCGATGCTAGTGACTACGGGCTCGGAGGAGTACTACCACAGCAGAGCGACGACGGCGAGAGGTTTATAGCGTACGCCAGCCGGAGATTACAACGGGCTGAGGAAAATTACTCCACTACTGAGAAGGAATGTTTGGCAATCGTTTGGGCCATTCGGAAGCTACGTTGTTACTTGGAAGGATATAGATTCGACGTTGTGACGGATCACTTAGCCCTCAAGTGGCTAAACACGATCGAGAATCCCTCGGGACGAGTGGCGCGCTGTTCGTTGGAACTCCAACAGTTCCAGTTCGATATCCATTATCGAAAAGGGCGACAGAACGTGGTGGCTGACGCTTTGTCACGGCAGCCCATTGAGAGGTTGGAAACAGCAGTAGAAGAGCAGAGCACATGTACTTGGCTACAACGACGCATGCAGGAGACACGTGAGCAACCGGAGAAATACCCCGATTATACGCTGGAGAACGGACAACTGTATAAGAACCTAGGACAACGACCTCTGGAGGAGGATTTTATACCATGGAAGCTTTGCGTAGGCAAAGAACAACGGCTTCGTGTGTTGCAAGAATGTCACGATCAACCGAGCGCAGGACACTTAGGAATACGCAAGACTACGACGAGGGTGTGTCAACGGTATTACTGGCCAGGGATCTTCAGGGATGTCGCACGCTACGTGAGGAAATGCGAGGTATGTCAAAAGTTTAAGGCACAGCAAGCTAAGCCAGCAGGGAAGATGTTAACGCGACAGGCAACCGAGCCGTTCGCAACCATTTGCGCCGACTTCGTGGGACCGCTGCCAAGGTCAAAGCAAGGAAACACGGTATTACTCGTGTTCTTGGATATGTTTTCAAAATGGGTGGAATTGATACCGCTGCGTCGAGCCACAACGGCATACTTGGAGAGAGCATTTCGGGATCGGATTCTCAGTCGCTTCGGAGTACCACGCAAATTCATTTGCGACAACGGGACCCAATTCACCAGAAGGTCGTTCAAGGCGTTTTGTAGGCGTTTTTCAAGGCGTTTTGCAGGTATGACACTGGAGCATACTGCACCTTACAATCCACAACAAAACCCGACGGAGAGGGCAAATCGTACGATCAAAACCATGATCGCACAGTACATCGAGGGACCACATAGCACAAACAAACTTTACTACCGGAGATATCGCTGGCAATCAACAGTAGTGTGTCTGACACTACAGGATTTAGTCCGGCATTCTTGGTCTAAGGACGAGAGCCGAGACTACCAGAAGCATTGTACGACGAGGTCACGCCAGGGTCCGGGATAGCCGTCGCTGATCCCGAGACCAGAGAAAAACAACTTTTGGAAGTATTTCAGGCAGCGAGGGATAATACGCATCGAGCATCGGCGGAACAAGGACGGCATTACAATCTGAGGAGACGAGACTGGAGACCAGGCATCAATGACTGGGTGCTGGTCAAACAACACGTGCTTTCTAAGGGCACCGACGGCTTCGCGGCGAAATCGGCACCAAGTTACGAGGGGCCTTACAAGGTAATCAAGTTCATTTCTCCCAACAAAGTACGAGTTCGACACCAGGAGAGCGGGCAACGACGCACCGCCGGAGTAGCAGACCTTAAGAGGTTCCAACAAGCAGACGACGAAGAAGACCAGAGCAACGAGGCGCACGAGCAACCAGCGCAAGACAAGCAACACGAGAGCATGATAGGTAACTTAGGAACTGCTCACCAGGCGGAGTAGTGTAAGGTATCTTAAGAAACATTGTAACTAGGCTAACCAGATAGGAAGTTTGAAAGTTGAATATCGCAACAGACTATTGTCCTGTAGAGCATAGTTTGTACATAGGGTCAGGGATATAACCTTGTTTATACCCCACAGGAGTTAAGCATGGAAGACAAAGAGGAAGCACCTGAGCCGCAACGAGAATGGGCAGCCGAGCGACAGCTGGATTGGGGCTGGGTTCCCCAATACCAACGCCGGTTCGAGGAGATCGAGAAGGACAACGAAGCTGAACGTCTCCGAGGAGGGTCCTGGCAGGATGACTTGAGATCAGAACTGTTGCCGAGCTCGCCCGAAGCGTTGAGGCGTTTGTTGGCCCCCTCACCCGACTCGTGGCTACTACCGGACCCAGTAGGAGCAGATGTACCGATGGCCCGGATAGCAGTTGTAAGCGACGAGGTGGGCGTTTCCACGACCCAAAGGGCAGTCACCCCGGACAACCCGATGCCGGCGGTGGAACCAACGTCACCGGCAAATTCCAGCGAGGCATTGAATCTGTCGTTTGAGAGCAGCGACATCCAAGCGTTGCTGGGACCAGCGGTGAACGTGGAGGAGCTGTTGCAAGAGGAGGGCCGATGGGTCGAGGCACCATTTCGTTGGCGCACCTTTACCCCAGGACGTCTCATCCACCAGGTGGTGACTAACCTGATACGAGCGCACCAGGCACAAGGAAAATGGAGACGGAGGTTCTAGGTGGCTTAGAGGAGGGCCAGTTTCGTGTTACTCTCACTTCGGCTGGCGGCGTGATTATCCGCTATTCCCCCCGGGAAGTAAGGGGGGGTGTGACGAGTCACATTTTTAAGTATAAGTATAAGTTAAGTTAAGGGGTAATGGGTAGGCATAAGGAGACATAGCCCTAGAAGGGCCCAAAGGCAAGTTAAGTTTGAATGTAATATATATCACTAGTTGACCACGGTAAGCGAAACAGTAGCATTTATGACAGGGCATTAGATCAACAGGGACGGCGTAACAGCGGCGGCAGCAGAGGATACGACACGGAGGAAGGAAGGAGACAAAGAGAGGAACAACGACAGCAGCAGAATGACATGATTCACAAAAAACGCCGACAGCGAGGCCGCTTACAGCGGCAGAATGGCACGAGCCGCGAGACGCCGGCAACGGAAGCCGAACGGCACGAGCAACGCGACAAGTAGCAGCGATAGCAACAGCGAGGGCGCCGGCAGCGTGGGAAACAGGTCAGCGAACAGACAGGGACGAAGAGACAATGGCAGTGACGACGGCAGAATGGCACGAGCCTCTGACGCCGACAGCGCAGCAGCCGGCGACAGATCATAAGCAGCGGCAGCGACGGAAAAGGGTAGAAGGCGACCGCCTTGACCGCGGACAGAGGAGTTACGCCAGGGCAGAGCCCGTGATAAGTCGCAAATGCGCAACAATCCAAAGTGAACAAAAGTGCAAGTACGCAACAAGGGAAACACACCAGCGAGGCGACAGAGCAAGTTCCAGGAAAACACCAAGGCAGGATGCACGGCCAACAACCCCCACCACGGGAGTGACCAGCGCAGGACGCCGCCGAATCATCAAAGCCAAGGGAAGCGGGCGAACAGCCTTCTCGCTTTCTCTCTCTTTCTTTCCAATATTTCACATAGTTTGGTGCGATTAGGCAGGGCTTATGAGACTAAAACCATGATGAAAAGAGATTAAATGATTCATAAAGTGCGACGGTGATTTATTATTGTAGATAACTAGTGAAACCTTTCAGACCCATGCATTTTCCAAGACGCCATTAAAAATAGCGCGCGTGGCTAACCAACCGTTGTGGGACTGCCGCCAACTATACCTTGGCAATACTAAGGCCTAGTTGAGCGGGGGCTCCAGAGCGGCATTTGCCCACTCTTCCTAACTTGGTGCGGCCTTTTGGTTTCTCACCGGGAACAGTCAAGTTGGAAGAGAGCAAAGGGTAGTCATGCGGCGGGTTTGACTATTTTGCCGAAAACCAGTTGACACCGGATCACTGGTGAACCTTTTTTTCATCATCCCCGCCACACTATTAACTATTTTCAAGCACGGCATTATACTTTTCCCAGCCTTACGGTCCCGGCACTTATTAAAAATTACTTTGTAAGGTGGCCCTGGAGAGGCTGAGCTACCTCAGCCCTGGAAACGCTGCCTTACATTATAAGCAAGTGGAAACGTTGCAGTCGGAAGCAAACGACTGCGGCATACTCGATACCAGTATTAAAACCGGTAAAAAGAGGCCTGATTGCAAAGGGGTACGGATGCGGCAGTGGTGAACGCTGCCTTAAAGATTCTCCGATTCAGATGGGGATGCCACCACCTACTTCCAAATTTGGTGACTCTAGCTCAAAGTTTGTAAAAGGTGGCGAAAAGGGGGCTGGGCCGGAATGGGTGGGTGTGGCATCCAAATTTTTTATGCAGATCTTTGTGGAATGTCAATTGCTATCTACATACTAAGTTTGGTGACTCTAGCTCAAAGTTTGTAAAAGGTGGGAAAAAGGGGAGCTGGGTGTGGCATCTAAATTTTTGATGCAGATCTTTGTGGAATGTCAATTGCTATTTTCATACCAAATTGGGTGACTCTAGCTAAAAGTTTGTTAAATGTGGGGAAAGGGGGGGCGGTATGGGTGGGTGTGGCATCCAAATTTTTGATGCAAATCTTTGTGGAATGTCAACTGCTATCTACATACTAAAATTTGGTGACTCTAGCTCCACAGCTCTGGAAGATACACGTATTCCTGTTTTTGACGAAGCGTTGAAGCGGATAGGGGAGGCTAGGGCAGTAGTGGTGAGAGTGGCATCCAAACTTTTGAAAAGGTTTTTGAGGGGTCATCATCACTTATCTTGACACCAAATTTGGTGGCACTAGCTCAAAAACTGTGGAAGATACAGTCTTTTCTGATTTCAAAATGCGGGGGGGGGCTGGAGCGGAATGGGTGGGCGTGGCTTAAAAACTTTTGATGCTGTTTTTATGGGGTTGCTAGTAGCTATCTTCTTACCAAATTTGGTAGTTCTAGCTAAAAGGATGTGTGAAATATGTGGATTTATCGGTTTTGTGTTATCGAATTTATCGATTTGCCAGCCCCTCAGTTAGATTTTTGGGGGTCGCTGCCAGCTATCTTCCTTCCAAATTTGGTGGCTCTAGCTCCACAACTCTGGAAGTTACACGCATTCCCGTTTTTGACGAAGCGTTGGGGCGGATGGGGGTGGCTAGGCTAGTATTGGTGGGCGTGGCATCCAAACTTTGATGCAGTTTTTGGGGGGGCTTCATCACCTATCTTGGCACCAAATTTGGTGGCTATAGCTCAAAAACTGTGGGAGATAAAGGCATTTTTGACTTTAAAATGCGGGGGGCTGAGGGCGAAATGGGTGGGCGAGGCTCCAAAACTTTTGATGCAGTTTTTTGGGGGTTCCTAGTAGCTATCTTCTCACCAAATTTGGTAGTTCTAGCTGTAAGGATGTGTGAAATATGTGGATTTATCGGTTTTGAGCTATCGAATTTATCGATTTGCCAGCCACCCAGTTATCGTACAACCCCCATCTTGACACTTTACTATACCATAGATAAAGAGAATTGGAAAGTTTCAAGTCTCTAGCTTGAAGGGTGTGGAAAAGAGTTGCGAGCATACAGACGGACAGACGGACGGACACCATGACGGACATTGCACAAAACCAATATACTCTTTACCTTCGGTAACGAGTATAAAAATGCATTTATCTGTCATCAAGGCAAATTAATGTAAAGAGTGTTTGCAAGAGTTTTTACAGTGACTTATTCTGTCATTTACTCATTTACTGAGTTTAAACTCGCGAACAACAATTTTATTGCTTCCGAAAAGAGAATCGGTAAAAGAGATCACGCAAAAACCTCAACAACAACACACAAGCGAAAACGGATCCAAAATAGAAAAATAGACTTTTGCTCAGAGAGAGAGCGAATTTTTTGAGCATTTTCGCTTCTGCACTGTTATTGAGCGCAAAGAAAAAAACGCTCAACTGTTATTTGCGAGCTATGTGCAGAAGAGTAAGTTGATTGGAAAAAAATATCAAAAATATTAGACTTGATTATTTGGCGAAAGGAAGGTTAAAACTTAAAATACTTTTTTTTTTTTTTATCTAAAATTTTGTTTTGATGTGTAAACATCTATAGGCTCGGGGGGTAAAAATCTTGTAACTAAAACATACACAAAATCTTACGGTGACTGCTTAAGCAAAGACCCTTGAATAACAAGATGTTGCAATTGTTAAGAAAAGGGTTTACAGTTATTTCGTCTCAGGGTTCCGCTCTCAGAAATTATCTGTGCAATGAGTGTGAGGGAGCCCGATAGCGTTTTTGTTTCAGTTGCCTTTGCACTCAGCGGCCCGTCAAGTGTACGACAAGCGGCAGGCCAGCGGCAACCAAGAACGGTAAAAATTTGTCATTGTATGTGTGCGTGTGTTTCCCTTTTTGCTGGGCCTGCTTGTCTAGAATTTTGCTATTTTTCATATTTTGGTTTTTTCTGTGTCGGCAAATGACATCGACAAGTGCACTACTGAATACACTTAAGGTGTAAATTATTTAATCATTTTTAAAATTATGAATAGTTAATTTAAATATAAAAATTTTACTTAAAATATGTTTAATGATTGAAAATTAAGGCTATTCAGTTTTTAATGCCGAATTTTTAAAAGGAATATTTTTAATTTCAAAAACAATACACCTTGATTTTAATATCAGAAAACTTATATTTTAAAATGCTTACTTTTCGATTCAAAAATTATTTAAGCTAATGCAATGTTTCTAATGCTTAATTTAAAAATGAAAACTTTTTTAATCAAAAAGTTTTCATTGTAAAGGTAAGGTTAGGTTAGAGCGGTGGTGGAAGGCTTAGATAGCCCCCCACACACATAGGCCATGTATTGGCCCGTTGTGGTGCCGCGTTTGGACTTAATCCAAAAACCGTCTACCTAGACAATGAGCGTGTCGCACCGCCTTTGAGGGCGTGGTCCCAGCCCGAGGTTTGAATGAAAGACAGGATATTTTTCGATTTAATATCCGCAAGTTGAGTGAGGTCCGATAGAAAGAAGGACCCTAGATAGCGATTTCTGTTTTTGCAGAGTGCCGGACAGTCGCAGAAAAGGTGGGAAACTGTTTCCTCCTCCTCTTCGTCACGACAGAAATCATTTGAAGGGGCTAGAAGTCTCGCTGCGTGAGACCCCACTAGCCAGTGGCCCGTAATGGCCCTGATTACGGCGGCGCAGCCTAATCTGCTTAGGTGGATTAGGTCTGAGGAGCGCTTTTTGCAGCGCGTTGGCCAGGTTTGCCTAACAATCCTACCTGAGGCGGTGGTAAGCTGCCACCCCTTGTTTGCTTCGAGTTCGAAGTGCGATCGAACTCTGAGCTTGCAGCTGGCCATGGGAATACCCCAGCCCTCCTTGTCTGTGAGGAGAGGCATGGTAGTACCATGCCTTGCCAGCTCGTCTGCCTTGCAGTTGCTCTCGATGCCTTTGTGACCGGGCACCCAAATGAGGTGTATTTCGAACTGCTCTGCCATCCCCTGTAGAGATCTGCGGCAGTTTGTGACGGATATCGAGTTGGATGATATCGCTTGTAGAGATTTGATAGCCGCCTGGCTATCGGAAAAAATGCAGATTCTGTCTGCGGAGCATTCACATTCGGAAATGCATGAAAGTGCCTCCTGTATGGCAGCGGTCTCAGCTTGAAATACGCTGCAGTGATCAGGAAGGTTGAACGATTTGTTGATAGACAGCTCCTCGCAAAAGACGCCTCCCCCTACCCGGTCGTCTAGCTTAGAGCCGTCGGTGTAAATTCTTACTGAGGCGGTTGGCCCTGGCGTGCCTGAGCACCAATCTTCCCTTGGGGGGATTAGTGTGTGGAAAGGAGTTATGGGGAATTCCTGAGGACAACAATAGTCCGTGTTAGAGGGGATAAGCAAGTTACCCACTAGAATATACGAGTGTCCGAAATTATGCTCGGACCACTGCTAAGTTTCCCTCATGCGTAGGGCAGAGAGAGTTGCTACTAATTTCCCCATTTGGTCAATTGGTAGGAGATTTAGTATATTGTCAAAAGCCTCAGTTGGGGTCGTTCTGAGGGCGCCTGTTGTGATCAGTCCAGCGGCACGCTGTACTTTTCCAAGCTTGTGGACTGATGTTTTCTTAGAAAGCGTTGGCCACCATACTGACACTCCGTTCAGTAGGATGGGCCGAACGATGGCTATGTACAACCACAGCGTGATGTGGGGTGCCATTCCCCATTTTAGTCCGATGGACTTCTTACATGTATACAGAGCGACTGAGGCCTTCTTAACCCGTTCTTCGGTGTTAAGATTCCAGTCTAGTTTGCTGTCTAGAGTGAGCCCTAAGTATTTGGAGGATTTACTGAAGGCGAGTTCCACCCCGTTTAGGGTTGGGGGTTTGAGGGGAGGTAGCTTATACTTCCTAGTGAAAAGGACTAAGTCAGTTTTGGCTGGGCTTAGCCCAAGTCCCTTTGAAGTGACCCATGAGGACAGGGTTCGAAGTGCGGTGGTCATACGCTCGCACAAACTTTGGGGGAATTTACCCGAGAAGGCTATAGCGACGTCATCCGCGTAGGCTATCACCCGACAGCCCCCTCCCTCTAAGGAGCGCAGCAAGCTGTTAACAGCCACATTCCAAAGGAGAGGGGAGAGAACACCTCCTTGTGGGGTGCCTCTCTTGACGGCCCTGGAAATGGTCGAAGACCCCAGTGTGGCCGTGACGATTCTGCATTTAAGCAGTTGATCAATCAGATCCACAATGCGGTGTCCAACCCCCAACTCCGACAGAGCCTCGGTGATTGCGCCCGGTACGACGTTGTTGAAAGCGCCCTCAATGTCTAGAAAGGCTATAAGGCAGTACTCCTTGTAGTGGAGGGCCTTTTCTACTGTGGATATAACCGCATGGAGCGCCGTTTCAGTAGATTTGCCTTTTTGGTAAGCATGTTGTGCTTGAGAGAAGTGATCGATCTTGATCGAATCTCTGATAGGTATACTCAGCACCCTTTCTAGTGTCTTTAGTAGAAAGGATGTAAGACTGATTGGACGAAAGTCCTTTGGGATTGAATGTGAAGCTTTGCCAGCCTTCGGGATGAAGACGACCTTGGATACGAGCCATGGCTTGGGGATCGAACCGGTCGTCAGGATATCTGAAAAGATTTTCTGAAGCCAGTTGGCTCCATCGACCAGGAAGAGTCAAGTGGCATCCACCACTAAAGGCCCAGCTTGACCTGCTGCGACCCAAAGGCAGATGAGACAGGCGGCAAAACGCCGAATTTAGACGCAGTATTGTCTACTCCGCCCTTTTTGAGACTGGGACACCAAATGGAGGCCGCTAAAATGTTTCCAAATAAACCTTCATCACGCCAAAGCAGCATCCGACGTTTTTAGATGAAGGTGAATAACAAATGTACTATACCCATGAGCCATAGATAAAGTGCAACAAAATGTTAGGGCTATCCGCAGCCCAAGGCAAGTTTATTTTGCTAACAATAAACTTCGCTCACGTACGGTGATTATTTTAAACAAGAGGTTGACTTTTATTCCCAGTTAATCCGAAAAGATCAGGTGGTCATACGGACAAAAATGCACTCAATAAACGGCGAACAAGGAGACGGAAAGGTGCCAAAATCTGGTCGATTATTGCGCCAAGAGTGGTCATCAATAATAAAAAACAAGTGGAAACGTTGCAGTCGAACGCAACCGACTGCGGCATACTCGATACCAGAATTAAAACCGGTAAAAAGAGGCCTTAATGCAAAGGGGTACGGATGCGGCAGGGGTTTACGCTGCCTTAAAGATTCTCCGATGCAGATGGGGATGCCACGGCTATCTTCATACCAAATTTGGTGACTCTAGCTCAAAGTTTGTAAAAGGTGGGGAAAGGGGGGGGCCTGGGGCGGTATGGGTAGTTGTGGCATCAAAATTTTTGTTGCATATCTTTCTGAAATGTCAATTGCTATCTTCATACCAAATTTGGTGACTCTAGCTCGAAATTTGTAATAAGTGGGGAAAGGGGGGCTGGGGGCGGTATGGGTGGCAGTGGAATCCAAATTTTTGATGCAGATCTTTCTGAAATGTCAATTGCTATCTTCATACCAAATTTGGTGACTCTAGCTCAAAACTTGTAAAAAGTGGGGAAAGGGGGGCGAAATGGAGGCGAAATGGAGGGCATGGCTCCAAAACTTTGATGCAGATTTTTGGGGGTCGTTGCCAGCTATCTTCCTACCAAATTTGGTGGCTCTAGCTCCACAACTCTGGAAGATACACGCATTCCCGTTTTTGACGAAGCGTTGGGGTGGATGGGGGCGGCTAGGGCAGTATTGGTGGGCGTGGCATCCAAACTTTTGATGCAGTTTTTAGGTAGTCATCATCACCTATCTTGGCACCAAATTTGGTGGCTCTAGCTCAAAAACTGTGGGAGATATAGCCATTTCTGATTTCAAAATGCGGGGGGGCTGGGGGCGGAATGGGTGGGCGTGGCTCCAAAACTTTGATGCAGTTTTTTGGGGATCGTTAACAGCTATCTTCCCACCAAATTTGGAGGCTCTAGCTCCACAACTCTGGAAGATACACGCATTCCCGTTTTTGACGAAGCGTTGGGGTGGATGGGGGTGGCTAGGGCGGTATTGGTGGGCGTGGCATCCAATCTTTTGATGCAGTTTTTGAGGGGTCATCAGCACCTATCTTGGCACCAAATTTGGTGGCTATAGTTCAAAAACTGTGGGAGATATAGGCTTTTTTTACTTTAAATTGCGGGGGGGCTGGGGGCGGAATGGGGGGCGTGGCTCCAAAATTTTTGAATCAGTTTTTTGGGGGTTGCTAGTAGCTATCTTCTTACCAAATTTGGTACTTCTAGCTGTAAGGATGTGCGAAATATGTGGATTTATCGGTTTTGAGTTATCGAATTTATCGATTTGCCAGCCCCCCAGTTATCGTAGAACCCCCATCTTGACACTTTAATTTACTATCCCATAGATAAAGAGATTTGGAAAGTTTCAAGTCTCTAGCTTGAAGGGTGTGGAAAAAAATTGGACACATACAGACGGACAGACGGACAGACGGACGGACACCATGACGGACATTGCACAAACTCAATATACTCTTTACCTTCGGTATCGAGTATAACGATCGAGTATAACGAGAGTGATTTCTTGATTACATTAAAGTATAAACTATACAAGAAGTGGAAGTTAAAGATCTCACTATCTGCAGTAATAATTTGGTGTCCGTTGTCCTTAGCTGACGTGTTGTTAAAACGGTCTTTATATTTTATCACCAGCACATAAGATTCGATCTAGGTATGACACGAGCCATGACTCTAGTTCAAAGAGCTCCCAGGAAGACCAACTATGATCGGTTATGTTCTGAGCTTGAGCAGAATGTCAACTACTGAATACTGCACATACGCCATGTAGAAAATCTAGAGCATTATGAGCTTCATGAACAATTGCAGGGAAAGGAGCCCAATGGGATTAACCCTGATGAAATGAATCCTTAGAGCTTCTAAAAAAGTCTGCAAGAAAACTGTTCAATCAGGGCAAAGTAGGAAAGGTTACATGGCAAGTTTACGGAACGGCCTTAACTTATTATAACGTTGAACTAAGAGTATCTAAAAGGGCTTCCTAAAGAAAAAACTGTTAAAAGCTAGTTACGCTATCTGACGCAGTTTGACTTCAAAAGCACTTTAAAAAATCGCTTAAATGGTTCTTGCACTCCAAGAAACTTTATGGCGGCTACACGGGCATGCCAAGGGAAACGAGTAGGCTTTTACTTCTAAAACATTTTCCAGACTGCAGAAAGACTGACAGAATAACCACTGGTGAAAGGACACAATCCACACACCAGCGAGGAATCTTAGAAAACCACGTTTAATCTTTCACGATGGGAGTGTAAGTTGGCTCTTGATTTAGCCTCTTTAAATCACCTAAACAGGATGGATTGCGACAAATTACACCGTATTTTGTCCGCAAACTTAGAGCTAGCCTCCTGCTAGGAAACATCCCAAAGAACCGGAGACAGATTAGAGTTGTGTTTGTCCAAAAACTGGTAAAGGCAGATTTACAATTGCCTAAGTTCTACCGACCCATCAGCATAAGCCCTTCTGTATTAGAGGAGTAAATCTCAAGCTTCAACACCAAAAAAAAGTTATCAATTTACGTACGAAGCTAGAAAATGTTTTGAGACTGCCGTACACAATTAAATTATCTAATTAAGCCTTATACCACTGAGCAGAGAATTAATTAATGAATCCTCTGCTTAGTGCTATTAGTCACTCTTTGTCCTAAAACTACCTATTGGTCGTACATGACCAACACAGCTTGTAATCACCTATGCATCAATAATTTGCAAGAAAAGCAGCAGCTGAACTTGGTAAGCTGCCATTCCTTGTGTGCGTTGGAATAACAGGTGCTATGCGCACCTGCCCTACGGATGCACTAGGTAATAACAGGCATACCACCATTCTCCATTAGCATTCAAAGGGAGGCATGTCTGGCGGCACTAAAAATACCAGTCCAAAAATTGGCAACAGCATGGGTCTTATGGCGATACTATTATCCTAACACGAAAACCCGATCCTGTGAATATGAGGAAACTCAATGTCCTCTTTTGCTTTTGGAGCTCCTGGATACTACAGAAATCCGACAATATCGACTCAAGTCTGGATCTTTGGGCCAAACCTGAAGAAATGCAGCACCATTTGCAAATCACAAACAAACTTTTAAGCAGAGGTTCGTGCAAAAAGAATGTGTGTACGAGAATGCCTTCGCAGAATAATGGCAGGCAAAAATATCGTCATTATGTCGGATAGCTAAACTTTGCACTTGACTCGGTAACAGTGTCTTCGAAGCTAGTATCTGAATACAGTGCACTCCTTAACTCAGTACCAAAAACGTTCATAAACTAGGGCGTGTACCGGGTCATGATGGACATGCAGTTAACCAAATGGCTGATGAATTAGCTAAAAGGAGAGCTACCAGTCATTTCATTTTGGGGCCAGAACCCTTCCGCGGTCTAACTAAAGGAGCAGGGAAACAGAGGAATAATAAGGAACTGATCCAAAAGTGATGGTCAAACGCAAGCAAAGAATTTCCTCACACCGTCTTATAAATTCAATAAAAGGCTTTTGAAGCTTAATAAAAACAAACCTCTCATTCTTACAGGTTAACTCTCATGTCACTGCGAGTTGAGGTATCTCCTGGGTAGGTTGCAGATTTCTGATGCGGACACCAGCAGATTCTGTGTAGAGGAACAAGAAACAGCAATCCATATCTTTTGCGAAGTCCCGGCCGCTGTAGGAAAAGTTATTAGCTATTAGGAGCAATACTGTGTATCCTCATAAAATATGGAACCACCAAGCAAAGTCTGCATAAAAGAGGAAGAAAAATTATTTAAAACAATTGGAAACGATGCAGTCGGACGCAACCAACTGCGATATACTTGATACCTGTTTAATAACAAGTAAAAAGAGGCTAGGGAGGCGTGGGTGGGAGTGGCATCCAATGTTTTGATGCAGTTCTTTGGGGGTCGTCATCACCTATCGTTTTGGCTCTAGCTCAAAAACTGTGGAAAATATAGGCGATTCTGACTTCAAAATGCGGGGGGAGGGCTGGGGTGACAATATGTTAACTCTAGCTGCTATGATGTGGGTAATATGTGGATTTATCGATTTTCAGTTATAGAATTTATCGAGAGAGAGAGAGACACCATGACGGACATTGCACAAAACCAATTTGCTCTTTCCCTTCGGTATCGAGCATAAAGAGTCGTTTGAAGCAATATTTAAGTATGAAATACTTGCTTCAATAACTAAATTAAGTATAACTCCTGAAATACTGAAATCGATACAAAATTCTTGATTCAAGAACAAATCGCAGGTTCAAACCCCACCAGAGGAAAGTAAACATTTTTTTTTCTGACACCGCTAGGCTTCGTTTTAAATAGGTTCAGCGTAGCTCTTATAGACAGAATGTGTCGTCTTAACCTGGAGAAGAAGCTGTTTCTGTTGCAGTCGAACGCAAGCGACGGCGGTATACTCGATGCCTGTACAAAAAAAAAAAAAAAACAATAAAATGAGGCCTATTTGCAAAAGAGGACGGATGCGAAAAGGATGCCACTAGCTATATTGCTACCAAATTTAGAGTCTCTAGCTCAAAATCTTTGGAAAATATGTTTCTGGTTTGCTAAGATTTGATATTGAAACAATATTTGCAACGACAAACAATTCAATATTAAAGAACCCATCAGTTGAAATTTATTCTGTAGGAGTATAAAAAGATAAATGCTGACTCTGTTATGGTTTTTGAAACTGTTTAATTTTTGATTTAGTTTCCGCATTAATAAATAGGATATAAATATATGTATGCATAGATGTATCGAAACATATCTTAAATACAATAAATTATTATTCAGATGCAGATGGTTTTGCATTTGTGTTTGAATTCTCATCTTCATAAACAAAAAAAAACAATATCGAACATGACAAAATGCACATTTGTATATGTTTTTAGGAAGAAGGTTTCAGTTCCAAGGCGCGATTAAAAGTCCGCTGTGATTTGCGTTGAATCTCTACTCCACGTTGGAACCAATCAATGCAGGCACTTTTGTTTGGCCAATATTCGCTGATGTTGCACAGCTGACATCTTCCTGAGATTCTGGCACATTAATTTGTTCTTCTATTTCTTTATCAGATGCTTTTTTGCGGTTGATCGATATTGACAGATGTTGCTGCAATATCTTCTGCTTCTGCATTTGGTACTAATTCTGTTTCGGGCTTCTCTGTTGATGGCTGTTCTGTTGATGTTGCGAAATTCGTTTCCGGTGCTGCTGCTGCATCTGCTATTGATGCTGCTGCTGCTGCCGCCTTTGCCTTCGACTTGGCCTTCTTCTTATTGTTCTTCTTGGCATTATTTGCCCGATGCTGCTCCTCGGCTACTTTGCATTTCTCAGCCTCAGCGGCGGCGATCTTGGCATCATTTGTTGTGAGCAGCTTCATCTGGTTTTGCAAATTGGCCAGTGTTTGCTTAAGTTCCGCACAGTTTCGAGTCATCAACTCCATTTTGGCACTGTCCGAGTTGACGGGTGCCACTTTAATGGGCTGTGGCTCCGGCGGCAGCTGTGGCATGGCTGGAATCTCAATATTATTGTCGCGCAGCGTCTTTGTGTAAGTTGTGCGCTCCAGCTGTAGAGCGCGCAGAAGCTTCTGTAGTTGTTCCACCTGCTTTTGAAGACGTTCCGATTGCTGATCGCGCTGCTGCTTTTCCGTAGCCAATTCAATGACCATGGCGTTGGCCTTCTCGTGCTTTGTTCGCCAGCCCAGTGCCTCTTTTTCGATTTTCTTTGTGTGCTTCGACATTTTCTCTAGTTCGATTTTGTAGCTACCGAAGACTTCGTTGGACTTCTGAAGCGACAGCTGGAAATCGTCGTATTTGGCAGTGTAGATGTTTAGCTGCTCCTTGAGCTGCAGTTCGCGTTCCGTCAGATCCTTGATGGCGCGTTGCGCCTGCAACAATTTCTCGAGCCCGATTTGATTTTCTCTGTTTGCAAAAAAATTTCATTAGTTAATGAGCGTAAAAACTTAATGAGATCAAATTAAATACTTGGTAAGTATTTCCTTTTCCATGGCTGACTCCACCTGTGCCTTGTTGAGCTTGGCCTGATGCAGCTGGGATTCGAGTTGTACCTGCTCGTTAAGCTTTTCCAGATGGTTTTCGCGCGCCTGATATTGCTCCGCCAGAAGTTTTAGCCTAAAAGCAAAACATACAAACATTAAATACATACATATATCCATGTGTGTGTGTGTGTATTTTGGTTGCTGTCAATGTCTTTATGTGGCAGCCGCAGGCATATGGGCATACATATAAACATATAGACATGCATTGGTTGCGTCTATAAATAGACAACGCATGCCGGTGCTTGATTCGATGGCAGCGTTTTCTTACTTTTTAGTCATTTCGATGTTGTAATCACGTAATTTAATGTTCTCCTCGTTGTTTTTAGTCAGCGACTTTTGCACATCGTTTAGCGAGCTTTGAAATTTTACTTGGCTCTCCTTTCGTCGCTCCTCCTCTACCTTGATTTGCAGCATGCTCTCGTTCTTAACGGACTTAAGTATGCGCTGCTGTTCACGACACACCTCCTGCAGTTTATCCCTCATTAGCACACTCTTGTTTAACTCGCGCTGCACCTGCTCCTTTTCTCGCTGCTGCGCCTCCATGTGACGCTGCAGGGCGCGCATTTCGGTGGTTAGCCGGTTTACAGTCTTTTCGCTTTCCACATGCCGCTGAAGCAGCACTTTCAATTTGTCTTCATTAGTGCTGCAGTCGTCCAAAGATTTCAGCACCTGGTAAAGGGAAGAAATTTTATTATTTGGTTGCTATTATTTCTTGACCCTATTTACACACCACATCCTCAAGTTTAAGCTCTCGCTGTTTTTCATCGCGGGCCACACGCTTACTTTTGCTCGCCTTTTCCATGCTTGATTGACCGTCTCTATATTTGTGTATATACTGTTCGTTCAAATTTTTACTATATTTGAGCTTGCTAACTACAGCGTACAAAACCTAAAAAAGACATAAGAAATCAAATCTTTGGTATTTGATAAGTACAGCGTAACCGTATGCTCAAAAAAAATTAAGTATTTTTTTCAATAAATTACTTTTAAATACTGACTTTAAATTTTCAAATCAAATAAACGTGTATACACTGTTTCAGTTTAAAATTAAACCATTATTAAAAATACAATTTCTTACACCTTGAATATTGAAATACATGTGCATGTTTTCATTAACAATTCAATGTATCGATTTTAATACATTGGTTCTCCGAACGGTTGCGGCGGCTCTTTGATAAGTTACATTGCGGTGTGTTGCTAGCGTTTAAAAATTTGTTCTTCACTTTACACGTCAAAATAAATGATGTAATGCTATTTCAATACGTGCATGTAAAATATGCATGTCAAAATACTTATTTCTGTTCCAATTAATTTAAAATGTATCTGCTTATTTTTAATACCTACAAATAATGGTTAAAGTTATATCGATAGTTTGTTCACTTCGCAATATCGATAGCAAGATTGGTTGGCAGCGCTAGTTCTATATTCGATATAGTCGATTATTATTCTGATTTTGTATGTATGCATGCGTATGTGTGACTTCGTCATATGACATTTTTCACGTCGATTGTATTAACTTCGTCGCCGTCGTCACTTGCTTTTTTCAACTTGCGCTGATACCACGGCCAAAGCGAGCAAAATAAAAAAACCACTAATTTGTAAAACAGCTTAAAATGGCCAGCCAAACGCAGGGAATACAGCAATTGCTTGCTGCCGAAAAGAAGGCAGCTGAGAAGGTTGCCGAAGCCAGAAAACGTAAGCAATTATCCAAAAATTTGAAATATTTACTCCCCCCTTTGTATGGCTACAAAAGCTTAGTTACGACTTTTTCACTATCGACGTTACGCGCATTGCGTCGAGCCCAGTCACATGATTTGTCTGCAGTCTAGTAAAAATTGACATAATTAAAATTTGTTGCTCTAATTGCAGGCAAGGCAAGGAGATTGAAGCAAGCCAAGGATGAGGCAACCGAGGAAATTGAGAAATTCCGTCAGGAGCGTGAACGGTCCTTCAAAGAATTCGAGGCCAAGGTTAGTTGCACAAATAGTTTTTACTTATAAAATAATCTTATGAAGTTTTAAATGCAATACAGCATATGGGCAGCCGTGAAGGAGTTGCGGCAAAGATCGATGCCGATACTCGCATTAAGCTTTCGGAAATGGATGGTGCGATCCGGACACGCAAGGAACCCGTTATTCAGGAGATTTTGCAGTACGTCTATAACATCTCGCCCGAAGTTCACAAAAACTATAACAAGAAGGTTTAAGGTGTTCGCTCACATACAAATTATGCTCGTTTCTATTTTAAATTCGAAGTCCAAGTTCAACTCTTTAATGCATAATTTAGCAATTTAATAATAGTGCATACTATATTAAACTCTGATGTATTAGTATTCCATATATTAAAAATTTGTTGTTACCCTATGATTGAACTTCGTTCCAGTTAAAAAAAATCCTATAATTATGTGTTAATCACTAATTAATATGCTTCGGCAATTGTTTTCTAATTGTGTATTATTTTGTTTATGTTTAGTTCCAATACAAGTAATTTTCTTCAAAAAATGTGTTGTTTTTATTGCAAATCCAATGTAGCACACAATTTTTGATTTTAAAGTATGTGTTGAACGCAACAGATACGTTTCAGCCTGCATGACAGTCCACAGATACGTCTTGCTACATTTTAAGGTCGTCCAACTTGGACTGTCCAACTGCTGTCAAGCAAGTGCATTTTCTCATGTGGTATTTTTTTTTTTTGGGATTTCTTTTGGTATATTTCTCTTCGCCGACAAACTGTAATCGTTAGTTGATGTTTTCGATTTGCTCGAACAGGTGCTGCGTTGGTTGCCGCGGAGTCTGGTGCTAGTTTAGGCGCAATCGGTACGATGCAATTGTATAATATAAAGTAAAAAGTAGTATAGCAACTAGTGGTTAGAGCTTTAATTCGTGATATTAGTATTTAATCTAAAATGCCACATTGGACCTCGCTCTGACCCAGCTTCACAAACACATACACGCACAAGTGTTGTGTGAAAGCAAAGAAGAAAATAAGACGAACGAGAATTTAGCACAGTTTACAAAAACCAAACACGTCTATAGAGATATGCTAAATTTAGTTAATGGCAATGTTGATGCGCTAGAAACGGAGACGACATCATCAGCATCATCGTCTCACTTGCCGCCTCAGCCCGATGAGGAGTCGTCCCGACTGCTGACCGCAAAAGAGAGCAAAAATACAGTTGTTCAAATTGAGCCACCGTACTCGGCTCCCTTGGCACCTTACAATATGGAGCTATTAAAGAAAGTTGCCCTAAAGGACAAACTGGTGCCTACCGATAGCATATGGGGAGAGGCAAGAGCGGAAAAGAGGAGTAACGAACACGCGGATGCGATGCAGAGCTTTGTTGAGCTTGAGCGAGGCGGCAACGCCGGAAAGAACTGTAACTCATCGAGTGAATCACTAAGCTTGCATGAGAAACGCTCGAATTTCGCTCAGAGGTAATTTACACCACTGAACATACAAACATACATACAGACATACCGATGTGTGCACTATTGAAACCCATTATTGAGGAAATGCTCATTAACTTAATTATATTTAGTTTATTTTTATCTTTTGATGTGTTGACAGTTATTTGTGTGTACCGTTATGGGGTGTTTTTTAGTAATTGACGGATTGTTATTGATCTCAGGACATTCCATATTTAAATTATGTTGAAATTATAATTACATTATAATTATTAACTAAACATATAAAATTAGACTCTTATAACATATTTACAATTCATAATGATTGCAAATACTTTAAAACTTACTTATCTTATTTTTTTATTTAAAAAAATTCATTTTTAGAATAAAGTTATAATTTTCTAAATGCTCGTTACACCTTAATATTATTATCGCACCAGCTGGTGTCACCGGACAAATAAAATAGTTCTGTCTTGAATTACAAAAATTTTGGAGCGAAAGTTGTAATTTTTTGTTATTTGTTATATATTTTACGCTGTAAGCTTAAAATTGATCATAATCTAATGCAATTTAGAACAGCGAATGCGTGGATTAATTTTATAATAAAATATCTCATATACATATTAAATCACTGATTAAAGTTTTTAAATTTGCTTTATAATAAAAAAAAGTTTCTTTCCACTGCAACGTTTCACGTTTTGATGTATTCGCATTAACCAATAACAAAATTTTAGAAGCTGGGGAAGCAAGGGGTGTGCTTTAAAGCCAAATTTTAGATTAAGAATTTTGGAGGCCAAAACCAAATTTGGTAGCTCTAACGCGTAAACTGTGGCATTCTAAGTTTCGATTCAGATCTTTGTTGGATGTCACTAGTTATCTTCCCTCCAAATTTGGTGACACAAGCTGAAATACTGTGGAAGACATAGGCGAGTACGATTTTACAAGGCGATTGGGCGATTGAGGTGGAAAGAGTGGGCGTGGCACCCAACGTTTTTGATGCAATTATGTAATTGGGCGACGCTAGTATCTTTCTTCTTAGCAAATTTGGTAGCTCGCGCTGTAAGGATGTGGGAAATATGTGGATTTATTAATTTTCAGTTATCGATTAAATCGATTTCCCACCCCAATCTTGACACTGTCCATCTGTCCCTCCCATAGAAAGAAACAGTTGCAAAGTTTGAATCCTCTAGCTTTAAGGGTTTCAAAAAAAGATGCGTTCATCCGGACGGTAAGCACAAAACCAAAATACTCTTTACTATCGGTATCAGAGTATAAATACCCGGCAAATTAATCTAAGAATTCATGTACATATATTTATCAGTAAAAATTGTCATTATGAATTACCTATATTTAATTCATATTATCCAACAGAATAGTCGACAGTTCGCCGATAATGGAAATTGCAAACTTGTAATTGAAAACTTGTAACGTCTAGTACAGGCAGAATGAGACAGACATTTAAACAAATGTACACAATACAATACAATACAAATGTAAACAATACAATACATAGTTAGAGATTATACCTCACTGATCTGAAAGGCTCAACAAGTGTTCTGCTGACTCTTTCCCTTACACAGCTGCTCACGCTGTCAACAACAGCTGATTTCTCACCGTACACCGCTCGTGTATAGGTGTCAAAGAGAGCGTAGAGAGGCGTTTGTTTGACAAATATAACCCGGTAAACATAAGTGTTGACATCTTCATTGTTTAAAAAAGCTGTTTGATGAGTTCAAAATAAGAATTTTTAAAGAAATAATACCTTACCTTAATATAATACTTTTCCCGGTTACCAGTATACATATGCAATGAATATCAATAAAATTCTGTGCTTTAAAAACTAAAATTTTTTATCAATATTAGTTAAGGGACTAGACTCTTCTCACTAAAGCCTTTTTACTTGTTGCTTGTAATGTTAGGTATTGTAATGAAATTAAAGTTAAAGAAATGAAATTGTTTATTGTAACAATACGCAATAAATCTAAATATTTTTTAAAAATCTCGAATTCCTGCTGAAAGCTGTATTCAATGTTTTCCCGCAATTTGACTTTGAAAAAGCCTGATTTGACGGGAAAAAGCCGAGTTGGCAACGTTGTTGCAAATACCAACAGCTCATGAGCTGCTCACCGTTCATATGTTGTCGGCCCAGTCTCTTTTCACTCAGTTTTTATACTCGATACCGAAGGTAAAGAGTATATTGAGTTTGTGCAATGTCCGTCATGGTGTCCGTCCGTCTGTCCGTCTGTCCGTCTGTCCGTCTGTCCGTCTGTATGTTCGTAACTTTATTCCACACCCTTCAAGCTAGAGACTTGAAACTTTCCAATTCTTTTTATCTTTGGGATAGTAAATTAAAGTGTCAAGATGGGGGTTCTACGATAACTGGGGGGCTGGCAAATCGATAAATTCGATAACTCAAAACCGATAAATCCACATATTTCGCACATCCTTACAGCTAGAACTACCAAATTTGGTAAGGAGATAGCTATTAGCAACCCCCAAAAAACTGCATCAAAAATTTTGGAGCCACGCCCCCCCTTTCCGCCCCCAACCCCCCGCATTTTAAAGTCAAAAAAGCCCATATCTCCCTCAGTTTTTGAGCTAGACACACCAAATTTGGTGCCAAGATAGGTGATGATGACCCCCAAAACTGCATCAAAAGTTTGGATACCACGCCCACCGATACTGCCCTAGCCGCCCCCATCCACCCCAACGCTTCGTCAAAAACGGGAATGCGTGTATCTTCCAGAGTTGTGGAGCTAGAACCTCCAAATTTGTTAGGAAGATAGCTGGTAACGACCCTCCAAAAACTGCATCAAAGTTTTGGAGCCACGCCCACCCATTCCGCCCCCAGGCCCCCAGTATTTTGAAATCACAAATGGCTGTATCTCCCTCAGTTTTAGAGCTAGAGCCACCAAATTTGGTGCCAAGATAGGTGATGATGACCCCCAAAAACTGCATCAAAAGTTTGGATGCCACGCCCACCAATACTGCCCTAGCCGCCCCCATCTACCCCAACGCTTCGTCAAAAACGGGAATGCGTGTATCTTCCAGAATTGTGGAGCTAGAGCCTCCAAATTTGGTAAGAAGATAGCTGGCAACGACCCCCAAAAATCTGCATCAAAGTTTTGGAGCCACGCCCACCTATTTCGCCCCCCTTTCCCCACTTTTTACAAACTTTTAGCTAGAGTCACCAAATTTGGTATGAATATAGCAACTGACATTCCACAAAGATCTGCATCACAAATTGAGATGCCACGCCCACCCATACCGCCCCCAGCCCCCCTTTCCCCACATTTTACAAACTTTGAGCTAGAGTCACCAAATTTGGTATGAATATGACAATTGACATTCCACAAAGATCTGCATCAAAAATTTGGATGCCACGCCCACCCATACTGCCCCCAGCCCCCCTTTCCCCACTTTTTACAAACTTTGAGCTAGGGTCACCAAATTTGGTATGAAGATAGCAATTGACATTCCACAAAGATCTGCATCAAAAGTTTGGATGCCACGCCCACCCATACCGCCCACAGCCCCCCTTTCCCCACCTTTTACAAACTTTGAGCTAGAGTCACCAAATTTGGTATGAATATAACAATTGACATTCCACAAAGATCTGCATCAAAAATTTGGATGCCACGCCCACCCATACCGCCCCCAGCCCCCCTTTCCCCACTTTTTACAAACTTTGAGCTAGGGTCACCAAATTTGGTATGAAGATAGCAATTGACATTCCACAAAGATCTGCATCAAAAATTTGGATGCCACGCCCCCCCATACCGCCCCCAGCCCCCCTTTCCCCACCTTTTACAAACTATGAGCTAGAGTCACCAAATTTGTAAGGAAGATAGCTTGTGGCATCTCCATCTGCATCGGAAAATCTTTAAGGCAGCGTACACCCCTGCCGCATCCGTACCCCTTTGCAATCAGGCCTTTTTTTTACCGGTTTTAATACTGGTATCGAGTATGCCGCAGTCGGTTGCGTCCGACTGCAACGTTTCCACTTGTTTGTCTTTGCTGCTGTGCGTTGGTCGCCGTCATCGCATTAAGATTTTTACTTGTATTAGCTGGGCACGGCGCTCAAGTAATTATTTTCATAATAATTATTCGCGTGGCCATCAACGGGCAAATATTAGTCCCAGCATTTTCGTGTTATTTTATTCTATACATTTCTTTGGCTACTAGCATACGGTACTGCAGTAAGTCAAATCAAGCAATAAGTCCTTTATAACGGTCGTTTTTTTTTTTTATCATCTTTGTTGTTGTTATACTATATTAATCTTCAGTTTCTTTGTGGCTTGCATCTTTCTTATCTTTTGTGTACTTTTTTCGGAAAACTGTGTAGGCGGCGCTTCAATTGTGTGCGTGCAAAATTATTTTACACAAATTCAAATATCGTTTGGAGATTACACTAGATTTGAATATGTAGCATGAGCAATAATGCCTTATATAAAATAATTTAAAAATGCTTGTGCTCACCTCTTCTTATTTTTGTGGCGAATTAAGAGAGCGTCGGACGAAATCATTAATAAATTTTATTTGTTTTGGCCTTGATTAAAAAAAATTTAATGCCAAAACAATACAGTGGGCTTTCAATCGAAAATAAGACATCAGATATTACAATGTGAATTGTTTTTAAACGTGAATAATTTTGAAAAAGCTTCAAGTCAATTACTGTGTCTTAAGAAGGTCGTTGTTTTCTAAAGCTCGTCGGCCTATAAATTGTAAATATAAAAAGAACACAAAACTTTGCTAGCTTTAAAATAATCATAGCTTCAAAATGAACACTCAAATATGAGCAGCAAGTAAAGTTCCTAAAACAAATTAATCTTCATATTAGTGGTAAGCAAACGTTGGATTTGATGTATGTATGTGTCAGTGTTGTGTAATGGTTGTGCATTTCCCAAAACAGTTGGTGATTCCCAAAATAATTTGAAGTATTTTTAATTCAACTAACACATATTAAATTGTGCTTACAAGCACACAACGATCTGGTTGTATAAATAAATTTTTGTATGTCAAGTATGGGTTTCTTATACTAAGAAATAGTGTGAAATGTGACTGATAATTTTGAAATTTGATTGGCATTCGTGCATAAAGTGCTTTTTCTTTTAATCAATAGTTCTTCTAAAAATGTATTTATATTACAATTTTGTAAATGAAAAACACGTAAAAGATGTTAAGATTAACTAAAAGCTGTTAAAGATATCTGGCAGAGCATGAAGCTTTTTTCCAAGCTATAATATTTAATACATCACAATGTAAACATTTTTCCAAATCTTTAGAGTTCGTGTTATGAACGCCTTGATAAGCGCTGAATCAAGTGTCATTAATATACGTTTTTCTCCTGAACAACTGTTCATATACTCATGCATACACATATGTACTTGTGATTCATCACAGATATTATTTAAATGTCGACTTATGGATAAAAAGCAACTGCATCTGAATCATAATCGATGTTTATTGTAATGTGTTTTAACAGGCAAATATTAAATTGTATTGTAGCATATATGTACCAAGTACCTAAAGTGTGCAAGCATTGTTCTCATTAGCAAGTCTATTCTTAATGACATTAGCTCTGTCGGGCCAAACAACGTAAACACGCAAAAAAAAAAATGAAATAAAAAAAAAACGGAGCTTGAGCCCTTCTCTATTTTGCATTATTATGAATTGTGCTAATTTTTTACAGTTGCTGATTTGAGCTATAAAAAGGAAATATTAACAAATGCAAATATATGCAAATAAACAATCTACTATAATTTTGATAGGCGCCGTATGGCTTACATTTTAATGTACTTTTAGGTGATTATGATGCGTGCCATTAAGTGTTAACAGCTTTGACCTAAATAGTTGGCGGAGTGAATGCCAACTCACAGGACGTCCCTGTTGTGCTAAAAGGGAGACCACAGGGAATCTTTTATGAGCAGTGCCTGTGTAGTGTTAGCTTCTGTTTAATGAAATCCAAGTCCTGCTGTTACGCTTCGTAAGCAACAACATATTTGAAATAAATTTGTTCATTTTATTCAACAGCAGCTCATCCACCGTGCAACTGCCCAACGGCAAGTCCAGCCAGCTTAGGACCAAACGATTAAACCATACTACGCCTCTACTGCCAATGACTGAACCCACTCTGGAGCCCAATAGTTACGATGAGCGCGAATGCAGCTGCCCACGTGAATTTTATCAAAGAGCCGAGCTTAACACCTCATTGTTCTTTGAGGACTGCAAGCGTTCGATTGACTTTGTGTTGGCATATAAGATCAATGCACATGAGCCCACGGAGGAGGATAATGCGGAGAAACGTCGTATATTCCAGGATAATCTAATACACCAAGGACTCGAGGTGGAGATCAGTCAGAAGGATCAAATCTACTTTGTCAAAGTGAGTTGCGATTAAAGTAAAATCCATAGTTACTTTTTAACCATATTTAACATTTGATATATTTTAGATACATTCACCCCTAGAGGTGTTACGTCGCTATGCGGAGATACTTAAGCTGCGTATGCCCATGAAGGAGGTGGGTATCTATTTCAACGACTTCAAAACTTAATGGATTAATGGATGGCACATTATTGTTATTTATGCAACTTGATTTGTGTGTTTTTTTTTTAGACCTTAAGTAATGTGCGCGTTCATGAAAGATCAAATCGTCTACACAATGCGGCGCAATACTTGTCCAAGAAGGTCCGCAAAAGTATTCAGGTTCAATTTAAGCCTAATAATTAACAATTGTTACAGGACATATGCTACTCAATCACACGTGAAACTATTTTTGAGTATATGCTGCAAGCTTCAATTCTTCAGCTTTTGCTACATGCTTTTCTTGCTAAGCTGATGCAGCTTTAGCTTAATGCCCGTCTTTTTTTTTTAACAAATTGTGAATGTAAACGAGCATTATTCATCTATGCATAGCCAACATAAAGCTTTTTGAAAAACCAATGTGTAAAAAACTTTGTAAATTTAATTGTTAATTTTACAAAAATCTTTACCTTTCGTATTATATATGTCGTGACTCCATTTTGTTTGTTGTGCATTTTACATTTAGTTACATTTTATTCGGCTAATATAAATTTATAATTTCTTTTAAAAGGCCATGAACTTATAGTATTTATAGTTTAAGTATATCAAGCTGTTACTATGTATTTTTTGTGTTGACTTCAATTGCTGTTACCTTATTTGTTTAATACTTTTTCACGTCACGCGTAAAATCCTAAACCTTATCTTTTTATTTTTTTCAGATACCCGGCCTATCTGTGGTTAATCGTTCTACAAAAAGTGTATGTTCTAGTCTTAAAACAGTTTGCCAATTCTTTCTGCGTAACATTTATGTCGACGAGAACTTGTTTCCTAAACGTGCGCACCGTTTTACGGCCATCTACAGTCGTGATAAGGAATATTTGTAAGCCAGCATTAAAATTTACCAAACAATCACTGACCTTATTTCACTATCTTATAGGTTTGATATACGTCAGGATTGCTTTTTTACGACGGCAGTGCGATCGCGCATTGTGGAATTTATTTTGGATCGCCAGCGTTTTCCTGCCAAGCGCCACAGTGATATGGCCTTTGGCATTGAACGCCTGATAGCTCAAGGTGTCTATTGTGCCGCATATCCGCTGCACGATGTGAGTACCAGCATCAAGTAACAAGTTGCAATCAATCTAATAAAACCTTTTGGTTGACAGGGCGAAATTACGGAGTTTGGCACAATGCGAGAAAAACTCTACACTCATTGGGCGTCGGTTAAGCAATGGTATCGGTATCAGCCACTGGATGATATAAAGGAGTACTTTGGCGTCAAGATTGGTATGAGCTCAGTATATATCATTTGATAGATACATCAAGCCAAAAAACATTTGGTTCATTATCTTAGGTCTGTACTTTGCATGGCTAGGATTTTATACGTACATGCTGCTGTTGGCCTCGATAGTGGGTGTCATTTGTTTTCTCTACTCTTGGATCTCACTTAAAGACTATGTGCCTGTGTAATTACCCAAACAATTCAGCTAGCATAAGCATAAGCAAATGGTTAATTTTGTTTTTCCTTTTTTTCAGTCAGGATATTTGCCTGCGCTCAAATGACAATATCACAATGTGTCCGCTGTGCGACTGGTGTGAATTTTGGAATATAAATGAGACTTGCAATTATGCCAAAATAACTTATATCATTGACAATCCGAGTACTGTATTCTTTGCTGTCTTTATGTCCTTTTGGGCAACACTTTTTCTGGAGCTATGGAAACGCTACTCAGCAGAAATTACACATCGCTGGGACTTGACCGGTTTTGATGTGCACGAAGAGCATCCCAGGCCACAGTATTTGGCACGTCTGGAGCATATTGAGCCAACACGAACCGATTATGTAACCAATATGAAAGAGCCAACGGTACCATTTTGGCGTATGAAGTTGCCAGCAACAGTCTTCAGCTTCTCCGTTGTGGTGCTACTCATAGCCTTGGCGTTTGTTGCACTCGTTGCAGTTGTCGTTCATCGCATGTCAATGCTGGCCGCCTTAAAGGTCGATGGTAGTGGAATGACTACATCGAAAGCAATTGTTTTGTCCGCTGCCTCAGCCGCTTTTGTCAATCTGTGCTTGCTTTATGTATTGAATTATGTAAGTAGCTTGAAAGTAGTTCATTTTCTATTTGATTAACTAATTTATTTTTATATGACTTAGCTATATAATCACTTGGCTGAGTATCTAACTGAGCTAGAAATGTGGCGCACTCAAACTCAGTTCGATGATTCATTGACGTTAAAGATTTATCTCTTGCAGTTTGTGAATTATTATGCGTCCATATTTTATATAGCTTTCTTCAAGGGCAAATTTGTTGGTCACCCGGGAGAGTACATAACGGTATTTAAGTACCGTCAAGAAGAAGTAAGCATTTGTTGTAATTAAAATCGTTTTTGTACTTACAATTTTTTGTACTTAAAGTGTTCATCTGGCGGATGTCTGACTGAGCTATGCATACAGCTGGCTATTATAATGATTGGCAAGCAAGCATTTAACACCATACTGGAGGTATACTTGCCAATGTTTTGGCGTAAGGTGCTGGCCATTCAGGTTGGCCTCTGGCAGTTTTTTGGTAATGCGGCTAAGCCAGACAAGGCCAAAGATGAGCGCTGGATGCGTGATTTTAAGCTGCTAGATTGGGGCGCACGGAGTCTGTTTCCCGAGTATCTGGAAATGGTTTTGCAGTATGGTTTTGTTACCATATTTGTGGCTGCCTTTCCGCTGGCTCCATTCTTTGCGCTTCTCAATAATATTCTCGAAATGCGATTGGATGCAAAAAAGCTACTAACTCATCACAAAAGGCCGGTCTCCCAACGTGTTCGGGACATTGGTGTTTGGTATCGTATACTGGATTGCATTAGCAAGCTGAGTGTCATAACGAATGTAAGTTTTAACTTCTTGCCTCAAGTTACATAAAAATAAAGTAAAACAATCTTGTTATTTTTAGGGCTTCATCATTGCGTTCACTTCGGATATGATACCACGTTGGGTCTATCGAAGCTTTAAGTCACAGGATGGGTCCTTGAATGGCTACTTGGACTTTACATTATCCCACTTTAAGATCTCTAATTCCTCCAAGCTAAGCAGTTTGGCAGGTGATTCAACCAACTTAACCATATGCATGTAAGTCAGCTCAATGCTCTGATACCCATAGTATATAGTATATTTGTTTCGCGAAATGCCCATCATGGTGTCTGTCCGCTTGCCAGTCCGTATAAACGCGCGTTTTTTGGACGTCCTTAAAGCTAGAGAATTGAAATCCATGTTTGCTTCAGACAAAGTAAAAAATATAAAATAAGTCACCAAATGCAGTGGGAATATAGCTGGTTACTTGCCCAAAAATCTGCATCATTGTATGGCACGCTCACCCCTGCAAACCCGACTCTTAAAAACGGTAATGCCAATATCTTCCACAAAAAGAGTCACGAAATTTGATGGAAAGATAGCTGCTCAATTCCTCCAAAGATCTGCATAAAAAAATTGTTTAAAAGCCACGCCCGCACCTCCGGCCAACGTATCCCCCTTTGCAATCTAATTAATTACCACAAGTTTCAATGTTGGTATCAGCCTTTTCACAGTCGGTTGCGTCCGACTGAAACGCTTTTTCACTTGTTTAATTTGATTTTAATTTTGTATTCTTCTTTCCCAAGGTACACGGACTTTCGGGAACCACCAGGTTCACCAGACGAGTATAAATTGACAGACATGTACTTTATTATTTTAGCTTGTCGTCTGGCCTTCGTTGTTGTCTTTGAAGTAAGTTCAATAGGTCATGCTTTGCATTGTTCGTTTTATTTGTATCATTTGATAAATGCTTGTACATTGATTGAGAAAATACCTTTATATTATGAAATCCATTATATTAGTTTGCTTTCTATTCATTCAGATGTGTATAGAATTCCAATTAATTGCTGGACTGTGCTAGTCAAACCTTGATATGCTGAAACATACCCGAAGTTTCCACAATGCTTTCTTGCAGCGCTCGATTCTCATTTGTCGATGTCTTTAGCATCCGATATAACGCATAAATCCCATAGCCAAACAGCGCATTTAACACTTTATGGAAGAAATTCAATCATTGCAATGTTCGTAATCAGAATGTTAAGCAATAGTTTACCTATAAATACACCAAACAGCACACTACGCGCAATGCGTCGATCTATGGAGGCATCCACTTCGTCGATTTTGAGCTCCAAGCAAACGAATATAGCTACTTCTATGACCATCGAAACACACGAGTTAATCAACCATGGGGCAATACAAATAAGTCGTCGCTATTTAATATAAAACAACGAATTGGGTCTAGTTTTAAACAAAATGTTCGTTGAGTAGGGATTTTCTTACCTGTCTGATGCCATCAACTAGAATGCAAGCCACCACCAGATTTATTAATGCCTTCACCCAAACAGTCACTGTTAGTATCATATAAAATGCCTGTGAAAATTCATGGACCAGCACGTAGTCCACTACAAATCCAAGCATTATATTTTATGTAAATCAATCTATTCATCTTTCTTTGATTACCCAAAGTGGCCACAAATGCTCCGAAAGGACTCAAGATTTGCACATCAGCACTCTGCTGCCAATGTGTCAGGTCCATAAAGTCATTATACAGATGATAGCTGCACATGCTCAGTATGCCTAGAGCGATTGTCGCATCCAAACAAGCGATGCTTAGTCCAAAGGAGCGTAAATTCAAACAGGCAAATCGTTTCATTTTGACACAACTTTTTTATTGATGCGAAATCTTTTTATTGAACTTTTGATTGATGGTTGTTGTGCTTATGTTTTTAAATAATACCCAATATTTTCCTTGTATATATCCTTGTATTTTATCTTTTAATTATTTTTGAATCGCACGCGTTCGTTTCGAAGAGTTTGCCGCTACTAAATCAAACGATTGTGCTATGTGACAAAATGAGGTCCGGTTTTAATTTAGTTGTCATTTTCTTATGTTTCTTTTACTATCTATGCTGCATATAGACACTTTTTACGTGTGTCTTATGTTTGTACGTTTGTGGAACATAACCTAGATCTATGGGCTTCTTCAGTCGTCCATATAAGTGCTCTGTACCTAATATTGGGGTGTCTGTTAGCTAAGCACGCAACTAGCTGATAAGCGATTGAATTAACTACAAAAAATAAAACGCTGCAAATGTTTCGTTGCTGGGCAAAAACGCATTTTTATGGTTTTACTCTGTGCTAATGACCCCAATTTGTGAACGTGTTGAAAGCTGCAACAAACTGTCCAACTCGTACTAGTAGTTAGTTAAATAGAATAGTTAAATATTTGAAGGCTACTTTCGAGTGAGGCTAATCAGTTGGTAATATTTCATTATAGTTTTTTCTTCACACGTCACTAGAAAACTCTTATAAAAATAATTAGTATATTTTATTGGTTTTTTCTTTCAGAACTTTGTTGCCTTAGTAATGATATTAGTGCGCTGGTGCATTCCTGACATGAGCGTAGAGCTGCGGGATCAAATCAGACGCGAAGTATACATTACCAATGAGATTATCATTGATCAAGAAGCACAACGCGCGCGATTCGGTAAGATATTAGTTCAATGAGTTTAAATGGAAAAGGTTTCAATTACTTTTTCTTCCAATTACTAAACATATAATAATTGTCATTTTTGGCTATACTTACATAAAAAGATACACATCTAATGGGATATTTTTTACTTGCAGAACGCGCCAAACGAAATTCAAATGTGCAAAATCCAAGCGAACAAGAGGTAGATGCTGCCTCTGTGGACGAGCCCAACTCAAAATTTATACATATTGAGAAACTACTCACTGCAAATTTGTCGCAAATTGAAATGGACGCAATAATGCATGGCGAAAATTCGACCACAGGCATCTCTGGTGTAGACTGCTAGAAACTAATCTGAAAATCGAAAGCACAAAATGCTCAGTGATCACAATTATGTACATATATGATATCTAGTTCATTTTTTTTTTGCTTTAGTTTATATTTTTAGTTGTACATGTATAAATGATTTTCAAAGTCATACAAATTATTCAATTGCTTCCTATATGGTTAACAGCTTTATATATATTTACCTAACTCATATTTGTTTAAAACAAATGTAAATGTGATTTACAAACAAATCACCAAAAAAAATTGAGC
Organism: Scaptomyza montana; assembly: GCA_018904305.1. Classification (NCBI taxonomy): domain Eukaryota; kingdom Metazoa; phylum Arthropoda; class Insecta; order Diptera; family Drosophilidae; genus Scaptomyza; species Scaptomyza montana. Next base: position 976,236 of record JAEIGR010000048.1, read on the forward strand.
TTTTCGGTTACCCGTGCAAAGCATTAGCTTAAATATTAGTTAATCCAAAATATTGAAGCACGGTGAGTGCCAAAAACAAACGCATGCACAACATATTATCGTTATTGTTATCAAACTTTTATTAGTCAACAACAAACAAATCACATCAATGGAATTAAACTCTTAATAATGCCATGTACTTAGTGTTCTACATATAAAAATTGCAGTTGTTGACAAATCTTACCTTAATGTACGAAATCTCAGGCTCTCTCAAAAAACTATTGAATTCTCATGTAAAGAACATAAACTATAGAAAAGTTGAATCTATTTTAGATAAAGTAGTTTATTTTAAATGCATAAAAGTAATCATATACTTTTACTATATGGTCAATAAATGTATTTATTTAATTAAAGTAATACCATTGAATTGTTCAACAAATTACAATGTATATTGTGCATTGAAATAAATAAACATGCATCCTCGGGAAAAAATTAAAAAAGGAACAACCACAATTTATTGTAAGAAAAATAAATGATATATAATTATTTTGATTAAGAATTTTTAATTGAATTCTGCTTCATAAGTTATGATTTTAACATATTATTAGACAATATTTTTATTTTTATACCCTGAACCCGTAAAATGGTAAAAGAGTGGAATGGTGTAATACATTTACATGTAACAGCCAGAAGAAACCATATCCGACCCTGTAAATTATATTGTACATAGTATATTCATGATCAGTATCATCAGCCGAGTCGGTTAAGTTTTATCTGTCTTTTTATACTCGATACCGAAGGTAAAGAGTATATTGGGTTTGTGCAATGTCCGTCATGGTGTCCGTCCGTCCGTCTGTATGTTCGCAACTTTTTTCCACACCCTTCAAGCTAGAGACTTGAAACTTTCCAATTCTCTTTATCTATGGGATAGTAAATTAAAGTGTCAAGATGGGGGTTCTACGATAACTGGGGGCTGGCAAATCGATAAATTCGATAACTCAAAACCGATAAATCCACATATTTCGCACATCCTTACAGCTAGAACTACCAAATTTGGTGAGAAGATAGCTACTAGCAACCCCCAAAAAACTGCATCAAAAATTTGGATGCCACGCCCACCCATACTGCCCCCAGCTCAACTTTCCCCACTTTTTACAAGCTTTGAGCTAGAGTCACCAAATTTGGTATGAAGATAGCCGGTGGCATCCCCATCTGCATCGGAGAATCTTTAAGGCAGCGTAAACCCCTGCCGCATCCGTACCCCTTTGCATTAAGGCCTCTTTTTACCGGTTTTAATTCTGGTATCGAGTATGCCGCAGTCGGTTGCGTCCGACTGCAACGTTTCCACTTGTTGTTCTTCAGTATGTGCGCGTCGATCTCGAAGACTAAGTATGTTCAAATACAAATTCTTGTTTACTATGAGCAAGTATGTTTTAAATGATCGAATCTGTTGCCGTTTCCCATAGTTCGTCTTATCGATAAATATAAAATCTTATTACTTACACAAATAATTTTCATATTGAAACTTTGCCGCAGTACAGGTAAACCTCGTTTTACGCCGGGGATCCGTTCCAAGAAAAACCGGCGTAAAATGAAGCAAGTATAATGGACGATATAAGGTTAGGTACCTTGTCATAGCTCGTACCAAAAATCTAACATGTTTAATAAATTCATATCCTATAAGTATGTTCATATATTAAAAATAACAAGTAAGAAGGCTCTAGTCGGGAGAGCCCGACTAGTAGATACCCTTAACCCAGTTGCAAAAAATAAATTAAATTTATATAAGACTTTGGTATACTGACTTAACTTCAATCGATTAAGCTCGATATCTCCGGTGTTTCTTAACCGATTTGGACGAAATTTTCAGAAAAGATCTATTGTTACCCATTCTTTCAACCCTCATTTTTACATTTTCCAAATTCGATATTTTTTTGTTATCGATTCCATGTGTATATCGGAAACCAGAATAGTTATCGATAATTTGAAGCAAACTTGTTCTGCTCATGGTATAGGAGAACTTATATACAAAATCTGAAGTCTCTAGCTCTTGTAGTCTCTGAGATCCACGCGTTCATACAGACGGACATGGCTAAATCGACTCGGCTATTGATGCTGATCAAGAATATATATACTTTATAGGGTCGGAGATGCTTCCTTCTGCCTGTTACATACTTTTGCACAAAACCATAATACATTTTTTACCCATTTTATGGGTTAAGGGTATAAAGATGAACGTAAATAAATAATAATAAATACAGTTTGAATTCGCCTTCGGCGCACCAACCGGCGTAATTGTGAATCGGCGTAAACGAAACGGCATAAAACGAGGTTTACCTGTATTGTTCATCGTAGTTTGAAATTTGCTCCTACTCGACGAAAGCAAAAACAGGCAAAGTGTTTTCGACTTTTAATGGGTATAGACTTGGGTATCTTGAGTGTAGCTATGTCGACTAGAGCTTACTTGGTTTGATAATAAAATTTATATAATAACAAGTAAGAAGGCTCTAGTCGGGAGAGCCTGACTAGAAGATACCCTGAACCCAGTTGCAATAAGTATATTAAATTTATAATTGACTTTGGCGTACTGACTTAACTTCAATCGAGTAAATTCGATATCTCCGGTATTTCTTAACCGATTTGGACGAAATTTTCAGAAAAGTGCTATCGTTATCCATTATTTCAACCCCTATTTTTACATTTTCCAAATTCGATATTTTTTGTTATCGATTCCATGTGTATATCGGAAACCAGAATAGTTATCGATAATTTGAAATAAACTTGTTTGGTATAGGAGAACTTATATTCAAAATCTGAAGTCTCTAGCTCTTGTAGTCTCTGAGATCGACGCGTTCATACAGACGGACAGACGGACATGGCTATATCGTCTCGGCAGTTGGTGCTGATCAAGAATATTTATACTTTATGGAGTCGGAGACGCTTCCTTCTGCCTGTTACATACTTTTGCACAAAACCATAATACCTTTTTTACCCATTTTATGGGTTCAGGGTATAAAAAGGCTCCCTAGTCATGCCAATTTCTTAAAGTGCAACACATAAAAACGGTCGATCATTTAAAGTAAGTTTTGTCAAATTAGTCAAAACTGCGAAACCATCTAACCCGATCAACTTTTTCGCATTTGGATATGTTAACGATTTTCTACTTCTATCATATAACTGGAATCCGTACGAATATTTATGTATAAAATATGTGATATGCTAAAATCTTTTTTACTCATATTGTATGAAAAATGTTCCATGACCCGAACAATTTTGCACAGTGTATATTAACTCAAGCATCAGCTGGCATCACTGGGAATCTCGCAGGCATCGCACAACGCGCAACAAGCATGCACAGTAAGTTGGCCAAAGAGTAGTCCTCACACTGGCTGATTGAGAGAGCTTGTTGCTATGCTGTGTGGGTCAAGTGTGGGAACGGGATGGTTGTTATATGGTTAGCTGTTCTCCCACAATTGATGCGCATGTGCCAAACAGTGACGTCACTTGGGAAAGCGTACGCTCGCTCTGCCTTTGTAGCGCAGCTGTTTTGCTTGCCGACCACAGCGCACATGTCGATGTCGATGGCGTTGATATGTAAATACATATGTACATATGTAGCTACTCATTCTGGGTTCATAGAAATAATAATTTTCATTCGTTTATTTTGTTTTCCACAGTGTGGTGCGCATTTGGCTGTTGTCATAGTTGTTGTGCTCTCTGTGCTCGGTTTGTAGTTCGATTTGTGTAAGTTACTCGCTATCCGATTTTGTTTGTCATCACTCTGTGTGCAGTACAGATTTTTCGTGTGTAAACGAAACAACGTAACAAACCCGGACGCGGGACAATGCTGGGTTCGAGTGGAGTTCGTTGTTGCTGCTTCGTTTCGAAACCGTTGCTTGGGCCATTGCATGTGCAATTGCAGCGGTTATTGCCCTAAGCAAGAAAGTGTATGTTGTCCTGGAAACTTATAGGAGGCCATAGGCCGGCAGGCAATTAAGCAACATCAAGGCTATTCGTGTGGAAATCACAAGTATGTCATAATTATAAATCAATAAGATACGTTTCTGAGCGATTATTGTTTACTAATTAAATCTGAACATAAGCAAAAATCTTTCAAATCCAAATGACCTTTGGCGATTGCTAGATGGATGTCAAACATTCGTTCTTTTTATTCTTTGTGTGTTTTAGTTGTGAGTCTTTGCAGTTGCAGTGCGCCGCCTTGGCGCCTCTTTGTTTGACTTGCCCCATTTCCACAAGTTTTTCATTTATAAATCAACAAGCTTTATGTTTCATTGGTTCGTTATGCATTTAATAAATGCTGACAATAAGTAATAATCAATTTAAAATTGATAATTTTAAGAAACTAGCAAAATTAACTATGTATGTTAATTCATCTTTGATGTTTTAATTAACTTTATTTTATATTTTTGTCTGCTTGAGACTGATTTATAAGTTATATCAAGGTCTAAAAACATAATTATAAGTTGCGAACAAAGTTTGAACAAAGTTTCGTAACATGCGCTATACATTAATAAATATATTTTGTCTAGATTTTGAAATAGTTGATGAGTTTATTGATTTAATAAGCGTCTGTGAAAATGAAACAGAACTTTTGCATTGGTCATTAATCCCTTATTTTATCGATATAATCATATATACTTATATATAATCAAAAGTTTCCTAAATGAGTCTCAATTTATGTACTTTGCTTTGCGCAGCGTCTGTCTGTTTGTGTGTGTGTGCTTAACAGTCTGTGGCGCTAATATCCATAGCCTCCCGGACTAACCACACATCCTCAAATTACAATGCAAACATACGGCAAACACTCTGATTGACTGACTGACAGGCTTAATAACGAAAACGTTACGGAAATGGAGTCGTTGACAGTCTTTTGTTTCATGTAAGCGTACATTTTGAATGCACTGTTGCAGAAACGAATGTTGCAGATTCGATTGTTTTTGAATGACATTGAAGAATGTAGCTGCTACTCGACAATAATTTATGCGTATTTAAGTAACTTTTTTGTTTAAAACTATGCATACTAAATTTGTAATTAGAGCATGAATAAAGCATATAATTTTATTTTTTTTTACATCATGATGCATGATTTGCTTATTTTGTTCTTCTTCGTATTGATGACCATTAAATTAAGTTAAATTTGATACAATCATTGTTTTTATAATGAACTTTAATATGATATTGTGCCGCATTAAAGTTAAAACCATAGCGAACAGAACAAATAATCACAGCGAGCTTTATAAATAAAGCCATAAAGATAAACAAATTGTAAATATATCAAAAAGTATGCAAATACAAATTATTATAAGTGGTTTTTAAAAACATAAACGAAGTTGAATTTAGTTTCTTATAAATTTAAATGCAAATCTAATTATTCTTTAATTATAAGTATTTGTTTTCTAACTTATTAAAAATCATATAAGAAAATTTAATTAATTTAAACTACTGTTTGTTGAATTCATTAATTTTTAATGAAATAATTACTGCAGCATCAACTACAAATCATCGATTATTTTTTGTGATAAGTTGCGTAAAATTTATTCGATAAGCCGTAACGACCATAAAGAATGAGAATCAAGCAATTCAATGACGATTGGCAAGGATATTGATTAAAACAAAAACTCATTTAATTCAAGTTAAATGCAAAAATTACGTATGTATTGAAACAAGAATCGCACAGGAACATCAACATTCTCAATAAAAAGATTGATACAAAAATATATCTATGCTGATAACTGATATGTTTTGCATAGTAATATCTGTTCGTAAGTCAGCACAAATATTTAAATACATAGTTGCTTCCAGCATTACAGGTGTATTGGGGTATCTATGTTTGAGTGTGCTTTTTATACTATGTATATGCTTAAAAACAAAAAGCGCAGACACAACGATTACACACCCTTGTCAAACTAAAGCTTATATATATTTTTACTATTAGCATTATATATATTTTAAAACTGAACGATTGCTCTTAAATTTCAATGAGACTCTAGTTAAATGTTGATGATTAGTTGCCAAAATAGAAAGAAAAATACGTTTTGTTCAAGAGATTGTTACTATTACAAGAAAATTTTACTATACCATTAGTTTAAACCAGAAAGCGTCAAAAAATATTATATTTTAAAGAAATATTGAAAATATGCTTGTTTAGAACTTCATCAAATTAGGTTTTAGTTTGAAATATCCTTGCTAAATCTACTTCGCGGGGTAAGTGATGTGCTTCTCCAAATTTCTACATATTGAATAACAAAACTAAAACACCCTCTTATTAGAGTATAAAGACAAGGCGTACACACGATTTCCGTTTGTATAAATTAACGCATGTCTGTGTTCTTGCAACGATATATTATATATTATATTACGGGTACAGCACATGCCGTTGTCCTTGGGTTCTATATATAGCAACTCAACGTTTCAAGCACCGTAACAACCTCTGCCAATTTCATTTACAAGACAGGAATGACTTTTGCCCCTTGGGACCCCCTATCATGCGGTTTCAATGCGTTCGTTAGCTTGTTATTGCCATTGATAAGTTTCGAAAATGTTGTTTCTTTAATGGCACAATGTTCACTGAGTGATTTATAGTGTGCCGTGGAAAATTTCCAATTCTGAAGTTGTTTAAAGCACTAAACAGATTCAGTTACTTTCTCGGCTTACATAAAAACAATTAGGACATTTTATATAAGTTAAATTGCGTCTTTGAAATTGTATCAGCTCAATAAAATGTCTTTATTATTTTGTTGATTTCAGATTTGAATTAGCATGGGCATAACCCAGTTTCGATTTCAAAAGAAAAACTCATAAATACTATATCGTGCTTCGAAAATTATACCTTTACCAATTAACGCTTAATATTTATTATTAAACACAATACAATTCTTATCAGTTAAAATTTGCCTAGCATTTTGTCAACTTCTTCAGAGACATATGGGCGCCATAATGAAAACAACGTTTGTGTGTTTGTATATAATGCGAAGAACACTTAAATAGATTTATTTTGACATGCTGAGTCGCCGTTATTATCAATATTAAAACTTTAGTTAAATAAAACTAGTAGGGAAGTTATTTTATATAATAAATCTGTCCGATATGGCACATTTGCAAATCAAAGATGGTAAAAAATAATTATTTCTAGATATAATTTTTGTAATCGTTTTAATGTATTAAATCCTTATTATTACCCGACTTAAGTAATACAAAAACATAAAAAATGAATTAAATAAACCGTTCAGGAAGTACTAACAATGACTTCAAGTTCCTTTAAATATTAGCTTGTGCAGGACAGCGGGGCACGAGTCTAAATGTGATCTTATATACTTTGTCAGTTTTGTCTTAACATATGTTTTTGGTTAGAAAACATTGATGATTAATTTCTGACGCACATAGAATTAATGAGCGGGAAGGAAAGAGGCTGTTAAGATGCCAAATACAACGAAATCAAAATTCGACTCGTTCCAAGTCACGAAATATTCATGGCGAAGGTCATCGTCATTTTAATTAACATGGCTATTAATGCTTGCAGAATGCAAATCACAGACGCTACGTCAAAATCCAAACAAGTTCGAGTTAATATATGTATTTACATGCATGTTCATAAGTGTTTTGATTTCTAAGAAAAGAACATAAGGTTTGCATGACTTATGAAAAAACATAGTGGCGCATAGTTAATTTTGGCTATGCCAAGACTATGATACCCTTCACACAGCCAAATCAATGCTCCCCCCTCTTATGTTTCTGTGCAGTTGTTGGTAATTTTTCGCTAATATTTTTACTCTTGAGCGTCATTTACTTGTTCGTGTGCAACAACAACAATTTGACATGTAGGTACTTGAAAGTGCACGACAGAGACAACAATTGATAGTACGATATGGTAAATTTGTATGGTGGCTATGTCGTAGAATGCTCCGATCGAAATGAAATTTCATAGTGAACAAACCCGACATGATCTAAGCAATCTGTGAAAGTTTCATCAAGATCGGTTCAGCAGTTTGGCCGGAAATCGTGTTGATATGGTAAATTTGTATGGTGGCTATGTCGTAGAATGCTCCGATCGGGATGAAATTTCATAGTGAACAAACCCGACATGATCTAAGCAATCTGTGAAAGTTTCATCAAGATCGGTTCAGCAGTTTGGCCGGAAATCGTGTTGATATGGTAAATTTATATGGTGGCTATATCGTAGAATGCTCCGATCGGGATGAAATTTCATAGTGAACAAACCCGACATGATCTAAGCAATCTGTGAAAGTTTCATCAAGATCGGTTCAGCAGTTTGGCCGGAAATCGTGTTGAAACAGACAGACGGACAGACGGACAGACGGACAGACGGACAGACGGACAGACGGACACGCGGAAATCAATTCCTGAGCTCGTCCTGATCATTTTGATATATAGTTTATGGGGTCTCCCATCATTCCTTTAAGGCGTTACAGATTTATGACAAAGTCAATATACCCTGATTCACATGTGAAGGGTATAAATATGGAAACGTTGCAGTCATGCGCAACCGACTGCGAAATACTCCAGTATTTAAAAATGTGAGAAATATTTTTTGCAAACATTTATAGATGCATATCTAGATTGAAAGCTGTGAGGCGGTGAGGCTGGGGTGGTTGTGGCACCTAAGCTTTTGATGAAAATTTTGGGGGAAAGTAATCAGCTGTTTTCCCACCAAGTTAAAATTCGTGAAATATGCGTGTTTCATCTATTTGCAGCCCGAGGTGTATCAACTTATTATCGATGTCCCAGCCTCCTAGTGGGCGTAACCTTTTAACCTTTGTCTGAATAACATATGGATGTTTGTTATGTTTTCAGTCTCTAGCTTCAAGTAGTCCAAAAAAAGTGCGTTCATACAGATACAATGGTGGACATTTCACTAAACTAATATACACTTTACCTTCAATATCAGAGTATAAGAAAAATGCATACCTTACCTTATCAGCTCAAATTAAAATAAAAGGGATATTGAGCCAGTTCCATTTTTAAAATTGTGACGGTAAAAAGGCATTTAAAGTAAAGCATTAAATTCATCCCCATTTTCACCGTAATCTACATTTGTCGCGTTTTCTTTATCTATTATTGCATCAATGTATTCTACATCGTGGTGTAGGGAATTTTATTTTCATTGTTTTAGATTTTCTTTTACATTTCCTAGGAGGGTTGTTTTTTATGTGTTTGAGAAAGCCCCTGCATTATTTTTGATGGTTCATTGTAAGATGTTTCTTATTTTGTTTGGGATGCACCGGATTGTAGCGTCGCAATTTCGAACTAAAATGGTTTTAAAGAAAAATGCATAACTAATCCAGATCTGAATCTCATCGCGTTGTTTTACACTTATACCGAAGGTATAGAGTATATTAGGTTAATGCAATGTCCGTCATGCTGCCTGTCCGTCTGTCCGTATGAATGAGCATGTCTTGTCTTCAGCTAGAGGCTTGAAACGTTGTCCACATCTTTGACAAATAAAATGTCAATATAAGGGCGCTTCTTCCATTGAGGGGCTGGGAAATCGATAACAAGTCGATACACCCTCAGGTGTAAGTCGATAAAACACGCATATTTCCTACATTTTAACAGCTAGAGTCATTAAGCTTGGTGGGAACATAGCTGGTGGCTTCCCCCAAATTTACACCAAAGGACTGAGTGCCACGCTCACAGTTCTGCGCCCAGCTCACGCCTTTAAAGAACGGGAATATGTATATATTGCACAGTTTTTAGGCTAGCATCACTTAGCTTTTTTAGAAGGGTAGTTGATAACATTCCACAAATATCTACATCAAAAATTTGGAACCCACGCCCCCAAACTCCCCCCTCCCCCCATGTCCCAGTAGCCGTTGAAAAATAGGAATACATATATCTTCCACAGTTTTTAAGCTTCGGCTACGATATTTGGTGAGAACATAGCCGGCGACGTCCCCCATCACAAAAAATTTGATGTCCCCAGCCAACTCCTCCCGCCCCACATGTTTTAATATTGGTATCATAGTACTTCAGAGTCCGTTGTGTGATTATTAAATAATGTGATGAATGTCTATTTTTTTAATGAATACAATATGACAATCCTGGGCATATTCCAATAAGGAAATATGAAAAATTGATGTCAACAATTATGTAACTGCTTATTTAACTAATACATTATACTAACATAAAGATTATAAAAAGTGCATTTGCCTCAAACCGATTCGGATCGGATCGTGAGCACTGAACCGAACTGAACATAAATAACAAAGCAAATCAAAGCAAACCAAAGAAAACAAAATGCGGCGCTAACAGCTGAGCGACGATGGCAATGGCAATGGCAATGGCAATGACAGAGACAAAGACAAAGAGGCAAAGCAAACGCAACATGCATCAATAGGGGGATGCGGTGCAAAGCGGTGAAAAAATGAAGCAAATATAGTCAAATCAGTTCATATACTCTCTTAGTACAATTCGAAATAGTGGTTTGAGCAGAAACTAAACTTGAAAACGGAATAATATCTTGTATATTTTTTGAGTCGCATTTGACTAAAATGAAAAGGTAAACAAATAATTTCAATTTGTGTCATCTGGGGCAAGTGATTGAACTTGTTGCAGGGCATCTTAAGATCGATCACTTTCAATATTGTACGAGCATAGTTTTTTTTTCTCACTCTTTGTAGTTCCGCTTTTGCTCTTTGTTTGGCTGTTCAATTATTTTGTTGTCTTTGTTGCCAAGACGCTTAAAGTCATCATGGCCGATATTCGAATATGTACCTGAAAAGGAGCAGAATCATCAGCGGTGAACAGTCACACGACAGCGCTCGCGCAGCAGACGACCACGAATAGAAAATAACATCTGTAATAAACGCGCAATCGGTGTTTGGCCAGACGCAGTCGGAGGACAAACGGTAAACGTGTGACGGCAAAATGTAAAATATAGAAATACATACATACATACATATATAATAACGATTCAAAGACGTGCGAATAAATTTAGTGTGAGCTCAAGAGTTCAAGTGCTGCTCGGTTTTAAAAATAGTTTGTCTATTAAAATCAATAAAAACAATAGCAAACATAACAAACAAATTGTGTGCCCATAAAGTGCAATTCTTAATATAGTATGTCAACATATAAACATAGGCATACATATGCATGTATGTATGTTTGTTCGCTGATATGATAACAATTAATTGACGACAATTGAAGTGCAACCAACAGCAGCGTCATGCAAATTTAGTTCACAGGCGAGTGGAAAGTTTTGTTCAATATTCGATTCGATATTTGTCGCCAAGTGTTGCATTTAAAAATAGCAATTAACAAATTTATGCAACCCACTGTGGCAAATTGTTGTATGCACTTATGCACATATCTATATGTATATTAATCTATGTACATATGCGTGTCTTCACTCGTTTGTATAGGTTTGTAGGTTTTGAAACAATTTAGGCGTGCAAGTGTGCCTTTTAAAAATAAATTGGAATACAAAATAGAAGCACAAGCTAGTTTTTTTTTTTGCTAATTGATCTACAGCCAAATGTTCATAATTTGCTTAAACACGTCATTAGTCAGTCTTTGACTTTGGCATTCAAAATCTGCATGTGTGGTTTTTATACCCTTAACCCATAAAATGGGTGGGAAAAGTATGCAACAGGCAGAAGGAAGCATCTCCGACCCCATAAAGTATAAATATTCTTGATCAGCACCAACTGCCGAGACGATATAGCCATGTCCGTCTGTCCGTCCGTCTGTATGAACGCGTGGATCTCAGAGACTACAAGAGCTAGAGACTTCAGATTTTGAACATAAGTTCTCCTATACCATAAGCAGAACAAGTTTGTTTCAAATTATCGATAACTATTCTGGTTTCCGATATACGCATGGAATCGTTAACAAAAAAAAAAAAATAGAATTTGGAAAATGTAAAAATGAGGGTCGAAATAATGAGTAACGATAGAACTCTTCTGAAAATTTCGTTCAAATCGGTTAAGAAACACCGGAGATATCGAATTTAATCGATTGAAGTTAAGTCAGTACGCCAAAGTCAATTATAAATCTTATATATTTATTGCAACTGGGTTCAAATTATATTCTAGTCGGGCTCTCCCGACTAGAGCCTTCTTGCTTGTTTTTTTTTTTGCTAATTGATCTACAGCCAAATGTTTATAATTTGCTTAGACACGTCATTAGTCAGTCTTTGACTTTGGCATTCAAAATCTACATGTGCTGTTCTTTTTTATCTTTTACTTGAATACGTTAACTAGTAGTTTTAGTCGGGCCTTTTATTTAAAGACTTTTCTATTGGCGCTTGCATCGCTTTTTATTATTCTATTTAACTAACTAGCGACGTCATATAAACTGTGACAGAAACAGCAGCAGCTAAGTGACAGAACAGGAAGGAATAAATCAATTTATATGTTCCTGTTCCCCTTTGACCCTTTAATCCTAATGCTGATTAGGGGCAGGATCCTTGCGCCCTAGTCTCTTGAGTGCAGCTTGATAAGTCTTTTCAAATAGATGCATCAGTTTAGGGAGTTAAAATGTTTGCGCCATAAGTCACTAATTTAAGAGACACATTTAAAATATAATAATTTAGCAACTTTTAAGTATTTTTGCGTAAATTCCAGGTAAAAAAGTAATATACATATTTTCTATGGCATATTTGGCGGATTGCAGACCATTTATATTAATCAGTTATTGCCGCTCGCGAATATAAATTTGGTTTTATATCTCATGAGCAATAATATGTTTACAAAAATAGTATACAAAATGTTGTGGATATGCAAGTCAGTTTTGGTTTGCACGCCTAGATTATACTGTATTTTATCTACATATAAAAATATTATTGGAAAAAATTATTTTTCCAGTACATAGAAAACCTTAAGTTTTTTTCATTCAAAAGTAATCAAAACAACAATAAAAATATTTCGGTAAGTAGCGGCTATCACGTTTAAGCTATGCTAAAGATTATGTTAAAACTAACGATTTAACAAAAGCTACAAAATCAAATGATAAATAAATTATACTTTCCGAAAATATATTGAAATTGAAAGCAATTTCGTTGAGTTTATTAATTTTTATACTCTTATAGCGAAGGAATAGGGGCAAAGTAAGTCATGGTGTCTGTTCGTCTGTCTGTATGAACGTGCGACTCCCTTTAAGCAAGAGACTTGAAACTTTGCAAACCTGAACTAAACTAGTATATTGGGATAGGCTATGGACTCTAAACACATTAAATCAATGCCAGAGTTAAATTTGAATTCTTTCTATTATTTCGTATATTCATAATAAATATGCAAATTATTTTTGCTTGGATAAGAAGCTTCTCCACTTATATTTTAAATACTGTTGATATTGTTGTGTTCTTCCCCTTACCCATTTGATACAATTAATTGGCATTTATAAATTATACACAGTTCTTATCGTCAAGTACTGGCTGTAAATCTGGTTGTGTTTCTAGGTAAACCGCATTTGAAGTGTATTCAATATAATTTTAATTTCAATTACACATTTCCGAATCATGTTAACAGTATTTTTAGTTGTTGTTCTACCAACCAGTTGCTGGTAGCATATGATAATAATAATTGTTAGTTGTGTTCTTGGAATTTATCTCCGATGCACAACTATAACAAACACCTTATAACTTGTTGTTAAACGTACTTGGATGCATCATGTTTCTGACTGGTTTTTCAGAGTCTTAGATAAATGTCACTTGATTGCGTGTATTTTAAATGCTTTGTTGCCGTAATTCTGTTCCAGTTCAAAATCTGATCAGTCACAACTGGTTTCGTGGTTTTGTTATTGTTTTTTACATGGTTGAAGATTTGACAGTTGATATGAGAAAAAAAAAATTTTCGACCCATAAATACAACTGTGAAGATGAAAAATAGCCAAAATAATTTAAAATAGCGATCGTGAGTTAATAATGCTGCTCGGTTCAACAAACAATTTGCGTAAAACAACAAAACAATCTAAATGTACATTGTTGTCACGCTTTTGACTCATTTAACAATAACAATACTTTTATCTATGCGTTCTTCTGCTGTTGTTTTTGCCGAATTTATTTATACATTTATAAATATGTATCGAGTGTTATAATAATATTTTTAAATATTCAGAGTTGACGTTGCCAAGCGCTTAAGTGGCCAATTATCAACATTGTTTTGCCCAGCCTCATTTTGTTTGCCTCACTTCTTGGGTGAGGGTCAGCGTTTGTGACTTTAATAGTACGCTGCAATATATTTGTTTTGTAGCTTAGCCATTGTACCTAGAAACTGAGTCAAGCTACCCGGACCGGACGCCCTGCTCTCAAAGTGTTTGTCTAGTGCTTATCATTGTGCAATCCCGACGTGTGCCGTCGTTGTTGTCGTTGTTTGCCGACTGGCCCGATCGATTGAGCAGCTGTTTTGTTTGGCCCGTTGGCGTTTGTTGTCGTTGTTGTTTACGCTGCCTGCTGTCTGGGTAGCTGCGCCAGCTGTTTTTTGTTCTCTTGTCGCTTATTTAGCGTTTGAAATCATGGTAAAGATCATTTGAAGTCGGCATACTGTATCTGGTGTAGTGCTGAATCGGTAAAAAATAAAACTGACCTCAAGCGGTTCACTTGCTATCTGAGTAAGTAATCGTATCAATCGTTTGACTTTTTTCTATCACTGTCAATTGAACTTGTAAGAATAAGTTTAGTTTTGCGAATAACAATTATTTTTATTTTTGCCACACCCCGAATGGATTAATCTGTTTACGTCACGGTATCATGATCCCATGGAATATTCCCATCAATTATGTTGCCACAACATAATCAAACATGAGATCATTTTCATAAGCGTGCACAACTACTCTCGACTTTCAAACTTAATTGATTTATTTTTATATCGGCAACGATCCGCAATGACTTGACTTTACTTTTTAGTGCTCCGCTTGTATAATATTTGCGTTAATTTGTGGTCAATGATTAATCAAACAAACAATAGTTTGTTTGTGTATATGATGTACTATAATAGATAATATTAAATTTTAAATAAAATAGCAAATCTGCTGGAATTCCTTTTTCATACAGGTGGCACATTATAACATGCAATATTTCGTATTGATAGTTTTATGTATCAAAATTCACTCAGATACATTTTGATAGTCTGATACCAAAGTTTAAGAGTTTATTTGTGAAATGTCCGTTAAGCTGTCTGTCAGTCTGTCCGTTTGTATGTTAGTAGGAAAAAAACTAAGTATGTAGTAACATCCCCCAAATATCTGCATAAAAAGTTTGGATGCCACGCTCCCAAACTACGCGTCAAGCCCAACTTGCCGCAACACATTTTTGAATACCAGAGTATTTCGCAGTCGGTTGCGCCGACTGCAACGTTTTCACTTGCTTTTAATAATTTTATCTAACATCACGCGTGCATCTTTTGTAGCTTATGATTTTGTGCAGGAAATGCAATCAAAACAAATTTATTAGAAATTTCCTACAAATCAAATCGATTCTTCGAACAAGACATGTGTAAAGCTTCTTAATAAAAGTGGAATGCGCTTGTTATCGGATGATACAAATAATTTGGATGTCTAATTTGTGACTGTTTATCAATTGTGCTATTTGTGCAGAAAGTCTTGCAAATTTTGTTAAATCCTGTGTTATTCACCCAGTTTGACATTGTAACTCATTCGTTTCCAAGGTTTGCAAGTCTATGTTTCCTATTCGTGAAACTTAAATATAACAGCATGTTTTCCAGCTCATATTGCGTACTGTTGTTCTTGCCATTGAAATGAAAGGCATACGACAGAGAGTATATATATAACAACCATAAACTCAGAATCCAATTATTTTCGTTAATGATTAAGTATCAAATACGAATATGTTTAACTGTAAATGTGAGCGTGTTTAATTAAGAGTTGCTATGAAATTGCAATATAAACATTTTATTTATGTAATTTAAAATGTTTCGACGCATTAATATTGTTGAACAAAACTATTAGATTTAATTTTAATATGAATTTTTCGTTTTAACATCCATATGCCTTAAAATCAAAATGACTTCAGCCGCAAGCGTCTACAAGATATTAAAGAAATATAATTGAAATGATTAAAAATTCATGAAATAAAATAAGATTACGAATTTCTCGATCACTAAGCAAATACCCTGCGCTGTTGCCGAACATATTTCGTAAGCCGTTAGTTAGATGTATTATAAAACGAAAAGGCTTCGGAACAGAAGCAAAGACATTCAATTATCTAATTGCACAGTCTTTATACAATTTAATGTCTTTGACAGAAGTCAGATGCCTGCTTTATAATTTGAATACGAATTTAACTTATTCAAAATATGAAGAGTGCTAGAAATAAACAAATATGGTTGTCATTGAATCGAAACTACATTAGACTTATTTTGAATCATTAATGTATCAGATTTTTTTATACAAATTGGAATCAAAAAAGCTGACTTTATAATTAGTAATAAAATCCTGGCACGGAATTAAATCAAATATTTTTTATAATAATTTTATAGACTAAATATTCGAATCTAACTCTTTCCATGTTGATTTTAGTTTATTTTAAATTCATTCTGCTGTTTAACTATGTGTACAGCTTTATGTTTTATATATTAAATATGTTATGTATTTTCCACAATATTCCAGAATTGTCAATGAACGTTGTGACACCTGTTGCAATTAGATTCGGTTTTGGTTCAAAATCGCATCAGATCTTTACTTAACGCTTTATAACGATTTCTTGTTTCTTTTACAACACGCTTTTTCCTCTGTCAAAGACCCATGAATAATATTCAATATTCAACGGTTTGCCTCTGCCTCTGCCTCTCTCTCTCTCTCTCTCTCTCGTAATTGCTCTCTGTTTGTGCTAAGCTAGTTTACAGGTATGCCCTCGTCTGGTAATTGGTTACAACCGGCACTAACCAGTCGGTGGCAGTCTTGGCTTATTGCTTATTGCTTGACTGACAGAAAATATTCAGCGCACTTTATCAATTTGCATGGCTGTGGGCTGAGCAATAATCTTATACGTTGTAAGCACGTCCAGAAAAAATATCTTATCCGGATTTATTGTAGTTTTCTCAGACAACCAACTAATTATGTAGTCTATGCCCTTAGATTGTTGGTTGGCTTTATTCCACGAGCTCTGGCGTGGTTTGTTTGACTTTATCTTATCGGTCTACAACTCAGACAATTATTAGCTTTTGTGTTTTTTTTTTTATTTTATTCAAAAAACATTATTCAGTATCATAAATTATTATATTTTCATTCCGTATATTATTGTTAGTTGATTTATTTTACGCGGCAAATTGGTTGTTTGTTGTTGTTAAGATCACAACGCTTGATGGGGGGCAATGTTAAATGTTTAAGGAGGAAATTGTTGTATTGAGCAGCTTTACGTGTAAGTGGATAAACATGAAAGTAAAACATGTGTCTTTGGAATTTAACTGTAAGAAAACTAATTGGCATTTGATACTTTATCGAAGCAATACAGTTTTCAAGTGTGTTTATATGTAAACATATTTTATAAGTGCATCTTATAAAGATTGATGGAGACCCACATCTACAGTTTATAGATTCACAATTCGTTGTTTATCATGTTTTAATTATTTGGTTTGACGCACTTCGCTGATATTAGTGTGGCCTCTCATAGAACTAAAATACAAACTAAATTTAATTCAGATCGGTTGGCAATAAAGATTTGTTACAAACAAATCATATGTATAATCTCGTTTTCACACCACCTTGGAGGTAGAAGATTTAGTGCGGACAAACTATTGAGAATATTTCGGGAATTTTCAACGGATTTTTCAAAATCTAAAAATCATATTTGTACACCCCATTAATACGTACTTACAAACTGTAAAAAATATTTTCAGAATTTAAAAGGAATTTTTAACCAACCGGAATATCCCATGTATATTTTTTTGTTACTACGTATTTAATATTCCAAAATCCTTTCATAGCTCTCAGTTTCAGCTCATAAGTAAACTTCAAAGTTTCAACTTTCTATCTCTTATGGCTTGAGCTCCACGTTGATTTCCAATCAGGACAAACTATTTTATAACTATGTATGTATGTATAGATAATGGTGTGAAAAATGTATAACAACGCGGTGCAACATTTTTCGGGTTATGGAATCCGAAACAAGATTCAACAATTATTTCTAATACAACTTTCTAGCAATAGCATTTTGCATCATTGTTTTTGTCTAATTGGGTGCATATAGTGATTTTTATTCCTATGTAGATTTTTCATTAAGTTCGGCTGAGAACTTTTTGGGGATATTTTGACAAGACCTATATTTCGTCAACGGTAAGAAATATTTTATCTTCAAAAAAGATTAAATCACAAATTTTAATTTAGATTATTCTTTGACTTTGAAATTATATACGAAAATTTTTCATGTAAAAATCAATGTGAAAAAACTTTGATTTTAATTGAGTAGTAATTAACTTAAAATCTTAAATTTAAGAATGTGCCCTCTTAAAATATAAATTTAAAACGACCATATTGAATTCGATAATTTTAATTCCAAAAATCTGAATGAATCGTTTTTGAATTAAAGTGAATTTTTTAATAAATCGTATTTTTTTTAATTTGAACAGTTTAGAAAAATTATATGATGAAAAATTTAATTTTTTGATTTGAAACTGCATAATACATATTACTTTTAAAATTATTTAATAACTAATATTTGAATTTATTTAACCAATCTTTTCATATTAAAAATAAGTACGATTTGTAGCATTTTTAACAATTTAAATAATAATTTTAACATTTCTGTGAATAAAAAATTTTGACCCTTTAAATCGAATACGAAAATTATAAAAATAACATTTCCATATTAAAATAAAATTTTTAAATTGCACACAAGCTATTAAGGTAGTAATCGAAAACCATTGTCAAAAATACTTGAATTAACGATCATATAATATGCAACGTTTTTTTTCTGTCTGTAAAATCCCCATACAAACACTTTAATTGACAAGTGCTTTGCATGTATTCAAACAGAGTGCCCCTATATATAAATAAAAATATTCTTAAGATAAGCAAACACAAAATTTGCCATTAAAAACAATTGAATATTAATAGAATACAAATTCATTCCATAATTAAAAAGAATAACAATTCGTTTCAGTTGTATTTCGTATTTAAAAAGAGTTTCCATCAAATGAAGATTTTCAACTACGACTGTCGGACACGACAATGAGTCTGCTCAGTTACAGTTAACTGTTCATTTGTTGTGTATTCTTTGCAGAAAGCATGTTGGAGACATGATGACGCCATATCAATAAAATAACTTATACATACAGGAATACAGAGAGGGTAATTAGAAATCAGAGAGCTACATATTAGAGTTGGGGAAACGCCGGAACGCACAGCATAAGAGAGATACATATATTTATGCTAAAAATCAAGCCAAAAGCATTTTACATATAGTTATGTCGCTTTTCAAGCGATTTACGTTTGAAGTCTATTATTTGCTATTATAGTATGCATTTTGATATTATTATTTTTTAAGTCAAGTGATAATAAACCACCTTGGTTTACGAGGGAACTATCGAAATTGAAAAACGTGAAGACAAGATCATATTAAAAATTTAAAAAATCGGGAACTACTACAGATTTGTCTTCGTATTTAGTAGCTAAATCTAGTTTTCTTTCTGTTAACACATCTTGTAATAATAATTATCTTAATCGTTGAAGACTAAACTTTTCACGTGACCCTAAACAGTTTAATAAATTTGTTAACTCTAAACGTAAGTCTTCTTGCTTGTTATCCTCAGTATGCCTTGATAATACAAAAGCAAGTCCTGATCAGGCATAAGCCGATCTATTTGCTGAGTACTTTCTATCGGTATACTCAACAAGTTTATACAATATCTTTTTCATGTTCAAACGTCAAATTGCATAAATGTCCCAGCTATAACTGATTTTGTAAGCCCTTAAATAAACTATTTAACTTGTCTGTTGACTCAACTGTGATTCCTGATATATGGAAAGAATCCTTTATAATTCCACTCCATATCCTTTTCAAGTTCAAACGTCAAATTGCATAAATGTCCTAGCTTGTTCGCTCGTAAGTGACCTTAACTCTATCAAGCCCGGCTACTTGCCTGGTCCTGATGGAGTGCCAGGTTGTATTTTAAGATACTGCGCGGATTATCTTTGTAAGCCCTTAAATAAACTATTTAACTTGTCTGTTGACTCAACTGTGATTCCTGATATATGGAAAGAATCCTTTATAATTCCACTGCATAAAAATTTTTCTAAGTCTAACGTTAAAAATTATAGGGGCATATCCAAGTTGTACGCCATTCCTAAAGTTTTTGAGAAAATTATATGTTCTCAATTGCAACACACATGTAGTTCAATTATATCGCCTTATCAACACGGTTTTGTAAGGCGAAGATCTACTACCACTAACCTTCTTGAATTCACTTCGCTTGTTATCAAAGGGTTTCAGGAAAAAATGCAAACTGACGTTGTTTACACCGATTTTAATAAGGCATTTGACTCTCTTAGCCATTCTCTGTTACTTCATAAATAAAATATTATTGGATTTCCATCAAAACTCTAATCGTGGCTTTCGGAGTACTTGTGTGGTCGTACACAATAAGTAGTTTTTAAATCGTTTTTGCTTCCTCTGGTGTTCCCCAGGGGAGTCATCTTGGACCTTTGCTATTTAATCTGTTTATTAATGATCTTCCAGCTGTTATTACTAGCTCTTTTGTATATATGTATGTTTGCTGATGATGTAAAACTATGTTAGCCTTGGTCGCTGCTTGAGCAACTATGTATTTAATTCATGAACCATTTCGGGTTATATGTTCTGACTATAACAAACTTTATTCTCTTGTCTCCTTGGAGGCCTCACTTCTAGTACTAAAAAGATCGATCCTCTTTGCTTTATCTAATCATAACCACTAATTACTAATCTAACGCTGGTCTGATTGGGTTTTTCTGGGTTTTTCCCAATCCACGCAGCAAATGTTGGACTACTAAATTTTTTTATTGAATTTCCCAGAGCTTTAACGTTAACTTTATAAATTTTTTACCCAAATTTACTTTCAGATTTACATATAATTTTATTTTAATTAATTTTTAATTTCAATTTTTAATTTTATTTAAATTTAAATTAATTTTGATTTTATGTCAGCGGATCTTAGTTGACAATAAACAAATAAATAAGTCTTGCCGTGCTATAATTCCATTTAATTTCTTATTATCATGGTTAACCAAAATAGTTTCTGATCATCATCTGATCATAGGTATGGAAAAAAAAGCGATAAATTAAAAATTAACATATTAGGTAATTATTATCTGCTAATCTGCCACACAACAAATTTATCGAATGCAACTGGTTAATATGGTGCGTTATCTTGGTATCACGATACCAACTCTTGTGAAAATACAAAAGGTCGAAACCTAAGTACATACTTATAAAGACAAACCTGGTTGGTGTGAACAGGAAGAAATTCAAAATTTTGAAATTTGTTCACTCAAACCAGTTTGTTCCCACCATCCAGTTTTTATACTCGATACCGAAGGTAAAGAGTATATTGAGTTTGTGCAATGTCCGTCATGGTGTCCGTCCGTCTGTCCGTCTGTCCGTCTGTATGTGTCCAATTTTTTTCCACACCCTTCAAGCTAGAGACTTGAAACTTTCCAAATCTCTTTATCTATGGGATAGTAAATTAAAGTGTCAAGATGGGGGTTCTACGATAACTGGGGGGCTGGCAAATCGATAAATTCGATAACTCAAAACCGATAAATCCACATATTTCGCACATCCTTACAGCTAGAAGTACCAAATTTGGTGAGAAGATAGCTACTAGCAACCCCCAAAAAACTGAATCAAAAATTTTGGAGCCACGCCCCCCATTCCGACCCCAGCCCCCCGAATTTTAAAGTCAAAAAAGCCTATATCTCCCACAGTTTTTGAGCTATAGCCACCAAATTTGGTGCCAAGATAGGTGATGATGACCCCTCAAAAACTGCATCAAAAGATTGGATGCCACGCCCACCAATACCGCCCTAGCCACCCCCATGTGCCCCAACGCTTCGTCAAAAACGGGAATGCGTTTATCTTCCAGAGTTGTGGAGCTAAAGCCTCCCAATTTGGTGGGAAGATAGCTGGTAACGACCCCCAAAAAACTGCATCAAAGTTTTGGAGCCACGCCCACCCATTCCGCCCCCAGCCCCCCGCATTTTGAAATAAAAAATGGCTATATCTCCCACAGTTTTTGAGCTAGAGCCACCAAATTTGGTGCCAAGATAGGTGATGATGACCCCCTAAAAACTGCATCAAAAGTTTGGATGCCACGCCCACCAATACTGCCCTAGTCGCCCCCATCCACCCCAAAGCTTCGTCAAAAACGGGAATGCGTGTATCTTCCAGAGTTGTGGAGCTAGAGCCTCCCAATTTGGTGGGAAGATAGCTGGTAACGACCCCAAAAAACTGCATCAAAGTTTTGAAGCCACGCCCACCCATTCCGCCCCCAGCCCCCCGCATTTTGAAATCAAAAATGGCTATATCTCCCACAGTTTTTGAGCTAGAGCCACCAAATTTGGTGGCAAGATAGGTGATGATGACCCCCTAAAAACTGCATCAAAAGTTTGGATGCCACGCCCACCAATACTGCCCTAGCCGCCCCCATCCACCCCAACGCTTCGTCAAAAACGGGAATGCGTGTATCTTCCAGAGTTGTGCAGCTAGAGCCACCAAATTAGGTAGGAAGATAGCTGGCAACGACCCCCAAAAATCTGCATCAAAGTTTTGGAGCCACGCCCTCCATTTCGCCCCCCTTTCCCCACTTTTTACAATTTATGAGCTAGAGTCACCAAATTTGGTATGAAGATAGCAATTGACATTTTACAAAGATCTGCATCAAAAATTTGGATGCCACGCCCACCCATACCGCCCCCAGCCCCCTTTTCCCACCTTTTACAAATTTTGAGCTAGAGTCACCAAATTTGGTATGAAGATAGCAATTGACATTTCAGAAAGATCTGCAACAAAAATTTTGATGCCACAACCTACCCATTAACTGGCTAGCCCAATTTGGGAAAAAGAATACCGCCCCAGCCCCCCCCCCTTTCCCCACCTTTTACAAACTTTGAGCTAGAGTCACCAAATTCGGTATGAAGATAGCCGGTGGCATCCCCATCTGCATCGGAGAATCTTTAAGGCAGCGTAAACCCCTGCCGCATCCGTACCCCTTTGCATTAAGGCCTCTTTTTACCGGTTTTAATTCTGGTATCGAGTATGCCGCAGTCGGTTGCGTTCGACTGCAACGTTTCCACTTGTTTCTTTTTATTTTGTTAATAAGTTGATAAGTATGAATACTATATAGTTAAATTGCATTTAATTTATAGGTTAAATTCAAATTACTTAAAAAAAATAAAATCCATTTCCATAAAAATGTATTAAAATAACTTTGTATCTGTGTTCGAGTGTACAGTCAAACCTGGATGGTGTGAACAAAATATTTTAAGACTTTGGTATACTGACTTAACTTCAATCGATTTAATTCGATATCTCCGGTGTTTCTTAACCTATTTGAACGAAATTTTCAGAAAAGTTCTATCGTTACCCATTATTTCAACCATCATTTCTAAAATTTCCAAATTCGATATTTTTTGTTATCGATTCCATGTGTATATCGGAAACCAGAATAGTTATCGATAATTTGCTCATGGTATAATCTGCTCATGGTATAGGAGAACTTATATACAAAATCTGAAGTCTCTTGCTCTTGTAGTCTCTGAGATCCACGCGTTCATACAGACGGACAGACGGACGGACAGACGGACATGTCCATATTGACTCCACTGTTGATGCTGATCCAGAATATATATACTTTATGGGGTCGGAGATGCTTCCTTCTGCCTGTTAAATACTTTTGCACAAAACCATTATACCCTTTTTACCCATTTTATGGGTTAAGGGTATAAAAAACGTGTGCACAGAGTGAAGTAATATATGCATAAAAATAAAACATTTAAATATTCCAGAGCATATTTTGTTTTTGTTAGCTAGCGCGCGATCAGACCTTCAGCTTGTGCGTCAGTCTGGCGTTATACATAAAATGCATCCATAGCTTTTCATAAGGCAAACGAAATTAATGTTTTCGAATAGATTCTAAACATGTATGCATTTTTAATAATCGAATGTCTTAGGCTGTGCCAAAGTTTTCATTGCGTTCTTTACAATACTCATTCTAGCTCAATATAACATGTACTCAAGAATATGAGCCTCGACACTCACTATCATTCATACTCACTCATACCATATTGTGTCTGTCATTCATTCTAATCTATTCAGTTGAAATATATTCTATTGCAATGCAATTATGACTGAAGTCATGCAGCAGTCTGAGTGAGTACTCTTGAGCATAAAATTAAAAAAATGCTGCGCCGCTGACACCATAGATTTGTTGCCTGTATGTTCCAATGAGTAGTTTTTATCAAGCAGCATTAAGAGAAAAGATTTCGCTCTCCCTTTCTCTCCATCATGCACACACTTATAAACTGGGCGCAATTGAAAGAAACTGGCACGCAAGGCTTTTATTACCGAAGTCATTCGTTGAACTTGAAGTCAAAGCGAATTCAGTTGTCACGCGAGCAGCAACAGCAGCAAAGCCAGATCGCCGAACGTCCGACAGACAGCATCGAATCTAAATGCGAGAGCGTTCAAGTTTGTTGTTTTGCCTGTTCACTGAGTGTGTGAGTGTGTACGCTTCTTACGCGTTTTGTTTGTTGTGATTACTAGGAAGTGCTGGCATAACAAAAGTATCTGCAGAAATCGCGTTTTCAACTGGCAAAAGTGTGTGCATAAGAAAAAAACTACAACGTTTCGAGCTAATTTTAGGGCAAAGCATTGTAAGCATTTCATAATAAGTAAGTTAAATATGAACATCTAATTTTGACTATTATACAATTTTTAGCAAATGAGTGTGAAAAGAAACTTCAATAATAAAGAAAGGCCAAATCGCATAAAAAGTTTAAATTTATACGATTTAGTTTTTCAGTTTTGCGGTTTTGAGAATGTGTAAATAAATTTATATATTTATAATTTATAAATGTATTGAATGTTAACTTTTTATGTTGATTTTATTGCGATAGAAATTTAAATAAAGATTAAACTAATATATGCTATATATGGCCTTAAGGTATGTGTTTGTCTCTATAATTAAACAATCCAAACATAAATTATTTCATAGTTAACACGTGCCGAAAAGTTTTCAAGTTTTCATTTTACTTACTAAATAAATATAAATATGTTACACAAGACTTGTTAAATGCGGGTAATTTCTTAATAGCATCCTATTCGGCCACTTCTTCTTCTATAGTTTTCACTACTAGTTATAAAAGTTAGCATAAATGGCAGTGAAACCAGTTGTGTCAATTGGCTGTTCAAATCGTTATTCACTTAATTAAATTTCGCTTAGTCATTTTCGCAATACAAAAAAGAACAAAAATAATAATGCCAAAAAATACTTTAAAATTTGTAAAATTTGTATTGCACTACAAAATTTCACACTAAATTATATCAAAATCTGCACAAGATAATCAAAAATTTTAGTTGGGCGTTGTACTTAAAGCTTTAGCAACAAGGCGTATGCGTAATAAATTGTATATAGACAGCAGCATTCGTAGGTCTCGTGTTTACAGTTGAACTTGCTTTGACATTTGATATAAGAATCTGGCTTGGGGGGATTTCTTGACTCTTTGCTTATTCTTACAGCCAGAGTTTTCTTTGTGTTCTTTGCTGGTTTGTTGGGAATATGAACAAAGAAAAATACATCATGTAAATATTTGGATGCGCAATAAAGTATGTTTTTTTTCTGTATACGATCAGTATTACTTAAGGCAACTCTCCTGCTGCTACTCGGCTGTGCCGGAGGGCTATGCGAATATTTTTGAATTATTATTATACTGTGATACCAATTGTAAGTATTTTGGTTTTGTGCAATGTCCGTCATGCTCTCTGTTCGTCTGTTCGTCCGTCTCTGTGAAAGCTTGGTTACTCTAGCTCAAATTTGGTTACTCTAGCTCAAAAACTGTGGCAGATATGGAGATTTCCGATTTTAAGAGGCGGCAGGCAGGGTTGGGCGAACATCCAAGTGTATGATGTTGATCTTTCAAATCGGGGGGGGCGTCTTGGGACAGAAGGGGTGGTCTTGGCACCAAAGTTGTTGATGATGATTTTTGAGGGACGCTATTTTATCTGGATTTATCGACTTTCATCTATCGATTTCACAGCCTCCCAGTTAGCATAGCAACCTAAACTTGATACTTTGTCTGTCTTCCCGAAAGACAATGATATTTGAGCTCGAGTCACCAAATTCGGTAGAAAGATAGCTTTGAAACCAGAGTACACCCCTGCCGCATTCGTATCCCTTTGTGGCATCTTGATTTCTAAACAGGTATCGAGTATGCCGTAACGTTTCTATTTGTTTTTATAGACGTTTTGCGAGTGAGTCAATAAAACTTACTTTGAATAAATCTTACAAACTTAACAACAACTTATTAATTCCATATTTGAATCGAGAAGATTTTCAATAAATGTTGCTTTAGAGAACAATGCATCAGCTCATAAAAAATAACATTCTGTTAATAGTGGAAGGCAATATTGTGGTCAAAATGTTGCAATAACTAAGTAGCTTAAAAAAATGTGTTGAGATGTACGCACTTACCAAAAATATGTGCCTAATATATTTTTGCGCATATAATTAGCAGGGCTATTTCTTATGGCAAAAGGCATTTGCCGCGTGTGCTTGTCACAAGGCCTATATGAGCATGTAAATCAAACGAAATCGTATCGAATTCAATCAACGCGTATACGCCATGTGGCCAGCCGCTCGTAAAAGTCAAAAGCCCGACTTGACTCTGACTTTCATAAATGTGTATGTCTGGGAGTGTGTATACTATTTATGACCTGTTTTCGTTTTAAACGTGCCAAAAGAAAAAACTTGTTTTAACGACTGTTAGAAGTACAGCCCCCTCCTCCCCCATCCATATCCCAAAAATAAATGAAATCAAAACTGTGTCCCTGGATCGCCTGTTGATTTCATTTTATTTGACTTGAAGTCGCTGTCGCTGTCAACGTCACCGTCGACGCCAGTCGAACAGCTGTTTGTCGGTTTTAATAAACAAACTGCTGCGTTGTTTGGCTCAGTACGTAAAAGATACTTCGTGGATACACATCGCATCAAGATAGTCGCGTTCACGTTACAAGAGCGTGCTTAACGGGCCGTTCGCCAGAACACAGACCCAAAAACCTCAGCACTACTACCCGCAAAACGCAGATACTCAGTTTATTTTGAAATCAAATTTACAATAACATTGTGCTTTTCAACAAAAAAAATATTCAGCAAAAAACAGCAAAATAATATTTCGTTGACTGCTTTCATTAGCCGCGGCGTGTGTGCGATCTCCAGACGTTGAACTGTGAAATATATATATGTATGAGTATATATGTATGTGTTTATACTCTTACTTTATCTAAAAATTTACAATTTCTCGCATCTACGCATCTGCATTTTGTTTTGTTGTTCTCTTCGTAAACAAAATTTCTTGTGTATTTTCACTCAGGTTTTCAAAAGATTTAATTTAATATTGTTTGGGTGCTCAAAGCTACAAATCAGGTAATTAAATATTTTTTATTTCGTTGATCAGACATTAGTTATTTTCTTGCAAGTCCAAGTTCATTTAAATCTTTAATAAGCACTTTTCAAATGTAATTCATTTGAAAATAACTCAGGTACATTTAACTTGTATTTGAAAACCTTGAACAACTTTTTTAATTGTGCTTAATCTTTGTATGATGTATAAAAAAAAAGTTCTTGAATCAGATCTTGTGCAATCGCTTTTAGCCGAAACCAGTTGTCAAACATTACAATATTCAGAGTTAAAGTGTTTAAATTAAACTTAGTTATGTTGACAAGTAAAGTAAACACTTACAAAAACAAGTTCCATATGCAAGCATAGCATTCTATTACTGACTTCAACTCAATTTGCATCTAGAGCACTGCACATTTATTGTGCCATTCAAGTGTTCACAATTAAGGCGTCGACTGGCGATTGTTTACGATATTGCAACACGTGCTTTTTCACTCAATTAGAAGTCTATTACTTTAGTCTACTTGACAACCAGTGACATGTTTCTAATCTACAGTGTTGCGAGTTAGTCAGCTGTCGCCGGTTATTACTCTGATTTCGGCACACACAACAAATTTTTGTATCTAAACAAGTGCTTATATATATATATATATATACATATATATGTACATACATAAATGCCAAGCCACTGATAAGTGGTTCCTTGTCCAATAAAACATTTTAGTTTGGATTGGCTTTGAAGTGTGATTGTGGTGCTGCCGCCATCAGATATTCTTAAGTTAATATCTTAAAATTAAACTTGTAAATAGTTTTCTTTCGACTTGTTCAAATTATTTTATAAAGAATCACATGCATTAAAGTATACTTTTAACTAATTTGCAGTTTAAATATTTAAAGCTGTTACAACAAATTCTACAAGAGAAACCAATAGTATTTTTCTCCCCTCAAATAAGGCAGAAAAGTGGCAAAAAATAATTTTAAAAATTCCAACAAAAATATTGCGTAAACTTTTAATTTCTTAAAAATTTTAGAAATAGTATGTAGGTCAAATCGAATATTGTGAATATTTATTTTAGTTATTTATTTAATAAATTATATCTAGTATGCTACAATACTAAATTTAATACTAGTTTTAGGAGTTCTGGCTGCTGGGGCCTTCGACTTAAATATATTAATATACATAATCGCAAAAAGAAATAAATGTTAGCACTTATTTTGAGAAAGTCGACCGACCTATACTATCTGTACCACTTTATTTGCATGTTAAATTAAAAGGGTTTTTTACTGTGAAATAAGATTCATATTGAAATACAAACGTTAATTTTAAAAGACTTAATTGTATGTTAATCAAATTAAAATTAATGTATCTTTAACTCATAATACATTTTAGTAAGCTAGTGGACCCTGACCAATCGTTGCTGTGTCGCTTGTTGATGTTCACTCTATGAATAATGAACACAAATTAAAATTTTAAGTTTTTATTCGGTGAAGGTCATGCCGGATTTGTGCCCAAATTTTCAAATCATGTTTGCTCAAATTTGAAATTACATCATGTTTGTATGGGAAAAATAAAATAGATTTTACTGCCATCTTCCCGAAGGTATTTAAAATATTCATTTAAAAAACCATCTCCTTACACTAAGCAATAGCTTAAGAAATTCAAGCCAAATAGTTCCACTTATCACACAAGTTTTATATGTATAATAGTATATTTATGTTATTATTCATTCTACATTTTAGTAAGATGTTTGTTTTTATCTTTTCTTACAGACAACCCAAAGATTCAAATGTGAAACAAATACAAAGACATTTATTTTTTGTGTAACCCAACACACACACACACACACACACACACACCCAGACGCACATACACAAACACACAAACTCACACACACACATAAAACAAACACCAGACACAAAACAAATTGTGATACACCTTATACCACTACAAAAAGGCTGTCCAGTAACAACTCAAGCTGTGGCCAACCAACAATTATAGAAAAAACAAGAAGAACGCAACCATTAGAAGTACCATCGTCCAGAACAGAAGTTAGGAAAAACTCAAAATGGATTTCGATCAAATTCTTTCCAAATGCGGCGATTTTAATCGCTATCAATTTATGATACTCGCACTCTTTGGCTTTATCAATATCATCGTATCGATGGTTAGCATTCAAAGTTAATCACGTAACTATCATGAAATACATGTACAAATATTGTTCCTTGCAGCATTACTTTACACAAACCGTGATCAGTTTCGTTCCGGATCATTGGTGCTATCATGAAAAGCTAGTAAATTTGTCATATAAGGAGATTGCTGATATCTATTCCAAATTTGAGAACCCCTCGTGCACGCGCCTCTCAGATATAAATGGTGGCAATGTGACCGTCAGCACCGAGAGCTGCGAACGATGGATTTATAATTATGATTTTGGCTATAGAAGCATGAACACCGAGGTGAGTAAACATTATTAAAATTGACTAAATAAGTTAAAACTTATGCTTGCAATAAGTATTAAACTATTATTAGTTGATGATATACAATTACTTTCCTTGCTTGGTGAAACGATTATAAATTTACAAATCAACTTTAATTTAATTTGTGATTTTAAGAGTAACATATGTGCTATAGAGTAATTTTTTAATACATATAATATGCGCTAATTAATAAATAATATTTTCAACAAATAAAAATATTCCTAAGCTCAAGACACAACAATAATCATGGTTGATTAAACACTAGACGAACACAATAATCATCAGCACTTTCTTATTTTTCAAAATGAATATAAACCACTTTAATTTACGCATAGTAATTTTTTAAGTTTCTTGTTTTTTGTGAAACTTGTTTACAATGGTAACCTGATTTAATTTTCTCTACCAATCAATCAACAGCTTAACTGGGTCTGTGACTCAGCGTATAAGGCGCGCATCGGACAATCGCTGTTCTTTATTGGATCGGTTGTGGGTACATTGTTCTATGGTCTGCTTTCCGATAAAATTGGACGAGTGCCAGCTTTGATATTGTCAAATTTCTGCGGCTTCGCTGGCGATTTCTCTACCATCTTTACCAAGAGTGTCGGCACATTTACGCTCTGCCGTTTCATTTCGGGCCTGGCAGCCGATACCAACTTTTATCTCATGTATATCATAGGTGAGTATCCACTTTGTCCTTATCTATCTCATTATATCTGCTAATCAAAATCAATTCTGTTGATGACAGTTCTCGAATATATACGTCCCAGCATGCGAACATTGGGTCTAAATATGGCTGTTGGTCTATTCTATTGCCTGGGCCTGGTGTTCACACCTTGGTTGGCAGTTTTGGCCGGCCACTGGCAGATCTACTTGGCTTGCACATCGCTGCCCATTCTCTTGGTGGTGCTGTACTATTTTGTGGTACAGGAGAGCGCTCAATGGCTGGTCACACGCAATGACATCGATGGTGCCATAGTGCGCCTGAAGCGCGTTGCCCGATTCAATGGCTGTCATGTGCCTCAAGCGGATTTCGATGAGTTCCGGCGCCACTGTCAAATGACCCGTGAGATGCAAGGTGGCGATAACAAGAAGCATGCCACACTATTGGATATGTTCAGAACGCCGCGAATGCGCAAAAATACGCTTATTCTCTTTTTTAAATCGTAAGTTTTAACTGAGATCACAAAAAGCAAACCCTGACATACAGAAAGTCAGTTTTCTTAAAAACAAGAGAGTTTTAAATTTTGAACATGAAAAGAAGTGTATTTTTTTTTTTTAAAGCAAAAGTAGATTTCTTAACTGTTATTGGTTTCTCAATTTCATTGTATTTATAATTATTATTTTTTTAGTTAAAAGTTTGATGGTGTCTGAAATTTTCAGGCTGATACGATACCATCTCACTAGATAATATTTATGTATTGTTTTTATTGGCAAATACCTCTTTTTATACCCTTAACCCATAAAATGGGTAAAAAGGGTATAATGGTTTTGTGAAAAAGTATGTAACAGGCAGAAGGAAGCATCTCCGACCCCATAAAGTATATATATTCTCTATATATTCTTGATCAGCATAAACAGCCGAGACGATATAGCCATGTCCGTCTGTGCGTCCGTCTGTCCGTCTGTATGAACGCGTCGATCTCAGAGACTACAAGAGCTAGAGACTTCAGATTTTGAAAATAAGTTCTCCTATACCATGAGCAGAACAAGTTTGCTTCAAATTATCGATAACTATTCTGGTTTCCAATATACACATGGAATCGATAACAAAAAATATCGAATTTGGAAAATGTAAAAATGGGGGTTGAAATAATGGATAACGATAGAATTTTCTATGAATTTCGTCCAAATCGGTTAAGAAACACCGGAGATATCGAATTTAATCGATTGAAGTTAAGTCAGTATGCCAAAGTCTTATATAAATTTAATATATTTGCTGCAACTGGGTTCAGGGTATCTTCTAGTCGGGCTCTCACGACTAGAGCCTTCTTACTTGTTACACATATTTTTAACAATTAAATATTTTTATTTTTGTGGTTTTTCTTTGTTTTCAGAATGGTTATCACACTGTGCTACGATGCCGTGTCTCGTAATGTGGAAGGCATGGGCATATCGCCATTCATCATGTTCTCACTCAGTGCGCTAGCAGTACTGCCTTCAAGTATATTATTAGTCCTGTTGCAGGATCGGATTGGACGCAAGGGTATGGCATCGGGTTCGTTGCTAGTTGGAGGTTTGTTCACCGCTGCCGCTGGCATTGCCATTGCTTATCAGCAGCACAATCACAATGCAATACTGTTAGCCTGCCTAACGATCGCAGCACGTTTCGGCGTTGCCATTTCGTATGAGTCGGGCTCACAGTATGCCACAGAACTGATACCTACGTGTGTGCGCGGTCAGGGTGTGGCTGCTGTGCATGTGGCCGGGTTTGCTGCGTCTTTCCTGGCTCCCTATATCCTTTGGTTGGGCACGTTCTTCAAGGCAGCCCCTTCTATTATTTTGGGTGTGCTTTTCTTTGCCGGCTCCTTTGTGTGTCTGCTTCTACCCGAGACGCTGAACAGGTAAGAGTGTGAAGCTTTCTATTAAACAAGTATGATGTATGCTAATCTTTTTGTGATTGCTGTCTAAACAGGAGTCTTCCCACGACTATCGAGGAGGGTGAGTTGTTCGGCAAGGGTGAGCGTATGTTTGACTTCCCTTGCCTGCAGCATCATAGCGATGACGACTCGGACTCGGAGTTGGAAAAGTACAAACGCAAGCATTCGTTAATCGATGCAAAGCAGCAGGTGGAATCTGGCCAATACACTAAGCGCAAACAGTCTCTAATTGAGGCCGATCGCGAGGAGCAGGCCCTTAAGGATGCCAAGCATTGAGTCAATGTGAAATGCTAATGACTAGTTCTTAGTTTAGTTAAACAACTTTTGTATAGGCCCATAAGTCACAACTTAAAGAAATAGTTAAAAACGTAATATCCATCCACTTTAACCAACAACAATAACAATAGCCCTAAGTTTCAAATCGTACTAGAACTAAATTTTGAAACAAACTTTAGCTTTTTCTCTACTAAAAACACGAATCAAAAGCAAAGCTGTAGAAATACCTCAAATATAAAAAATATATATAGATTATAATAATTGTGCTCAGCATCTAGATATCTTTTTCGATACATATTCTCACCTATCCATATAGACAAAAAATCATTCATCACATTTATATATATATATATATATTACATTCTAGGCTTACATACTTATGTAGATTTGTAAGTTAATATACTACCTACATATTTATATTTAATAACTGAAATCTCGATTCAAAAACATTTTCTAAAATATCGAATCGGCATCGTATAGTTAACATTTAAGCGGCACAATTTCACTTAACTAAATGAATTGAATACTTACACATGTAAATTTACTTTTGTAATAAATAGTCATAATAAGTATATAAGAATGTAGTAAAAGTTTTGATTTTGATTAAATGTATTGCGTGTGCAATTGATAAAGCGGATAATAACTACAATTTTAGAAAAATGCAAAATAAAAAACCAGTACTTATACATAATAAAATACACCATTTTATTATTTATTAATGTTATTATAAGACACCTTTTGGTCGTAATAATATTTCTATAGACAACAAACGGTCTAAAAGGTTATTCCAGGGCACCATATTGTTTTTATGAAGCTGACTGTTTAGATACCTGCAATAATATAAAAATATAGTATAACTATCTTTATTTTTCTCTGAAAATGTTTCTCTTACGTCGTTCCACATTTTGTAAGCCACCAGCCTCCTTTTCCATCCTTTGCACAGTGAACGTCATCCACTTGATCATTGTCGCGATCAAAGGTGCTAAACTTTTGATTCTCACTTTCTCGCAAACCATCGCCAGCATTGCCTGAGTATACGCCAAGTGTTTTAATTGGATAGCCCTCATTCTCACTGCCGACTTTGAAATCGCTGTAACGGGCGAATCGCATTCCTTTTTCATCTGTTAGGCGAATTAAGAGCTCATGGGGTTGAGAGGATGTCATCAGGTATAGTTTCTCAAGTCCTATAAAGAATTCTTTCTTGATATCACCAAATCCTTGTCGATACGCCTCCCAGTTACGGTTAAAGCTAAGCTTTTGGTCCAATCGACGCTCAATAACTGTCCACACAGAGTTTTCCCCATCAGTTATACAGGGTGCTTCGAAAGGTTGCTGGTTAGGCACGGCTACTGAATGAACTCTTGTTAGATTGCAAACGGGTAAAAAAGTCCGTCGATTGTTTGTAGAATTGGGTAGCTGGTTTGTCAGTTTATTTTCCAAAGATTTAATCTTCAGATTCAGAATTCCGATCAAAACATCTGCTTCTTTGTGTTGAGCATTTGATAATAATATATATTTCTTGATCGCATTTTCCACATCATTTTTACATTTGCATTGTAGCGCGCTGTGTTGATTATTATATCTAATTGGCAACCCTTGCTGCGGCCGTGTGTTGTTTTTTACAATTGCGAAGCCTGCTGGCAAAATAATTAACAAAAACAATAGATATTTCATATTGAACGTTATTCCATTCATTTGAATTCTATACGTCTGTTCTCATGGCTTAGCAAAACAGAACTAAACTTTAAGTTCGGCCTCAAGCTATATTCATTTCTTCATTGCGAATTCATATAAATATTCATATATGAACATGTACATTATCTACAATATAGCTTCTTATCAACCTACCGAAAAATTCTCATGTACAATAATACTTATGCACAAGATGTATTGCATATCGTATGTGGTGGGTAAATATAATAAACTTGTCCATTGTAAACGTCACACATTACAGGCTGTAAATTCAAATATTGTATTGAGCTAATTATGCTATTATTATTTATAAAATAAATAAATTACTACATAAGTTAAAAAGCCATCAAGAAAATAAAAAATATGAATTCGTTTTCGCTATACGTATGTGTAAATATATATACTTTATTGCAAACAAAAACTGGGTTTTTTCCTGCAAATTGATTTTATACATGCTTTGTTCTGAATAGGGTAGGATCTCGTCGACCTTTCTCAACCATAATGACCACTCTCCGAAAAAGTACTTATTTTTATTATTTAAGCTTTATCAAAAATATTTATAGGGCTATAAACTCCAGCACTAACTTATCTACATTATGTTTATATATACACATATACATAAATATAAATTTGAATATGTTGACAATGTTTGACCACAAAAATCAGCAATGTGGCGACAAACTTGAAAATAACATATTCTGCTTTTACTTTCCGATGTACTGAATGAAAATTAAATAAGCAAAGTATTATTTTCACTCGATAAGTAATTTTATTGTGCATAATTTTTATACATCACTTATCTGTTAAGATGAAGTTTTCTCGGAAAAAAATCCATTCTGCCCGTATAATCAAGAACATCTGTGGCCGGCACCTGACTTTCTTGATTAAGCAACAACTTTCTCAAATTAAGAATGGATAATTTACGGCAGCCGTTCATGTTTCAAGAACGAAATGATTTTAAAATTGTGCTTGACATGTTAACATATAAATAAACTTTTGTGCATAATGCAGAAAAATTTGTCTTCAGCATGAATATTGGTTCTTAAATAAATAATCTCTTGTCATTAAATATCGGTCCAACTTCAACCGTTACGCCAAGTAGAAAGTTTTTTTAATTTATTTTCTATATGTACGAAATATTCCTCCATTCTTCGGCTGACCAATATACACAAATTTTTAAACTTCTTCCGTTTGTAAATTGTTGATATAACGTGTAAAACTAAAACAATTTTCATTTCCAAGGGCTTCTGATTTTAAAATTACGTTCTTTGAAATATAAGCAATATTTTCCGCTATCGCACTAATATTAAGGAAATTTTTTTTGCTTT
This sequence comes from Scaptomyza montana, assembly GCA_018904305.1. Taxonomy (NCBI): domain Eukaryota; kingdom Metazoa; phylum Arthropoda; class Insecta; order Diptera; family Drosophilidae; genus Scaptomyza; species Scaptomyza montana. The sequence goes on from JAEIGR010000048.1 coordinate 1,012,168, forward strand.
GCTGCTGTCCTTAGAGGACCTCAGCTTCTGTAGCAAATCAACTTTTTGTCGCATCGAGAATAAAATCAGTGTACATTTTTCGTCTGCATCGCATACGCACTATATGAACGGATTCAAATCTTACTTCCGTTGTCGTGTGATTCATGTGAAAGCGCTTGGGTTGTTCGCAGACGCATAGTTCCTAATCTTGCTTCTCACAGCTTGTTATACTCAATACCGAAGGTAAAGAGTATATTGAATTTGTGCAATGTCCGTCCGTCCGCCCGCCCTTATGTTTGCAACTTTTTTCCACCCTTCAAGCTAGAGACTTGAAACTTTCCAATCCTCTTTATCTACGGCCGGAACAGATGAAGTGTCAAGATTGGGGTTCTACGACAGGGGGCTGGCAAATCGATAAATTCGATAACTCAAAATCGATAAATCCACATTTTTTGCACTTCCTTACAGCTAGAACTACAAAATTTTGTGAGTAGATAGCTACTAGCATCCCCCAAAAAACTTTTGAAGCAGTGTAGTTTTAAATCAGAAACACTTATATCCTCCACAGTTTTTGAGCTAGAGCCACAAATAAATAAATAAATAAATGAAAAGGTGATAACGAGCCACCTAAAAATGGCATCAAAACTTTGGATGCCACTCCCACCCATACCACTCCCAGCTCCCCACAATTTAAAAACTTTAAGCTAGAGTCACCAAATTTGGAAGGAAAATAGCTGGTGGCATCCCCATCTGCATCAGACAATCTTTGAGACAGCGTACACCCCTGCCACATCCCTGCACCCCTGCAATCAGGCCTCGTTTAGTGGTTTTAATAAAGGTATCGGGAATACCGCAGTCGGTTTGGGTGTTGCTCGACGATTTACTTTCCGCTTGCCAGGCATTTTTAACAAAAGATGCTCGAGGTATAAAGCACTTGAAACTGCTCCAAATTATCTTTGGTTATTAAAGTACAAAAGTTTAAAAGAAAAACTAAATTTGAAATTTTTTCTTAAAACAACAACGAATCGTAAATCAAGAAAGACTGTTCACAATTTAAGAACAAAAAGTACATTAAGAACATGTTTCAAGACCACCGTTCGTTTAAAAAAAAAATAAAAACAAGTCGAAACGTTGCAGTCGGACGCAACCGACTGCGGCATACTCGATACCAGTATTAAAACCGGTAAAAAGAGGCCTGATTGCAAAGGGGGTACGGATGCGGCAGGGGTGTACGCTGCCTTAAAGATTCTCCGATGCAGATGGGGATGCCACCAGCTATATTCCTTCCAAATTTGGTGACTCTAGCTCAAAGTTTGTAAAATGTAGGGAAAGGGGGGGCTGGGGGCGGTATGGGTAGTTGTGGCATCAAAAATTTTGTTGCAGATCTTTGTGAAATGTCAATTGCTATCTTCATAAAAAAATTTGGTGACTCTAGCTCGAAATTTGTAAAAATTGGGGAAAGGGGGGCAGGGGGCGGTATGGGTGGGCGTGGCATCCAAATTTTTGATGCAGATCTTTGTGAAATATCAATTGCTATCTTCATAAAAAAATTTGGTGACTCTAGCTCGAAATTTGTAAAAATTGGGGAAAGGGGGGCAGGGGGCGGTATGGGTGGGCGTGGCATCCAAATTTTTGATGCAGATCTTTGTGAAATATCAATTGCTATCTTCATACCAAATTTGGTGACTCTAGCTCGAAATTTGTAAAAAGTGGGGAAAAGGGGGCTGGGGGGCGGTATGGGTGGGCGTGGCATCCAAATTTTTGATGCAGATCTTTGTGAAATATCAATTGCTATCTTCATACCAAATTTGGTGACTCTAGCTCGAAATTTGTAAAAAGTGGGGAAAGGGGGCTGGGGGCGGTATGGGTGGGCGTGGCATCCAAATTTGTGATGCAGATCTTTGTGAAATATCAATTGCTATCTTCATACCAAATTTGGTGACTCTAGCTCGAAATTTGTAAAAATTGGGGAAAGGGGGGCAGGGGGTGGTATGGGTGGGCGTGGCATCCAAATTTTTGATGCAGATCTTTGTGAAATATCAATTGCTATCTTCATAAAAAAATTTGGTGACTCTAGCTCGAAATTTGTAAAAATTGGGGAAAGGGGGGCTGGGGGCGGTATGGGTAGTTGTGGCATCAAAATTTTTGTTGCAGATCTTTGTGAAATGTCAATTGCTATCTTCATACCAAATTTGGTGACTCTAGCTCGAAATTTGTAAAAAGTGGGGACAAGGGGGGGGCTGGGGGGGGTATGGGTGGGGTGGCATCCAAATTTTGATGCAGATCTTTGTGAAATATCAATTGCTATCTTCATACCAAATTTGGTGACTCTAGCTCGAAATTTGTAAAAATTGGGGAAAGGGGGGCAGGGGGCGGTATGGGTGGGCGTGGCATCCAAATTTTTGATGCAGATCTTTGTGAAATATCAATTGCTATCTTCATACCAAATTTGGTGACTTATAAATTTAAAAAAAAGGGAAAAGGGGGCTGGGTGGTATGGCTCGACATCCAAATTTGATTTAAAAAGTGGGGAAAGGGGGGGCGAAATGGAGGGCGTGGCTCCAAAACTTTGATGCAAATTTTTGGGGGTCGTTGCCAGCTATCTTCCTACCAAATTTGGTGGCTCTAGCTCCACAACTCTGGAAGATACACGCATTCCCGTTTTTGACGAAGCGTTGGGGTGGATGGGGGCGGCTAGGGCAGTATCGGTGGGGTGGCATCAATTTTTTTAGCTATTGGAAAAAAAAGAATTAAAAAAAGGGGGGGGGGGGGGAATTTTTTGGAAATATCGGTGGGCGTGGCATCCAAACTTTTGGTGCAGTTTTTAGGGGGTCATCATCACCTATCTTGGCACCAAATTTGGTGGATATAGCTCAAAAACTGTGGGAGATATAGTCTTTTTTGACTTTAAAATGCGGGGGGGGCTGGGGGCGGAATGGGGGGGCGTGGCTCCAAAATTATTGATGCAGTTTTTTGGGGATTGCTAATAGCTATCTTCTTACCAAATTTGGTAGTTCTAGCTGTAAGGATGTGCGAAATATGTGGATTTATCGGTTTTGAGTTATCGAATTTATCGATTTGCCAGCCCCCCAGTTATCGTAGAACCCCCATCTTGACACTTTAATTTACTATCCCATAGATAAAGAGAATTGGAAAGTTTCAAGTCTCTAGCTTGAAGGGTGTGGAAAAAACTTGCATACATAGTACGGACAGACGGACAGACACCATGACGGACATTGCACAAAACCAATATACTCTTTACCTTCGGTATCGAGTATAAAAAAACCAAAAGTTAGAAAAATTAAGAACATATACTTTTATTGTTTAGCAAGTGATTCCTTAACTATAAACTGCAGCTCTTGTTAGACAATTTAAGTTTATAAAAATAGACCTATACAAAGAGCGGCTTTTCGCAGTTAAAGTTAAGTAACAAGTAAGAAGGCTCTAGTCGGGAGAGCCCGACTAGAAGATACCCTGAACCCAGTTGCAATAAATAAATTAAATTTATATAAAACTTTGGTATACTGACTTAGCTTCAATCGATTAAGCTCGATATCTCCGGTGTTTCTTAACCGATTTGGACGAAATTTTCAGAAAAGTTCTATCGTTACCTATTACTTTAAACCTCATTTTTAGATTTTCCAAATTCGATATTTTTTTGTTATCGATATTATGTGTATATCGGAAACCAGAATAGTTATCGATAATTTGAAGCAAACTTGTTCTGCTCATGGTATAGGATAACTTATATACAAAATCTGAAGTCTCTAGCTCTTGTAGTCTCTGAGATCCACGCGTTCATACAGACAGACAGACAGACAGACAGACAGACAGACAGACAGACAGACAGACAGACAGACAGACAGACAGACAGACAGACAGACGGACAGACGGACATGGCTATATCGTCTCGGCTGTTGATGCTGATCAAGAATATATATACTTTATGGGGTCGGAGATGCTTCCTTCTGCCCTTATTTACCCATTTTATGGGTTAAGGGTATAAAAATGAAATACATATACAATAAATTAACGGCTACATCTTGATTACTATGCACTCCTTGCATTAGTAAAAATGATCAGACCATTACGTTACAGAAACTCACTTCAGCTTAAATTCATCTTCAGGTTATTTGATTAATATCTCATTTTCAGGTTTATCGTTTTTAAGCATGAGCCTAAAACTATGCTTCAGACTTTTGTTTACTGGTCGCGGCCAAGCTTTCGCTACGCTTGTTAAAGCACGGGACGTACAAGCAACCCTCATTCATGGCAAAGCGACCGCCATAAGTTAAGTTTTCAGGTAGTTTTCTAAATCAAACCAAAACAATTAATTATGTTTTTTTTTATGAGATTTATAGGTTAACTTACTAGTGCAGGGTTTTTGGTAAAGTCAGATAAAGGCCAGCACCAAAAAACATCAGACAACTCATGAAAATTGATGGCAATGGCTTATAAAACTGCGCTAAGTAGATCACATAGAAGGCCAGTGAGCTGGAGGCTAAGCCCACTACATGTATATTGGAGACGGCTCTGCCCCTTACACTGGTTGGTATTATCTCAGCAGCATATTGGATCTCTGCATCGTAAGATACGGTGGAGCCGTAGCGGCCCATTCCAATCATAATAGCCAGAAGAACAGCATTCTCCTTCGGATCCATGAATGCAATTATGAAGCCCGTTACAGTGGTAATGATTCCACCAACAAGCAGCGGCCCACAGGCCATTCCCTTTCGACCGATAATGTTCTGAAGCAGTAGAATTGTGCATCCTGCAGGCAAATAGTTAATAGATGTATAGGAGAACAGTTTGAACGGGGAGGTGCCGAGACCCTCCATATTGCGGTTTATCACATCGTAGGAGAGTGTTATGATGACCCTGTATAATGTAAAAATATTTTTAGACTGTTAACAACAACACGCCACTTGCAAAAGCTAACGATTTAAGGAGAAGGGTCAGTGTAAATCGGCGTAGTCGAGGAGTTCGGAACATTCCCATAAATGTTTCCTCATGACTAGTCAGTTTCTGTTGCTCGTTTATCTTCTCGCGATATTGCTTGACAAACTCATGGAACACAGAGTCCTCCACCAGCCTTCCATTTAACTTAGCAACCCATTTGAGACTTTGAACTGCCCTATCGTATCTCTGTTTGGTTAAAAGCCACTAAGCGCTCTCACACAGAAATAGCGGATAGGCAAGAACACCTAGAGCTGGCAACGAGGCTAGCCACAGGTAATGCCTCCAATTACCTATCCAGATAGCCACCCAGGGTGAAGTCATCAGTCCAAAACAATAAAAAAATGCAAGAATAATGTTCAGGCCAAAAGTGCAACGTTTTGGACTAAGATACTCGAAAACTGCAATTGATTAAAGAGGCATATAGTAACGTTTGAAATACAATAAGAGTTGTTTAGCTACTCACCCAAAATGTACATCAAATAATACATGGTATCTGTGGAAAGACCTGACACAAATCGCGAGAATGCAAGCCATGGTAAGGTGTGCACAAAAGAGGTCAGTAAATCACCGGATGCACCAGCCAATGTTGCCATTATCAAGGTCGGCAGCCTTCCAATGCGATCCGATAATTAGCCAAAGGAGATGGTGCCCACCACGGAGCCCACAAAGAAGAAGGATTGTCCAACGGCGGGCTGATGGGATTTGTCACAGACCCAATTGAGCTCAGTTGTAAGACTTTCATAACCGCTTTCCCGTTCAAAAATCCAATCCTGGCAAGTGTCACTTAGTATATTCGTATAACCGTATGATATTAAAAGAACAAATTGGAAGCGACCAAAGTTCCCGCACTTTTTGAGGACTCGATCGAAATCCATATTCAATCCCGTAGTACTTAGTTACTTTCTAGAAAATTTTACTTTCTTCATACACTGCTCTTAAGTGTAGAAAAAACAAACACTTTTGTCTTGGGAAAAACTGTTCTTTACTAACAAACACAAAGCTAAAGCAGAATGCCAAGTGTTGGTGCTGCGGTCTATTCGCGTTGTATTTAGACGCTGGGATTTGGGTAAAGCTGCCTTATGTAGTATAATTGTCGTAAGGCGTCTCCGAGAGATTAAGGTGAGAAATTAGTGGCAAAGTTTGAGTTGTGGCTATCTTTGTGTGATTATGTGATTAAAAAGTAACTAAATAAGCATTTCAAAAGTAGCAATAGCAATTTCAGCGGGGATCGTTTCATAATGCGTAATTTTGAGGGTTTCGCTTATCAGGCATTTAACTCGGCTGATCAAGCGACCGACTTGTTTTTGTAGCTACTAGCCTAACCATTTAATTTATTTACCAGAGTTAGTCGCGGCAGTTGCTGTAAGTCACACCTACACAACATTTCATACGAATTACCGCTAGGCTTATACGGAGTCTGGCACCTTTGTGGTAGGACTTCGAAGCGTTAATATTACATACAATCAAATGCATACAAGTATGTGCTTTCGTGTGTTAAGTGCAGATTACAACTGTATTGACATTGCGAAATAACGTTTAATTATAAAGCTCACACACAAACTTGTTCTCTCCTCATACTCTTTTTGTTGTCAGACATTTGTTAAGAACGATTATAAAAGATCCGGAACCATCGCCGTGATAGTTATAAATCATTTTGCTACTCTCGAATTATTTGAATTTAAGGTTTGCTGACGTTTCTCTTTGGATTATAATGATTAAGATTTATGCATTTATTGCCTTATAAAACTTTTATAGCGGTAATTATGCCATAATAGCACTATAAAGCCATTAAAAGCTAGACTAGGCAAAGAAGTGGGCTTGAAAGTTGTTGAATGGGCATTGATATTGTCATGTAAATAGTACAATTAATTAAATAACTTTATTTGTAAAGCTTTTCAGCTACAATTGCTTGAAAATTATTCTCTATGGACGCGACAGTCATAACATTCTCCTCGGCCAGTTTCCTCTTTTGGCTAAAACACGGGAAGTAATACCACTTTTCGCCCAAACCAAAAACCTCACCATCCGCCAATGTTTGGGGAAGCTTCCTAAAAGTTGCAAAACCAAATAAGAAATTTGTAATAATTAATAGCGTTTTGAAACTCACTTTTTCACCGTTTCCGGCAACGTCAGACACAATGCCGCACCAATAAACATAAGGAAGCTAATGAAAAGTGACGGCAGCGGTTTGTAGTAGGTGCCCAGAAAGATAATATATGAGCTGAAGAACCCGAAAGCATAGCCTACAACATGTATATTGGACATGCCCCTGCCACGCACACTTGTGGGTATTATTTCTGCAGCATATTGAGCCTCTGCATCATAGGCGACAACGCCACCATATCTTCCCAGGCCCACCATTAGGGCCAAGATGAGTGAGTGCTTTGTTGGATCCAAACTGGCTACCAAGTAACCAGTTACAGCTGTAATGACCGCACCAACAAATAGGGATGCACAGGCCATGCCCTTGCGACCAATGTAGTTCTGGAAGAGGATAATGGTAAGGCCGGCTGGCAAGTAAGTTAAGCTCGTATAAGAGAAGAGCATGAAGGGTGAGGTGCCCATTCCCTCCATATTGCGGCTGATTATATCAAAGGCAACTGTGATAATCATGCTGGATAAAAAAAATTGATTAAATTGTAGCTTGATTTTTTAGTTACTACATACTATATAATGAAACTTACGATTTTATGAACAGAATGATTGTAAATTTACGCAACCGTGGAGTTCTCAGCATGCCCATGAATGTATCGGATGTTTCTTTTTGCTGCTCGTTCATCTTCTCGTTGTAGTACTTGATAAACTCATCAAAAATATACTCATCCACCTGGCGTCCATTGAACTTGGCAATGCGACGCAAACATTCGGCCGCCCTCTCAAACTGTCGCTTGGTTAAAAGCCACTCGGCGCTCTCAAAAAGCAGGCAAGGATAGCAGAGTACGCCTAATGCTGGCAATGAGGCAGCCCACAAATAATGGCGCCAGCTGCCCACCCAAATGGCTATCCAAGGTGACACCATCAATCCAATGCAATAGAATACGGCCAAAACTATGTTGAGACCCAATGTGCGACGTTTGGGACTGAGGTACTCAAAAACTGCACAGCAATACAAACAGTAAAATAACAATAATAAATTCAATTATTGTATGAAAGGGTAGCCAAAGTCAGACTTACCCAAAATGTACATTAAAATGTACTGCGTATCTGTGGATAGACCCGCTATAAAACGGCCTGCAGAGAAAAATGGCAACGAGTGCACAAAGGAGGTTATAAAATCGCCAAAAGCACCTGTTAATGTGGTCAGCATGCAGGCTTTGAGTCGGCCAATACGATCTGCCAGATAGCCAAAGAATATGGTGCCCAAAACCGAGCCCACGAAGAAAAATGATTGACCCACGGCCAATTTGTAGGCATCATCGCAGACCCATTCAAGCTGTTCACAATATTTAGGGAGGCGAGTGTAAGTTTGTAAGCTTTACAATATGTATCCTACTTTACTTTAAGGGCCTTGCTTACCTCAGTTGTAATGCTCTCGTAGCCACTTTCCCGCTCAAACTGCCAAGACTGACATTTGGTGTTCTGATCTCTTAAAAGCACCGGATCCCATTCCATATAGCTGCAGCGACCAAAGGATGAGATGTTTAAGTTCGCTTCAACATATTGTGGAACATCGGCCATGCATCTATAAAAAGACAGAAATTATTTCAATTTGTTCAATTGTTGTAACTTTGAATGGATTAAGGATTTTACGTATGCGGCGGCGTGAAACTTATGATGGTCTGCGAAAAGTAGTGAAACGACGACAATATGTTCGTATAGCCATAGAGCGCCAGCAATACGAACTGATATCGCCCAAAGCTGCCACATTTCTCCAACACACTTTCGAAGTCCATTTTGCGACAAAAAAATCTCGGATTGTTTTTGTATGATCGGTAGCTTGTGCTTTCGCGGTCCCCAACGTCTACATAGCTCGTAGGTCGCCAAGCGTTTGCCAAAAAATCAACGGCTGCATATATTCATATACGTCTACATAAAACAAACATTCACAAAGACAATACATGTCTTCGTATGTATCGCACGCTAGATGAGCATCTATTATTTTATGGGCAGAGAAGTATTCTGTGCAAACTGCAGCGCAACTAAAATCTGGTTTGATTTAGTGAGTGGAAGCTAAACTTTTTATCACTCGGTTGCTTTGTAATATGTTTATATGTGTAGAGATAAGACACGTACAGGTGTTTAGATACAATGAGATTAAAAATATTCAATACCCTATATTCTCAATGAAAGCATTATAGGTTATCTGTAAGTCGAATATTTTGTTTAGTTTATCAATCAAATTGATTAAAAAAATATTACAGGAATTCAATAACAATAAAACAGAAGCCAATTGGTTATATCAACTGGTTTCGTCAATCTATAAGGGAACTGCTTTAGTGGTGGACACCCGATTTGTTTGTTTGATACAAACAGTTTATTAATTTTTTGAGAAATATAGAACATTTACTGAAAAAAGTCAAAATCCCGATTTTCCAAAAAGTGTACCTAAGCTGGACACACCCCTTAAGGTTTGGAATAGTTCTTATTTCAGTTCTTGTTTTTTATTTAATTTAACAGTCAAAATCAAACGAATTATGCAAAAATTATTCGAAAAAAGGCTTGAAAAATCGAAAAACTATGTCTTATCATTCTCGGAATAATCAAAATCGCAATTAATGCGTGTGAACTAGCTATTTTGGATGCTTGCACAGGCCAAATGTAAGTCTCGTTTGCATACATTGCATGCAACTGAATTATTTTTTGTGCATTTGAGTGGCATTAGTTGCAAACAAATAATGCAGAAATCTCTATCTGATGGAGAAGAAGAAGAGTAATCCTGATTCATGTTTTTGACCGGTGCCATTTTCTTCTTCGATACAAATGAATGAAAATATCGATAACAATTCATAAACGCTGGCGTCCTATTAAGGAACATTGATCGTGTCCAACTACGGAAAAAAAATCGTTTTGACATTTTTGTATGTTTAACCGAAATTATTGAAAAAAAAAACAATGTTTCATTGCAGAATATGAAAGAGAATGAAAAAACGAATAAGAAAAACGTATTTATGCAATTAGAACAAGTGGAAACGTTGCAGTCGGACGCAACCGACTGCGGTATACTCGTTACCAGTTTTAAAGCCGGTAAAAAGAGGCCGGATTGTTATGGGGTACGGATGCGGCCAGGGGTGTACGCTGCCTTAAAGATTCTCCGATGCAGATGGGGATGCCACCAGCAGGGGGCGCAATGGGTGGGCGTGGCTCCAAAATGTTGCAGTTTTTTGGGGATTGCTAGTTCTAGCTGTAAGGATGTGCGAAATATGTGAACTTATCGGTTTTGAGTTATCGAATTTATCGATTTGCCAGCCCCCCAGTTATCGTAGAACCCCCATCTTGACACTTTAATTTATTATGCCATAGATAAAGAGAATTGGAAAGTTTCAAGTCTCTAGCTAGACGGACAGACGGACAGACAGACAGACAGACGGACAGACAACATGACGGACATTGCACAAAACCAATATGCTCTTAACCTTCGGTAACAAGTATAAAAATTTACATTTCTTTTGTAACATTTATTAAATCATTCTGGTTGCAAGAAAAAATTGATTCACATATTTATATATGAATATGTATATGCATGTAGGCAAAACGAGAGAGCGATGCGGCTACCTAGTTAAGTATACCTTGGGTCAGCTATAATAAACACACAACATACACACACATATGCATACACAAACATATGTGCATTCATTTTTATATCCATACGGTTTTTGTATGGTCTAGTTGCATATATAAACCAGTCCATTGACTAGCTATAATGGACAAGTCAAGGACTAGTCCAAGAGGGTGCAGAAAATTACAATGGTTGGGCTAGTGTTTGTTGTTGTTGTTGTTCAAGCCTAGCCCACGACTTTCCCACGTAGGCTTACTTTGAACCAGTCTGTGTAGATGCAGCGGGGGAAAACACTTTTTAAAATTATCATTGAGCATTTGTGTGTAAACTGCCTATTCCACGTGAACCAGTTCATGGATGCGTCAAAGTGGGTGCAGACGTGGATGCGGAACAAAAAGGAAATTTAACGAATCATGAAAAACTAACACAATTTTGCGCTTCGTTGATGTTCGCTGCAGCGGCAAAAAAAACGAACGAATGAAAATCAATTTATACATTTTTCAATTTACAATATAACTAACTGCTTATGAAATATGTTTGGCAACAGCGCAATGGCTAAGGCATCTGCTTAGTGAATGGGAGTTCCAGGTTCGAATCCCGTCGTAGACCATCATATTTCATAATCGGTAAGTTAAACTAAATTATTTGTATTCTATTTCTTCTAACACTTACATAATTTGAATATAAATTATAGGTAATATTTATAACAATAACTGTTTTAACGTTATATGATGGGCTTCGTGGGCATCTGTTTACCACAGATTCTTTTAATATTAGATCATTTGGTCTGTTTTTTGACAAGTCCCTATGGTCTATTCTATAGACTAGTCCACATGGTCTGTTTTATAGACTAGCCCACGTGGCTGCAGAGGCGGCCGATGCGTCCACTCTAATGACATCCCCGTGTTAAATGGAATAGGAGAATTACATTGGAATGGCATAGGCGTGGACTAGTAGTAGTAGCCCATGTGGACTAGTTCAAACACTATGTTTGGCATAGTCAACGTGACTGCAGGGTAAATACACACACACACACACACTTACAGACTAACTAACGGGCTTCTTTAATAAGAGAATGAACTGACGAATAATGAACCCAAATTCAAAAAGTAAACCCAAATTCAATAAAATATTATTTTTGTTAATACAGTTACAAACACACCAACAAACATGTGTTAACACATCGCCCGTGAGTTCCAACACTCATTGAAAAATTTTTTTTTCTAAATCATATTAATTGTATGATGCTTGTTTGTTGCAACAACAATTGCATATTGGTTGGAACAACCAACCAAGATTTTATTTTGTGTTGATTATGTGACAAGAGCTTTCCACTCCCTGATGGAGTGGTTGAAAGTCCTTTTATCCAGCGGGTTGCGAGTTTGCTGCCAATTTCTTCGAAGGCGTCTCTTCTCTCTCAGCCCGTTTGTAATTTCTTCTGACCGGGTAAATGTGTCTCTCCGACTTACTGGGGTTCGACAGATCCGTGCTGGAGGTGTGCAGGCGAAAGCAGATTTGCAGATGTCACGCATGAGCTTCTCCACAGTTTTGTCGATGTTCTCTCCGCTGTTGAGGCTGGCAATGGGCTCAGAAATCGCTTCAAGCATTGTTTTAAAAGAGTCAATGTTGGAGCTCTTACTGAGTAGCCTGGTGGTACGCTTGATCAGCTCGACTGGGGTGTCCAGCCAGACTTTGACTGCGGTGTGGTCAGAGTGAAGGTCGAGGTCGGCTTCAGTGAGGATTTTGCTGTGGTTGATTCCTCGGGAAATATCTATATCCAGGGCGTTAAGGCTCTTCTAAGGATCCGTTGGCCAGTATGTTGGTTGGCCAGACGAGTGGGTGGTCAGATTGGGTATGCCTATTGTAGGCATGAGGCCAACAACCTTGGGTTTATTACACCTAGAGCCCCACCACGTGTGTTTAGCGTTAAAGTCGCCTCGGAGTAAGGTTGCCGAGTTTTCTGCATATTTCAGCTTCGATTTTATGATGATGGCAGCTCCACCTCTGGCGTTGCCGCTGGAGTGGTTTGCCTGGAGGGGGTCGAATCCGTTGATTTTCAAGAGGGATTGCGTGGTAAGGTGAGTCTCTAAGACGAGCATGATGTCGACGTTGTTCCGTTTAAGGTAAAAGTCGATCTCAGGCCTACTCTTGCATAGGCCGTTAGCATTCCATATGACAAGCTTGAGACCTACTTGCACAATTGGGCCAGGATCGTGTTCATCATAAGTGTCATTTGCTCCATTTGAGCCTGCAGAAGTTTTATGATTTGTTCCAGGTGAGCATAGGAGGAGCCACTTTGCTGCGTTGTTGGGGGAACATTGGGGTTGACAAAGGATGGAGCGTTTAAGGTTGCAGAGTTTTTGCAGCTCCAGCATATGTCATTCCCGGCTGAGTGTAGGTTGAGGGAGGATTTTGGGACATTGGGTTGACGAACCCGGTGCCCAAGTGGTTACGCACTGTGGCAGGGTGAGTTTGAGTCTTTCCTTGGTCTCGTAGTTTGACTCTTTCCTTGTAGATCCTGCAGCCTCTGTAGGAAGCGTTGTGATTTTCGTTGCAGTTCGCGCACTCTGAGGGCAGGTCCTTGCTTTTTAAGCACTTGTTTGTCTCGTGATTGCCAGAGCACTTGACACATCTCCAGGGTTTGTTGCAAAAAATTTTGGGTGTGGTTGAACTCTTGGCATCTGTGGCATTGGACGAGCTCATTCCTTTTCCTGGGAGGCTCAATGACAACGACGTTGCACAGACGAATGATGAAGAAAACATCTTTGTTGTTCGCTGCTGGCTCCAAGTCAATGAAGAACATAGGCAAAGGCGCTTTGGTTGTTCTGTGTTTGGCGTTAGTGAGATGGCGTACGTTGTGACCAAGCTTGTTGATTTCATCACGGATAAGACTAAGTGGGGTGCTGTGGTGCAGGTTCCTGATGACAGCTCTGTACGCTCTATCGTTCTTCAGCTGATAGCTGTGAAATTCGACCTTGCTTGATTCAAGTGCACGGATTAACTTCTTGTAGTCCTCGATGCTGGTGGTCATAGCGCGAACCTGACAGTCTCTATCTGCTTTGTACGAGAAGTTGTCACTGTTTATTGTATCTATTATAAAGAGATGACGCCAACAGAGGAAATAAAGATGGGGAGAGTCATGGCTGCAAAGGTGCTGGGCTCTGCTGCGGCAGTTGCAGCGTTTGACTGAGAGTTGTCGTCGTTCTGAGCGAGTAGCGCAAACATTTTGGAGCTTAGAGCTGCACTTGCGGCTGGCTTGCTTCGGGTTTCACAGTCCTCAGTTGAGCTCACGTCGGATCCAGATGATGCCGACTCAGTTGATGAATGGGTCGAATGATTTTTTGTGATAGCAGATTTCATGCGTTTTACTGCAGGAGACGTCTGCTGTCTCCGGAGGGAAGTTGACTTCCGGGAAACAATTTGCAACGAGACGAGTCCCGCAGCACTTCCACTCAGTGCGTCGTCAATATCCATTCTACCGACGAAGGTTGGCCGCGAACGTATTCAGTTCCCTAGTGGGCCGAGAAGTTTAATTTCCGAGAGCAGCCTTAAAGTAAGCATCGCGAAAATTTGGTTTTAAACGGTGCCCAAGAGTAGGCAACACTTCACTAATTTTTCTGAAGTCCGAAAGTGTGCAATGGTATTTTGCTTACCTTCTGATTGGCCGACCAACCAGAAAAGTCAACCGGTACTTGCTGAACGTTATCAGCAAGCTGCCGACTTTAAGCACTTTTAACGCTGGTGTTTGTTCTGTCTTTGTTTGTTGATGAGAATCATCCACAGGCACATGCGTACACTTTGCCCGTCGCCATGATACAATTATACAAGGTAGTCCACTCGGCAAAATCATAGTCCCTTAATATAAGTGCGAGTGAAAGAGCGTTGAAAGCGTTGAAAAGTGAGTGTGAGTGAAACAGCTACACAGTGCGTCGATTAACCCAGTTCGACAAGCAAGCACGCACTGAAAATAGGGGACCAAAACCGAATGACTTCTGCAGCCGAGTGGACTACCTTGTATAATTGTATCATGCCCGTCGCGATGCGACTCGGCAGAATTTCGTGAAAATTAATTTTTTTGGCGGAAAAATAAGGTACATATGTACACTTTTGTACTTTATGTGCATTGTTCATTCTGGACTTATGTCTTGTAATTTAAATTCCAGCTTGTTTATTCTATGTATTGTTTATATTTTCAAATGATTATTTATTTAAATAGTTTCAGTTTGACATTGATGAAATGAATTCAAAAGTGGATTCATGAATGCGTAAAATCTCTTCATCCAAATTACTATAGATCATAAATCAAGAATAATGCCTGCAGGGCGATGCTAAACAAGATTGACAATGCAGAATCAATAGGTATGCTTAATAGCCTTAACTTCTGTGATGTTTTATCTATTTATGTTTTTAGGCTGTATTGGGTTATATGAGTATGCAGTAGTGTTGGGTTGCTCATGAGTAAGTGAGCAAAACTGAGCTGTTCACCCAACTGAACAAGTGAGCAATGTTCTGTACTCATTGCTCACTTTTGCTCACTTACTCCCTTGCTCTTGCTCTTTAGCTCCCTACAGAAAAGTTGTTCTTTTTGCTCAACTGTTCTTCCTCCATATCAGTTCTTATGTTCACAGAGGTTCTTTTGCTTACCGTTCATTTGAATGTTTTGGTTCACTTCCGTTGATTTTGTGCTCGCGCCAACACGAATCGTTTAAAATAAAATAATTATATTCATAATTCATAATTAAAAATGTCTTTAATACGCAAACACAGCGAAATTTGGATACATTTCTCCGATTTGGGCAACGCGCAAGCGAAATGCAAGTAATGCAATGGTGTTTTAAGCACAAAGTCGCAGAGTAACTTGTCGCGACACCTTCGCAGCAAACACCCATCAGCATTGGAGCCCGTTGTGCGACAAAGTCAAGAGGATGTTGCTGTTGTTGGCACACAGCCAATGATAACAACGTTTGTGTATAAGCATGTGTCGGCAAACAAAAGCCAACAGGTAGATCGGCAATTGGTCAAATGGATTGCCAAGGGACACCACGCACTGAAGTCGGTCGAAGAGCCAGAATTTAAAAAACTTATAGAGGACGTCTCTCATTGCCCAGGCTATAAGCTTCCAGCACGAAAAAGCGTAACAAACGTTTCTGTCCCAAATCTACGCGCAGAACAGGTGAGCAGAATAAAGGAAGAAGTATTTGGGGCAACTGCTGTGTGCCTTACCACAGACGGCTGGACGTCGCTCACAAATGAGAGTTACCTACCTTAACGGTACACTTCGTTGAGCTCAAAACCACCGAGCTAAAATCGTATATGATAGCATGTGAAATGTATGCAGATGCACACACTTCAAACAATCTATGCGATTTCTGAAAAAAAAAAAAAAAAATGAATGGAAGATTAACAAGTAAGAAGGCTCTAGTCAGGAGAGCCCAACTAGTAGATACCCTTAACCCAGTTGCAAAAAATAAATTAAATTTATATAAGACTTTGGTATACTGACTTAACTTCAATCGATTAAGCTCGATATCTCCGGTGTTTCTTAACCGATTTGGACGAAATTTTCAGAAAAGATATATTGTTGCCCATTCTTTCAACCCTCATTTTTACATTTTCCAAATTCGATATTTTTTTGTTATCGATTCCATGTGTATATCGGAAACCAGAATAGTTATCGATAATTTGAAGCAAACTTGTTCTGCTCATGGTATAGGAGAACTTATATCCCAAATCTGAAGTCTCTAGCTCTTGTAGTCTCTGAGATCCACGCGTTCATACAGACGGACAGACAGACGGACAGACGGACATGGCTAAATCGACTCGGCTATTGATGCTGATCAAGAATATATATACTTTATAGGGTCGGAGATGCTTCCTTCTGCCTGTTACATACTTTTGCACAAAACCATTATACCCTTATTTACCCATTTTATGGGTTAAGGGTATAAAAACAAAGTGTCGGCGGTAGCATCGGATAATGCTCACAACATTGTTGGTGCGATAAAGCTGGGAGGGTGGCGCCATATACCATGCTTTGCACACACATTAAATATCATCGTGCAAAGGGCGATTTGTAAAATTGACGGAATTCGAGCAAAAGCCAAGGCAATGGTTGACTACTTTAATCGAAGCTCATCGGGCTTAAAAAAATTAAAGGATGTTCAAGTCCAGTTGGAATTGCCAAATTTGAAACTTGTGCAGGATGTGGCAACACTGGAATTCCACGTCCAAAATGTTTCAACGGCTCTTTGTCTTGAAAGAGGCAGTAATGGTAGCGATTTCAATTTTACGCCCAGAACTAATATTAACAACAGCAGACTGGAAAGTCATTGATGACTTGGTTCCAGTGCTGCTGCCATTTTTTCAGTAACTAATGAAATATCGGCGGAAAAAAACGTTACGCTTTCTAAAGTTATCGTTTTGGTCGGAATATTGCAAAAAAAAGGTGGCTAGCATGCAAACCAGCGATGAGACAATAACAAATGTCATAAATGTGCTTTTGATTGAAATGGAAACCAGATTCCAAGACATAGAGCATAATGTTTTGTTTGCAGAAAGCACCATTTTGGATCCCAGATTCAAAGGCCGTTTTTTTAAATCACAAGATGCCGCGAAGAAATCGATTGCCAACATTAAAAAAACATAATGTTTATTGGAGCAGCCAACGCGTTGCCTGATACTGCTCCGACTGAGATGGCACAGTATTGTTCAACACAAACAACAGATGAGGACGACATTTGGAAGGAGTTTGATGTTGACTTTAATAAAGTCAGCAAGCCCAGCAACAATACAGCCGCTGCGACTCGTGAAGTTGACAAGTACCTGTCAGAGGAGTATCTCAACAGGAAAGAGGACCCTTTGAAGTGATGGGACCAACGAAAATGCCAATACCCGCATTTGCACAAGTACATAATGAAGTGGCTTTGTGTTGTGGCCACATCAGTGCCTTGCGAATAGATTTTTTCAAGCGCTGGCGAATTGATTCGCAAAAGGCGCACATTGTAAAAGGCGAAAAATGTTGAGGCCCTTATGTTCTTGCACAACAATTTATAACTATTTTGGTATGTAGTATTTTATATTATTTCTTGTCCAAACACTTATATATGTACATATATTTTAGCGAAACATATTTTCCTGCAAAGCCAATGGACTGACTGCAATTTCATTTTAAATCTTGAAAGAGAAGAAATTTATTTTGTTTTTGTTATTTTATTATTATTTTTAATCTTGTTTCTTACGTTATGTGTTAAAAGTTGGCATCTGTGTGAACGAATACAATTATATATTTTGTTAACAAATTATCTAGTTATTAACATTAATTTTGACATTACTTATAATGAAAGAGAATAATAGCCGTTTTAAAGCAGAGTAACTGAGCAACTTAATTGAACAAGTGACCAACTGAGCAACTTAAGTGAACAAGTGAGCAATGTGAGTGAGTTGACTCTTTAAAAAAAAGAGCAAGTGAACATGTTCACCAAAGTGAGCAGTGTTTACCAAACACAAGTATGCAGCCATGGTATAGTTTACACCATGATACAATTACACAAGGTAGTCCAGTCGGCTGCCGAATTTGTTCGGTTTTGGTCCCTTAATTTCAGTGCATGCCTGCTTGTCGAACTGAAAGGTTGTGTGCGGACGCTAATTTTTTAGAGCTTTAACCCTTAAGTCCCTCGCAGAAAAATGTCTTTTTGCAGTTGTAAATATAAAACAATTTTTTTTAAGATACGTATATTCTTTAGAATTAAGAGCTTGAACAAAAGAATTTCTGCTAAACAACGAAAACAAAGAATAATGGCAAACTCAAAACTAATAAAAATAAAATTATAAACACTACAACTCTTGTCACAACTAAGGAAACTTTTAGCCCCGTGCGTGGGTTAATCGACGCACTGTGTAGCCGTTTCACTCACACTCACTATTCAACGCTCTTTCACTCGCACTTATATTAAGGGACTATGATTTTGCCGAGTGGACTACCTTGTGTATCAGTATCATGGTTTACACCATTGTTTAATATATATTCGCTTATCGATACTATTGTATAGTTTATAACCTTTTGCTCATCGATACTATTGTACAACGTGTCACTGATCGCCTACCGATACTTTGTAAATACCGATATCTATGATAGTCATGGAAAGTGTATGGCGAGTCAATTGATCGACAGCCACGGAATAGAGAAGACGTAAATAGTGATTGAGACCGAAACTTTGTAATTAAATTAAATAAAATTAAGATATTGAACTCCGTAATAACTTCAGAAGTGGGATAGAAGCCCAGTGCGCCTAATATTTTCTCCACATCTTGACAACATAAACATTAGTCAATAAATTGCCTGTGCATATTTTAAGTACGCACATATACACACATACATTGAAAAGTTGTAGTGTTCATAGTACAACTTCTCGTGGTGTAGCCGGGCTCGGGGTTGCGCATTCTTGCTATGCTCGGTACTAGCTCGTCGGATCGGTCGGGTTTCTTCCTCACCCAACTACACAGTTACACTACCACAATAAAAATAATAATGCGCGACAGAATAACTAAAAGATCATGTGTAAACATCCGAATAGAATTATGTTCACACATGAAGATAAAATAAAAGGAAATTAGGTACCGACACAATCAAATAGAGAATATGCCTATACTGTTAAATGGTCTCTTAGAGAAGTTATAGGTGTTAATCACTCTCTGTCTGTACCCACCCGACCGTGACAACTGCTAGGGTATGTGCGTTGTCCCTATAATAAAGGCTCTTAATCCTTTATGGCATCCTAAAGAGTTTCGACATGATTACTTGGCGGATATAGTTGAATGTTTAAATAGTCTTCATTTCTTTTCTTCAAACTTCATTATAAGTATGTATTTGTATTCATTCTCCATGTTCATCTTAATTAACTAGGTATTTCAACATACAAGTTGTACTTCGTCATAATTCATTTGTGTACATAAGTATATAAATATAAATCTTGGTAATCTTCAATTGAACCGAGTTATACACAGGATTCTACTCTACGAAGGTTGGCCATAATATGCTTCAAACTTGCTAACAAAAGACTAAATATTTATGAGCGGTGATATCTGTGTATATGTACTTATAACTCCATGTAGAGATAGCAATATTCAAGTATTAATTTTCTACTCACAATTCCAAATGTGCTTACGCTTTACTTTCTTAATGCGGCATCACTGTATCGTAGGGCCCAAAGATGTCGGTGATGTTGTTGATGTTGCTCATGTTGAGGCTGCTTTATAAAAAAATGAATTATCAGAATAATGCACTCTATACATGTACACATATATGATTTATATTACCATCAGCTACCATCACTCATAAAGATTAGATCAAACATTAAATCAAACATTTTAAATCTTAATTAGAAATTAACTTAACACTGTGCCTTCATTGTTGGACGTTACTGTAGTAGCAGATTACATTAACATATGGTTATTGTAATGCAGAGAGACTGCGGA
Source organism: Scaptomyza montana (assembly GCA_018904305.1). Classification (NCBI taxonomy): domain Eukaryota; kingdom Metazoa; phylum Arthropoda; class Insecta; order Diptera; family Drosophilidae; genus Scaptomyza; species Scaptomyza montana. The sequence goes on from JAEIGR010000048.1 coordinate 1,032,296, forward strand.
AACTTGGCCTTGAACTTGAACTTTGATAGCGGTGATAACGAATCATAGAAGCAAGAGGAATTCTAGAGCGTCGGCAAGCGCGTTCAAAACATATCATTCACAAAAAAAAATCTAGCTCGCACAGACGGCCAAGATTAGCACTGAATCCATACGGTGATTAGCTACTATCCATTTTTATATTGTTTTCCTATAATTCGCTGGTGGTTGTTTTCTGTTTTGTGACAAATTAACTGATATTCATATTTATGAGTGATCGGTAGTTATGCAGACTAAGTGAATGATGCTCCGTTAAGGTTAGGCTGATCGTCGCGGAGCTCAGTAGCCACGCGTGCTAGCGCCGTCACGATTGTGTGTGCGTTTCAATCGCCCTTGCAAAGGTTATTGGTCGAAATTAACCCACGTTGTCCCTTGAACAGATGTCTTCTATACTTGGTCGCTCAATTGCAAGGCCAAGGGAAGGGTAACCTCGTTTAAACTTCCACCTGCAGATTATATCCCATAAAAATCTTCAACACAATAATTCTCACTTCAGTTTTACCTGCACTGGCACTGATTTTATTGTTTTTTTTCTTATTTTTGTTATTGTAGTTGTGTTTGTTATAATTAACATATAATTATAATTTCAATTGGACTTCTATATATTTGAGCACGTGTGTATTTTCTAAATTTTGCTAAAGTTAATACACACGACCGTCGCTCTTGAATAAATGTTCTCGAATAACTACTAAGCTGTCGGCTGCATTTGGCTGTACCTGCATAAGCTAGTGTTCGGTAGTTACATCGTAACATGCATTTTTCGAAGTAAATCATACGATTATGTTGACCAATTAGATTTAGACAGCGCATATTCGCCGCAACATCACCCGCGTTGGTGGTTCGAAACTTTGGTAACTTTTCTATCGTTTTATGTTTAGGTTCGGCCACTACAGCACAGATAAAGGCCCTAGACTTGCTCGCAGGGTCATTATCTGAAAAGGCTGAACATTCTACCGTTTCCTTGCTTGCATATCTTTTATGTGATAGATGCCCATCTTTTTCCCTGTAAGATCTACCAATACATAGTAATATGAGCTTCGTTTCTTTAAAACTTTCGCTTGTATAAACACTGGTGCTAACTTAGAACTGAACTTTTTAATAGCGTTGCTCTGCGTAAAGTTTCGAGCAAAAACTTCGTCACCAACATAAAATTGCACCTTCCGACTCCGCAGATTATACCTTTTCGCATTAGACTCGTGTACTTTGTTTATGTTTATTTTTGCAGCCTGTCTCGCAATTTGTAAGGCATCCGATCGAGTCAAACATACGTCATCATTGAGAAGATCAAGTTTACGCAGCAATTCAAAATCTTTCCCATTCAAAACCATATGTTGACCAAAAGCCAAAAAATAGGGTGAATATCCAGTACTTCTATGCAAAGCAGCTCTCAAGGCGCCACTTATAGCACTGAGGTTAATATCCCAATTGGTGTGATCTTGTCCAATGTATGCACGAATTGCGGCTAATACGGACCGATTCAATCGCTCGCTTGCATTTGCTTGTGGTGAATGTATGGCCGTACACATATGAGTAACACCGAATCGTGTTAAGAACGACTCAAATACACTTGACTTAAACTGCGAACCATTGTCAGATAATATGACCTCTGGAACACCAATTGTATAAAATACTTGGCTTTCGAGATAGTTACAGATTTTAGGGGCTGTAAATTTCTTGAGGGGACATAAAAAGTGAAATTTTGTATTGTGGTCAACCACAATTAACAATCCAATGTTACCGCTTTTTGTCCTTGGGTATGGGCCTAACAAATCTATATATAATTTCTGAAACGGTCTGTCAGACATTATCGGTTTACCCATTGGTGGTCGTAAAACTATGTTTGGACTCTTAGTTACTCGACATACATCACAGTTAGAGATATAAGCTCTTATTTCGCTCACCATACGTGGCCAAAACAAATATCTTTTCAGTTTTTCTACTGTCTTCGCCATGCCACAATGTGCTGAGTTGGGTGCATCATGTGCCGATTCCAGTACTTGAGAAACTAATGCCGTTGGAATCCATAATTTCCAAGCGGTGTCCTCGTTTGAACAGTCTTTGTTGTTGAATACTGTTCTTTTATAAACGTAATTATCAACAATTTTTAAATCAGGTAGGTTCGCTTGATTGAGTTTTATACGTTCTTTCAAACTCAAATATTCAGCAGACTTAAAGTGGATGGATTGCAAATCAACAATTGGGCCAGGTAATTGTAATTCATTTATTTCTGCTTCATTGCGACGCGATAAGGCGTCAGCAACTATGTTTTCAGATCCTCGTCTATGAGTTATTGTAAACTTGAATGCCTGTAATTTCATTGACCATCTAGCTAGCCTGCCAGATAAGTCTTTTTGTCGCATTAACCATTGCAGCGAAGCGTGATCGGTAATAACAACAAAATCCTGCGCTTCTATGTACGGACGAAACTTCTTTACACCCTTCAGAACGGCTAAGCATTCCAACTCAGTAACTGAATAGTTACGCTGGGCTTTGGACAGCTTCTCTGACATATATGCTATGGGTAACTCATTCCCGTTCCGCTCTTGTGCTAACACGCACCCGATACCGAAAGCGCTAGCATCGCATAGCAAAATGAATGGCTTGTTAAAATCTGGAGTTATTAATATTGGGGCTACAGTTAAACATTCTTTTAAAGATTCGAAGGCTAGTGTAGCTTCCTCGTTCCAGCAGAGAGTCTTCTTACTTTTCAAGAGCTCTGTTAATGGAAAACTCACCGTGGCATAATTTTCTACGAATCGCCTGTACCATCCGGCTAAGCCTAAGAAACGACGTAGTTGTTTCACTGTCGTTGGAACAGGAAACTGCTTTATCGCTTTTATTTTATCTGGATCGGTTTTTAGTTGTCCTTCTCCGATAATAAAGCCAAGATATTTGATCTCTCGCATACAAAATTTGGATTTTGCAATATTTATAGTAAGATTCGCTTTACGCAAACACAATGCTATTTCTTGCAACAGAACTAGATGTGAGTCTAAATCATCTGACAAAACTAACAAATCGTCTAAATAAACAAAAACTCGTGTACGCAAATGGGCTGGGATAACTTGGTCCATTAAACGACATAGCGTTTGAGCCGCGTTGCATAACCCAAATGGCATCATTGTATATTGATAGAGCGGACGATTTGGTATCGTAAAAGCCGTATATTGACGTGAATCCTTGTCTAGTGGAATTTGCCAGAATGCATGTTTCATGTCCAGACCGGTTATAAATCTGGCCGGCGGCAATCTACTAAGAATTCCATCTATATGAGGTAAGGGGTATGCATCTCGTCTCGTTACTTTATTTACTTCGCGTGAGTCAAGGCATAATCGATATTTGTCTCCTTTCTTTACGAGAACACAATTACTGCTCCAAGGACTATGAGATTCCTCTATAACTCCTAAAGCTAACATATTATCGACTTCAGCGAACATTTGTTTTTCTACTGCTGGGGAAATTGGCCAATGACGTTGCTTAATGGGTATTGCAGTTCCCACGTCAATAGAGTGTTTGATCAAACTAGTTTGACCGAGGCCTTCCTTAGCGAATGATGGAAAAACATCTATGACTTTGTTTAATCGCGTTTGCTGGTCTCTAGATAAAATATGAAATTTCGGTTGTTCTCTGACAGGGCTGGTTGTAGCTACCTCGAGTTCGGATATTTCGCTGGGCAGTGTAATAGCCTCTATCAAACCGAATTTACGCCAAAAATCAATCCCAAGGTAAATATTTTGTTTAAGTCCAGGGATAATAAACAGTTCCAAATTGGCCGTTTTGCCTCTATACACAATATCTGTGTTTATCTTTCCTACAACATTACTGGATGTGCCATTAGCAGTACGAATCGTGCCTGCACATTTTTTTTTATTATTATGTGACATAAATTCTACGGCAGCTGCTCCTCCTAAACAACTAATGGTCGCTCCTGAATCTAATAGAGCTACAAATTCTTTTCCTTCGATTTTTATGTCTGTATAGAGTCTTCCATCGGAATCTAGGAAAACAGATGAAACTATTTTCTTGCGATCCGCTCGAACGCATTTCCAAAATTTTCTAAGCCGTAAGGTAGATCGCTTTGGCTTAAAGCTAATGCTTTCTAAATTAGTAAAAATTCTTTCACGTACTTTATTATAATTCTCTAGCCTAATATGTAGTGGAAGAGTAGTTGACCACTGAATGAATTCTGGTTCAGTCTGTACTTCTGAATCAACCACTTTTCTACTTTCTAATTCTAAATTAGCATGAACAAATCCTTCCGTCAGTTTACCGGATGTGCCCAAGGGATCTATTTTGGCACATCCGCCGGTCGGTTTCCCGTCGGATTGCATTTAACGCACCGTGGCTTAAAAGTGTCTTTTTCGCCACATCCATAACAAAATATCTTGCGCTGCTCTAAACATACGTCGAATCTGTGGCCTAGTTTGTCACAATTCCAACAAATTGGAGCTATCATTTTCTTTTGCATTGCACAAACTTCTTCAGAAAATTCCAAATCTTCTGTTCGCAAATCTCTTCCAAGTTCATCATTCACCTCGGATACATAAGAACGAAGTGTTCGTGGCTTGAACGCTTTAATTTCGTTATAGAACCGCTCATGCTTTCGCACTTCTTCACGTAACTTCGACCGCTTGGTCACTTTTAAATGTAGCAACTCCTGATGGAGACTGTGTTTAGAATTTCTAATCATTATATCTACGAGTTGTTCTTCCGGTATGCTTCTATGAAGCCTATCTGCCAAGTCTTCGATAGCATATTGGTAGTCGTCGAATGGCTCGTTTTCACCTTGACGTCTCTTCCTGATCTTTTCCCAAATATCTAAATCGGTTTCACCTTCGTCGAAACGTTCACGCAACTCTTTGCAAAAGTCTTCCCAAGTAAAGTCTGAGAAGTTACGATGAAACTTCCAAAACCAATCGCTGGCTTTACCGGCAAATAAAAGGTATATATGGTCGCATAAAAGTTTATAATCTTGATTCAGATTTTGATCGGCTAACGCCCGTACGCGATAAATAAATTCATCGACTCGCATACATTGTTTTGTGCCGTCGAATTTTATACGCCAATTTTGTATAATTCCTGACACCTTTTCTGTAGATACATTTGAGCCCCCTCCACTTGGAATATTGCTGACTCTGGAACGATTAAACTCCGTTCCTGTGTGAGACGGTGATTCTCTTCTAATTACATTATTACTAATTTCCGGTACTGGTAAACCTATGTGAAGTGCCGTCAATTGCTTCTGAATACACGCTTCTATGTTCGTCCGCAGGCTTGCTGTCAAATCTTCAAGCATCAGTGCTTGCTGCGCCGACACAGTAGACTGTATATAGTTCGTCAAATCATCATTTAATGAATTATCTTCACGATATAAAGATTCTTGTGACATATGGTCACTAAGAAATCCCCTGTTAGTCTTTCTTGTAGACATTCCTCTACCGTAACTTTTCCTACCTCTCTTATTAATTGCACCTCTAGACCCCTGCGGTCTCTCTATTGGTTCTAGTGGCTGCACTAAGTTTGCTGGTGCTGATCCTGCTTCGCTTAGCTCAGCTGCCAAGTTATTGCACGAGTATGTCAGCATCATTGCTGTACACTCCTTGGAACAAACTGGACAAGCATTTTTGACCTTAAACGCCTCAAGAATACAATTTTTGTGAAATCTATGTTTACATGGGGTGTTGGCTATAATTCCTACTCCCGAAATAGTTTCATTACATTCGCTACAAACTGGTGACTCTTCCTGTAGAGCGGAAGGTAGATTTTCTGTACTGCGTTGTACTGCCATCTTGCTTCTTCTACTCCAATATAAACAAAACAGAAATAATTATACTTGTATTTTACTACTTCAAGTAAATCTAAACTCAAACAAAATTGATATAGTTTTCAAATTTTCAATCTCAAATAATATTTTTATCCGCTTTTCATCATGCCAAATTACTCCTTAAAACGCTAATTATTTGACCAATATAACATCAGCCATATACTCTTACTATTGCTTTTAAATGATTGAACTATTGCTGATTTGGGTTTGAGTTATATTGAATAGCAGGACAATAACTGAATTTTTCCAGAGTATTGCAAATCCGCACTCTCCAAAAACTTATTATCCAAAGTGATACTACTGAAAAGCTGAGTTAAATTATCTATCGCTAAGGCATCCCGAATCTATTATGGTCGATCAATCCTCGAAATCGGATTGCCATCGAAGTCCAATAACAGTTTTCGAATACTAAATGACAGGTTTAAATACGCTTACAATAACTTGAATACGAAATATATGGTCTTGAATGGATGGTTTATTTAGGCTTCGGTGGTGTCCCTAACTGTTTAGGTGTTCTGTTACAGTTATTCTAATGTTAAGAATCATCAAAGCTAATATGACAATTGCTTAGAATCAGGAAACGGGTTTCACCGGTTGGGTGCAGAATATGTATGTAGTCTTGCCCCACGTTTTGGGCGCCTAAATTTATTATGTAGTGTTCACAGTACAACTTCTCGTGGTGTAGCCGGGCTCGGGGTTGCGCATTCTTGCTATGCTCGGTACTAGCTCGTCGGATCGGTCGGGTTTCTTCCTCACCCAACTACACAGTTACACTACCACAATAAAAATAATAATGCGCGACAGAATAACTAAAAGATCATGTGTAAACATCCGAATAGAATTATGTTCACACATGAAGATAAAATAAAAGGAAATTAGGTACCGACACAATCAAATAGAGAATATGCCTATACTGTTAAATGGTCTCTTAGAGAAGTTATAGGTGTTAATCACTCTCTGTCTGTACCCACCCGACCGTGACAACTGCTAGGGTATGTGCGTTGTCCCTATAATAAAGGCTCTTAATCCTTTATGGCATCCTAAAGAGTTTCGACATGATTACTTGGCGGATATAGTTGAATGTTTAAATAGTCTTCATTTCTTTTCTTCAAACTTCATTATAAGTATGTATTTGTATTCATTCTCCATGTTCATCTTAATTAACTAGGTATTTCAACATACAAGTTGTACTTCGTCATAATTCATTTGTGTACATAAGTATATAAATATAAATCTTGGTAATTTTCAATTGAACCGAGTTATACACAGGATTCTACTCTACGAAGGTTGGCCATAATATGCTTCAAACTTGCTAACAAAAGACTAAATATTTATGAGCGGTGATATCTGTGTATATGTACTTATAACTCCATGTAGAGATAGCAATATTCAAGTATTAATTTTCTACTCACAATTCCAAATGTGCTTACGCTTTACTTTCTTAATGCGGCATCACTGTATCGTTGGGCCCAAAGATGTCGGTGATGTTGTTGATGTTGCTCATGTTGAGGCTGCTTTATAAAAAAAAAATGAATTATCAGAATAATGCACTCTATACATGTACACATATATGATTTATATTACCATCAGCTACCATCACTCATAAAGATTAGATCAAACATTAAATCAAACATTTTAAATCTTAATTAGAAATTAACTTAACACTGTGCCTTCATTGTTGGACGTTACTGTAGTAGCAGATTACATTAACATATGGTTATTGTAATGCAGAGAGACTGCGGAAACTTGGCCTTGAACTTGAACTTTGATAGCGGTGATAACGAATCATAGAAGCAAGAGGAATTCTAGAGCGTCGGCAAGCGCGTTCAAAACATATCATTCACAAAAAAAATCTAGCTCGCACAGACGGCCAAGATTAGCACTGAATCCATACGGTGATTAGCTACTATCCATTTTTATATTGTTTTCCTATAATTCGCTGGTGGTTGTTTTCTGCTTTTGTGACAAATTAACTGATATTCATATTTATGAGTGATCGGTAGTTATGCAGACTAAGTGAATGATGCTCCGTTAAGGTTAGGCTGATCGTCGCGGAGCTCAGTAGCCACGCGTGCTAGCGCCGTCACGATTGTGTGTGCGTTTCAATCGCCCTTGCAAAGGTTATTGGTCGAAATTAACCCACGTTGTCCCTTGAACAGATGTCTTCTATACTTGGTCGCTCAATTGCAAGGCCAAGGGAAGGGTAACCTCGTTTAAACTTCCACCTGCAGATTATATCCCATAAAAATCTTCAACACAATAATTCTCACTTCAGTTTTACCTGCACTGGCACTGATTTTATTGTTTTTTTTTCTTATTTTTGTTATTGTAGTTGTGTTTGTTATAATTAACATATAATTATAATTTCAATTGGACTTCTATATATTTGAGCACGTGTGTATTTTCTAAATTTTGCTAAAGTTAATACACACGACCGTCGCTCTTGAATAAATGTTCTCGAATAACTACTAAGCTGTCGGCTGCATTTGGCTGTACCTGCATAAGCTAGTGTTCGGTAGTTACATCGTAACATGCATTTTTCGAAGTAAATCATACGATTATGTTGACCAATTAGATTTAGACAGCGCATATTCGCCGCAACATCACCCGCGTTGGTGGTTCGAAACTTTGGTAACTTTTCTATCGTTTTATGTTTAGGTTCGGCCACTACAAAGTGGAGCGTGCTCTTACATACGTATCGAAAGTGCATCTTGAGAAACTGTGCATCGAAAAGAGAAGCGCAGATACACATAAAAAACAAGTGGTAACGTTGCAGTCGGACGCAACCGACTGGGTTACGGATGCGGCAGGGGTGTACTCTGCCTTAAAGATTCTCCGATGCAGATGGGGATGCCACCAGCTGTCTTCGTTCCAAATTTGGTGACTCTAGCTCAAAGTTTGTAAAAAGTGGGGAAAGGGGGGCTGGGGGGCGGTATGGGTGGGCGTGGCATCCAAATTTTTGATGCAGATCTTTGGGGAATGTCAATTGCTATCTTTATACCAAATTTGTTGACTCAAGCTCAAAGTTTGTAAAAAGTGTGGAGAGGGGGGCTGGGGGCGGTATGGGTGGGCATGGTATCCAAAGTTTTGCAGCAGATCTGTGTGGGATGTCAATTGCTATCTTCATACTAAATTCGGTGACTCTAGCTCAAAGTATGTAAAACGTTGGGAAAGGGGGGCTGGGGGTGGTATGGGTGGGCGTGGCATCAAAATTTTTGCTGCAGATCTATGCGGAATGTCAATCGCTACCTTCATACCAAATTTGGTGAGTCTAGCTCAAAGTCTGTAAAATGTGGGGAAAAGGGGGTGGAATGGGTAGTCATGGCTACAAAACTTTAATGCAGTTCTTTGGGGGTCGTTACCAAATTTGGTGGCTTTAGCTCTAAAGCTCTGGAAAATACAAGCATTCCCGTTTTTGACGAAGCGTTGAAGCTGAAGGGGGCCGCTAGGGCAGTATTGGTGGGCGTGGTATCCAAAATGTTGATGCAGTTTTTGGGGGGTCGTCATCACTTATCTTGGCACCAAATTTGACGGCTATAGCTCAAAAATTGTGGGAGATATAGGTTTTTTTGACTTTAAAATGCGGGGGGCTGGGGGCGGAATGGGTGGGCTTGGCTCCAAAATTTTTGATGCAGTTTTTTGGGGGTTGCTATTTGCTCATCAAATTTGGTAGTTCTAGCTTTAAGGATGTGCGAAATATGTGGATTTATCGGTTTTGAGCTATCGAATTTATCGATTCGCCAACCCCCCAGTTATCGTAGAGCCCCAATCTTGACACTTTTATTTACTATCCCATAGATAAAGAGAATTGGAAAGTTTCATGTCTCTAGCTTGAAGGGTGTGGAAAAAAGTTGCGTGCATACAGATGGACAGACACCATGACGGACATTGCACAAAACCAATATACTCTTTAGCTTCGGTAACGAGTATAAAAAAAAAAAGTGAACCGCGTTTATACGGACGTATCGGAAAAGTGATGCGCAATTTTCTTACGCATGCAATATATGTAAATTTGCTATTGAAATGAACAACAACAACTTATAAGTAAATTAATGCAACATTAAGACAACCACATAAGATTGCTATGAAAAACAAAATTAACATCGAAAGTGAAAAATTGTCCGACGGGAATATTGACACCGACTCCGATTCAGACACCACTGTATTGGGACCTGGTGTATCAAACAAATTGCCAGAACAGTGCCCAAAAATCTATACAGATGAAATGGAACTAGATGCTGCGATAAATACTGCTAAAAAGAAGACCATATTGGCGGAATGGTCACAAAAATTGAGCGGGTCTAATGTTCAAGATGTTTTGTGCATTGCCCCGTTCAACAGTGCAAAGAATACAGATGCAAACCAGAGGCTTATTGATTTTGAGCATATTTGCAGTGCGTTTGACGACAGCGAAATGTTTAAGTTGCGTTGCGTCCGTCGATTAATGAAGCCGGGATCAGAGGGAGAATTATTTCTACGTGTTGAAATCTACAACATTCGCTGAGTTTAAAAACAACTTCCTCATGACCTTTGGCCGTGACTATTCAGTGTCAGAAATCATTGATTTGCTAAAGACAACTGTATTTATGCCTGGAAAGATTTCAGTCATAGGCTACATTCTTCAAATGCAAGAAATTGCAGCACGTGCAAATACTGCTGAGGAGCAGACGGTTAAATTCATCATAGATGGTCTTCAAGATAATACTTCTAGTATTGCACTACTGTATCCAGCTAAGACTTTCGATGATCTTAAGAAACTGTCACGCAGATACATCAAATTACGCAACAAAACTTTCCATTCGTCTCATCAGAGGATTTCATCGAGCTCAAAGACAACATTAGTAACAGGAACGGGTGCAACTTCGACAACATCTAGTAGCAGTGACAGGGTGTGCTGTTATAACTGTTCCAGCTTCGGACATTACTCTTCTTCATGCTCTGCAACTAGACGTGAGAAGAACTCTTGTTGCCGGTGCGGATCATTCCAGCACAAAATAGGAGATTGCCAGCAGGCGGTGGTGAAGAATACGCAGCTCGTGGCTGCAGCTAGTGAACTTCCGGAGATGACTAACGATGATGAGCTGTGGACGCCTGTAGTAAATAGGGTAAGAGTACATTTGTACACTGATGGAGCGCCCATATCTGATTGAAAATTTCTTTCTGCTTTGTTCGACACCGGTAGCTGTATTAACCTAATAAGATGTTCGACATTGCCTTTCAAAAATATTGGAAAGAATCTGTACCCTATTGAATTTCGTGGTATCAGTAGATCGTTGTTGCTAGCATATGGAAAAATTTAACTTAATATTGAGTATAATGGAGTCAAAGAATTTTTATGGTTTTATATTGTGCCAGATAAATGCCTATCAACTGAATTGCTTCTGGGCAGAAAGTTTCTAAGTTTATTTAATATTGTTCTAGTATCTGTAAAAAAAATTAAAAAAAGTGTTACAAAATAAATTGAATATATTGCCAACTGCTGACTTGATGAGTTAATGCTCGAATAAAAAGCTGAAAAATGAAGTAAAATTGTTAAACGCTCCTGCGCTGTCCTCCGATCTTTCTATTAAGAAAAATATTGCACAAGAGAGTAGTAATAGAAATTGTAAAGGAAAATTATACCTTAGTGATAATATATTGATCTTAGTGACTTTATATTAAACATTGATCCGGATACTTATAATATTGACCCAAAGTTAAATGAATGCTATCGAAACAAAATTGTTGATCTGATTATTCCTCTCCATAACAAAGGAAACAAATCTAATGTTCAAAATTATAGGGGTATCTCCAAGTTGTCTGCTATTCCTAAGATTTTTGAAAAAATAATAACCTCCCATCTTCAACACCTTTGCAAATCTATTATTTCACCGTGCCAGCACGGATTTATGAAACAAAGATCTACCACCACTAACTTGTTAGAATTTACTTCATTTGTTATCAAGGGTACAAATTACAGACTGATGTTATTTATACTGATTTTAATAAGGCTTTCGATTCTTTAGATCATCATATCCTAATACATAAACTAGAGCTCTTGGGCTTTTCAAATATTCTAAATCTTTGGATTAAAGACTACCTAACTCTTAGAACTCAGAGGGTTTTATTTAAAGAGTCCGTCCAAGACGGTTCAGGTCACTTCAGGCGTTCCATAGGGTAGTCATCTTGGTCCTTTATTATTTATTTTGTTTATAAACGATAATCCATCGGAAGTTCTCTCGGGTTTTGATGTACGCTGATGATGTAAAATTATGCATGTCGGCTGCAACTCCCCTTGCTGCTCAACAGCTTCAAAGAGATTTAGACAATTTTCAAGTGTGGTGTAAAGTAAATTTTTTAAATCTTAATTGCAGTAAATGTAAAGCAATGTCATTTTTTCGATGTTTGTCCTTTTTATACTCGATACCGAAGGTAAAGAGTATATTGGTTTTGTGCAATGTCCGTCATGGTGTCTGTCCGTCTGTCCGTCCGTATGTGTGCAAGTTTTTTCCACACCCTTCAAGCTAGAGACTTGAAACTTTCCAATTCTCTTTATCTATGGGATAGTAAATTAAAGTGTCAATATGGGGGTTCTACGATAACTGGGGGGCTGGCAAATCGATAAATTCGATAACTCAAAACCGATAAATCCACATATTTCGCACATCCTTACAGCTAGAACTACCAAATTTGGTAAGAAGATAGCTACTAGCAACCCCCAAAAAACTGCATCAAAAATTTTGGAGCCACGCCCCCCCATTCCGCCCCCAGCCCCAACCTCCGCATTTTGAAATCAGAAATGGCTATATCTCCCACAGTTTTTGAGCTATAGCCACCAAATTTGGTGCCAAGATAGGTGATAATGACCCCCTAAAAACTGCATCAAAAGTTTGGATGCCACGCCCACCGATACTGCCCTAGCCGCCCCCATCCACCCCAACGCTTCGTCAAAAACGGGAATGCGTGCATCTTCCAGAGTTGTGGTGCTAGAGCCTCCAAATTTGGTGGGAAGATAGCTGGTAACGACCCCCAAAAAACTGCATAAAAATTTTGGAGCCACGCCCACCCATTACGGCCCCAGCCCCCCCGCATTTTGAAATTAGAAATGGCTATATCTCCCACAGTTTTTGAGCTAGAGCCACCAAATCAGGTAGGAAGATAGCTGTCAACGACCCCCAAAAATCTGCATCAAAGTTTTAAAGTTTGCCCCCTTTCCCCCCCTTTTTTACAATTTTCGAGCTAGAGATAGCAATTGACATTCCACAAAGATCTGCATAACAAATTTGAATGCCACGCCCACCCATACCGCCCCCAGCCCCCTTTCCCCACTTTTTACAAATTTCGAGCTAGAGTCACCAAATTTGGTATGTAGATAGCAATTGACATTCCACAAAGATCTGCAGCAAAAATTTGGATGCCACGCCCACCCAAACCGCCCCCAGCCCCCTTTCCCCACCTTTTACAAATTTTGAGCTAGAGTCACCAAATTTGGTATGAAGATAGCAATTGACATTTCACAAAGATCTGCATCAAAAATTTTGATGCCACAACTACCCATACCGCCCCAGCCCCTCCCCCTTTCCCTACCTTTTACAAACTTTGAGCTAGAGTCACCAAATTTGGGAGGAATATAGGTGGTGGCATCCCCATCTGCAGCGGAGAATCTTTAAGGCAATCAGGCCTCATTTTACCGGTTTTAATACTGGTATCGAGTATGCCGCAGTCGGTTGCGTCCGACTGCAACGTTTCCACTTGTTTAATATATATTTTCTCGACAACAAACCACTAGATAGAATTGAATGGGTTGACGATTTGGGAATCGTTATGGACCCAAAGCTTAAGTTTGACAAGCATATTTCTTCAATTTCCAATCGAGCATCTGGTGTCTTGGGATTCATTTAGCGCTGGTCGATGGAGTTTAACGATCCCTACTTAACAAAAACTCTGTATACTTCTCTTGTACGACCGATTCTGGAATATGGATCTTGTATATGGTTTCCCAAATACGAAATTCATCAGAATAAAATAGAATCGGTACAAAAACAATTTCTGCTCTTCGCACTTAGAGGTCTTAACTGGGACACTAACAATAATTTGCCGTCTTATCGTAGTAGACTTTAACTAATAGATCTTCCTTCTCTGAATGATCGTAGAATATTGCTAGCATTTTCCTTTTTCACAAACTAATTTATGGTGAAATTGATTCTTCTGAATAAATTAACCAAATTAACTTTGCTGTTCCTATCAGAAATACTAGAAATTTTGTACCTATATCTCATTAAACTTGTAATTCTAATTATGCTCTTCATAACCCTTTTCGCATTCTGTGTTCTATTTATAACGATCTTTCCCACTTAATACATAGCGCCACTCGTACTTGCTCTATTTAAAAGTTAGTTTTGTGTCATTTGTCTACATGTTCGATTATCGTAACCGCACGATAAGCGGGCGCCCTTCGGTTGGATGGGCGGGAGGTGGGTCGCATTGTGCGTGGGTCCGCGCGTTAACAAGCCGGTGCTTGGTATCGTTGGGCCACTTGACTGAACTGTTCGTTAGTACATCTACGTCCAATATATAAATGTAAATTATTTAGATTTGGAAAATATTTTGCCCATTAACCACAACTACGAAATGAAAATCAATCTTCAAGCGGACGCATCGATTTGTTCAGGTGCAAGACGATTGTCCTACCAGGATAGACAGGAGGTGGATGCTATGGTAGGAGATTTCTTATATCTGCCCCAATTTTAGCTTTATTTAATATAGAAAGAGAAACAGAATTACATTGCGACGCTAGTTCCGATGGATTTGGAGGTATCCTTATGCCAAAAAAAAAACAATCCGATAACAGATTTCATCCGGTATGTTACTTTTCACAACCGACAACAAAATCTGAAAGAGGATACCAAAGTTTTGAGTTAGAAACCCTAGCCATAATATATTCATTGAATAAATTTAGAATTTATTTGGAAGGAATTCCATTTAAAATAATCACCGACTGTAACTCCTTGGCGTTCAAATTGAATCGAAAGAGCATCAATGCACGAATCGCAAAATTACAACTATACTGTTGTACATCGAAGCAGTAAATATATGACACATGTTGATGCCCTAAGTACTACACCATTGTTTGAGGAGTTTAAGTACGAGCCCAAAGTAACAATAACAGAATATGATGATAAGAATCAATTGATTGCATTAATAGATAGTGAAGACATTAATTTTCAGCTTCAGATAACATAAAATAGAGCTGAAAATATAATTAAATTGAAAGAGAAATTGAAGAACGGAGTGGTTAAGAATTTTACTCTAGATGATGGCATTGTTTATCGACAAGCGGATAAAAATAGTAATTTGTTGAATGTCCCTTCAGAAATGGAATTAAATTTGGTAAGAAGTGTACATGAAAGACTTTGTCATCTTGAAACAGAGAAGTGTGTCAGTGAAATAAAGAACCATTATTGGTTCCCCAACATGACGGCCAAGGTTGATTCCTTTATACAAAATTGTTTAAAGTGCATTACGTTTACTGTCCCTTCCCATGCTAAAAATAGAACTTTACACAACATACCAAAGAAACCAGTGCCATTTGACACACTGCACATCGATCATTTTGGACCTCTACCATCTATTGTTTCCAAGAAGAAACATATTTTGGTTGTAATTGACAGTCTTACAAAGTTTGTCAAATTGTTCTCGGTAAATACAGTAAAGAGATCTGTGAATGTCTGAGTAAATATTTTGAAAACTATAGTAGACCTCGTCGAATCATTAGTGATAGAGGATCATGTTTTACCTCTTTAGAGTTTTGTTGAGGCATGTCGGTTTCCGGAAATGGGCAGATTGGCGTGATCAGTGTGGAAATTGCTCTGACTCTGAATAAAATTTTTATTATTTTATTTATTTGTTAATTTGTTTTAATTGATAATGTATCTATGTATTTAATTTATTTACCATATTTACTAATGTAAAGTATTTATTGTGTAAAGTATTCATAAGTAATTTCTATCGATCGGTTATGTTATGTTATGTTCGTGTATACCGATATATCGTAAGCTAGTATTAAAGTATCGATGTTAGTTTTAAGATTTATCAGAAAAGTGTGGTTCGGCCACACTGATCTTGCGTCTGTCTCTTTTCCGGTTACCCTGACGATCAACACATGCATATGCAAACACCGCCGAAAAGAATCGATAATAAGAAAAGCCATCGCGCATATTTAGGGCCAGTTTCTCAATGTCTGGTTAGCTAAACTAACAGATGGTTAGCTTAACTATCTGATGGTTAGTCAAAATTGAGTTTCTCAATGTCTGGTTAGGGTTGTTCGTGATAAAAACTAACATGAGGCCTGAGTGCCGGTTAAAATTTGTTCTCTCGTTAAGTACCGATATAAATATCGATGAAATCATCGTTAGGCAAACAGGTGACTGTGGCTGACACTTGCATTGTTTACATTTTATTATTCAAGCAAAATGGCATCGCATCACAGAATTTTTAACATCCACGCAATGTGGCCGCTTTCTGTTCTCAACTGAGCTCATTAAACTTGTTTGTGTTCTCATTTCCATTTTTTAATTGTTATTTTTGAGTTGAAAGAAGAATTTGGCAGTCACAAAACAAAAAATACCAAACAAAACCAGCTATTTTGCTTGATCAGGGTGGCAGCACCATCAATGCGATAGTATCATATCGATTTAACTTAACCATACATTGAGAAAACCAAATGGGCTTAACGCGAGCGTTAAATTTATCTGGTCGTTAGCTAATTCTTACTTTAACCAGACATTGAGAAACTGGCCCTTAAACAAGTGGAAACGTTGCAGTCGGACGCAACCGACTGCGGCATACTCGATACCAGTATTAAAACCGGTAAAAAGAGGCCTGATTGCAAAGGGGTACGGATGCGGCAGGGGTGTACGCTGCCTTAAAGATTCTCCGATGCAGATGGGGATGCCACCAGCTATATTCCTTCCAAATTTGGTGACTCTAGCTCAAAGTTTGTAAAATGTAGGGAAAGGGGGGGGGGCTGGGGGCGGTATGGGTAGTTGTGGCATCAACATTTTTGTTGCAGATCTTTGTGAAATGTCAATTGCTATCTTCATACCAAATTTGGTGACTCTAGCTCGAAATTTGTAAAAAGTGGGGAAAGGGGGGCTGGGGGCGGTATGGGTGGGCGTGGCATCCAAATTTGTGATGCAGATCTTTGTGAAATATCAATTGCTATCTTCATACCAAATTTGGTGACTCTAGCTTGAAATTTGTAAAAAGTGGGGAAAGGGGGGCTGGGGGCGGTATGGGTGGGCGTGGCATCCAAATTTTTGATGCAGATCTTTGTGAAATATCAATTGCTATCTTCATACCAAATTTGGTGACTCTAGCTTGAAATTTGTAAAAGTTGTGGGCTGGGGGCGGTATGGGTGGGCGAGGCATCCAAATTTTTGATGCAGATCTTTGTGAAATATCAATTGCTATCTTCATAAAAAAATTTGGTGACTCTAGCTCGAAATTTGTAAAAATTGGGGAAAGGGGGGCAGGGGGCGGTATGGGTGGGCGTGGCATCCAAATTTTTGATGCAGATCTTTGTGAAATATCAATTGCTATCTTCATACCAAATTTGGTGACTCTAGCTTGAAATTTGTAAAAGTGGGGAAAGGGGGGCTGGGGGCGGTATGGGTGGGCGTGGCATCCAAATTTGTGATGCAGATCTTTGTGAAATGTCAATTGCTATCTTCATACCAAATTTGGTGACTCTAGCTCGAAATTTGTAAAAATTGGGGAAAGGGGGGCAGGGGGCGGTATGGGTGGGCGTGGCATCAAAATTTTTGATGCAGATCTTTGTGAAATATCAATTGCTATCTTCATAAAAAAATTTGGTGACTCTAGCTCGAAATTTGTAAAAATTGGGGAAAGGGGGGCTGGGGGCGGTATGGGTAGTTGTGGCATCAAAATTTTTGTTGCAGATCTTTGTGAAATGTCAATTGCTATTTCATACCAAATTTGGTGACTCTAGCTCGAAATTTGTAAAAAGTGGGGAGAAGGAGGCTGGGGGCGGTATGGGTGGGCGTGGCATCCAAATTTTTGATGCAGATCTTTGTGAAATATCAATTGCTATCTTCATACAAAATTTGGTGACTCTAGCTCGAAATTTGTAAAAATTGGGGAAAGGGGGGCAGGGGGCGGTATGGGTGGGCGTGGCATCAAAATTTTTGATGCAGATCTTTGTGAAATATCAATTGCTATCTTCATAAAAAAAATTGGTTACTCTAGCTCGAAATTTGTAAAAAGTAGGGAAAGGGGGGCTGGGGGCGGTATGGGTGGGCGTGGCATCCAAATTTGTGATGCAGATCTTTGTGAAATGTCAATTCCTATCTTCATACCAAATTTGGTGACTCTAGCTCGAAAATTTTAAAAAGTGGGGAAAGGGGGGCGAAATGGAGAGCGTGGCTCCAAAACTTTGATGCAAATTTTTGGGGGTCGTTGCCAGCTATCTTCCTACCAAATTTGGTGGCTCTAGCTCCACAACTCTGGAAGATACACTCATTCCCGTTTTTGACGAAGCGTTGGGGTGGATGGGGGTGGCTAGGGCAGTATTGGTGGGCGTGGCATCCAAACTTTTGATGCAGTTTTTAGGGAGTCATCATCACCTATCTTGGCACCAAATTTGGTGGCTATAGCTCAAAAACTGTGGGAGATATAGCCATTTCTGATTTCAAAATGCGGGGGGCTGGGGGCGTAATGGGTGGGCGTGGCTCCAAAACTTTGATGCAGTTTTTTGGGGGTCGTTAACAGCTATCTTCCCACCAAATTTGGAGGCTCTAGCTCCACAACTCTGGAAGATACACGCATTCCCGTTTTTGACGAAGCGTTGGGGTGGATGGGGGCGGCTAGGGCAGTATCGGTGGGCGTGGCATCCAAACTTTTGGTGCAGTTTTTAGGGGGTCATCATCACCTATCTTGGCACCAAATTTGGTGGATATAGCTCAAAAACTGTGGGAGATATAGTCTTTTTGACTTTAAAATGCGGGGGGGGCTGGGGGCGGAATGGGGGGCGTGGCTCCAAAATTATTTATGCAGTTTTTTGGGGATTGCTAATAGCTATCTTCTTACCAAATTTGGTAGTTCTAGCTGTAAGGATGTGCGAAATATGTGGATTTATCGGTTTTGAGTTATCGAATTTATCGATTTGCCAGCCCCCCAGTTATCGTAGAACCCCCATCTTGACACTTTAATTTACTATCCCATAGATAAAGAGAATTGGAAAGTTTCAAGTCTCTAGCTTGAAGGGTGTGGAAAAAACTTGCAACCATACGGACGGACAGACGGACAGACACCATGACGGACATTGCACAAAACCAATATACTCTTTACCTTCGGTATCGAGTATAATAAACAATTATAGCCATTACAAATTAAATTAAATAAAATTAAAATTGAAACGACATATCTCCGCCGTTTAGCAAACGACATGTCGTTTCTAAGCGTCATATCACCGCTCGGAGATATGTCGTCTCAAAATGTCATATCTCCGCTCGGAGATATGTCGTTTGTGGAACGCTTAGGAACGCTATATCTCCGCGCAGCGATTTTAGGCAAAACTATCTCGAAACACCAACGAAAAATGCAAAAAAAAAACGTAATGACACTATAAGAAGTATTAATTAATCAATATTTATTAAAATTAGCCGCCGCAGCATACTCTTATCAAGACAGCAACGCGATTTTGTAGAAAAAAATTTTTTCTCTGCGTCCTTAACTTAGTAAATTATTTGTATTTTTCGTAATATGCTCAAAATCGCTGCGCGGAGATATGTCGTTTGTTAAATGGGGTAGATATGTCGATTTAAAGCGACTTATGTAGTTAAATACGACATATCTCCGCCGTTTTACAAACGACATATCTCCGAGCGGAGATGTGAAACGGCGGAGATATGTCGCGACCCCCGAAATTTCTACACAACCAAGTTTTTTCTTGTCCCCTTCAGATTCGTTATAAGGAAGTTCGACTGTATCATTAAAAATTTGATTAAATAATATCAAAAAATTTAAGAATGGCACCGTGGTAAAGGTATTTTGAATAGTACAAGGCATAAGCTACACTTGCATATCAGCATTTTATGTATATTTCGACGCCACGATGTGTAAGTTAAATTAATTTCTTGAAAGCTAAAAGGCAACAATTAAAATATATACGGTATGCAGAGCTGCTATGGCTATTAATTCAAAAATATTTTCTTCATATTGATACAAAATTGGACTTAAAACCGTCAAGCTTAACCGCCTTAAATTATTTTTTGAACAATTAGCCATTTATCCTTGCTTCAAATGTAATGAAGCTGTTGCAACATCTGATTTGCTAGTAAATCATTTAAAAAATGGTAATTTTATAACAACGAAAAGCCTTTTAAAATGTAAAGTTAATAACTCCAATCAGATGTTTTCTAAAATGCGCTTTGTATGTAAACGCTGGTATTTGGGTACAGCAGCTAAATAGTATAATTGTCGTAAGGCGTCTCCCAGAGATTAAGGGGAGAAATTAGTGGCAAAGTTTGAGTTTTGGCTATCTCTGTTTTGTGCTCTAATACTTTGAGACTTTACGCAAACACTGTATTTGAATTTTAATTGGCAACTTTACGAGCCCGAAACCACTATTCATACGTAGTGGTATGGCAAGATTTTTTTGTGCTTGTGCTACTTTAAAATTGTTTAATTTATGCCTAGCTAATGACTGCTCCTACAAGCTACTACTTTTTGCTTGAATGTCATATTTGCACACGTTTCATATATCAATAAAGAAATTAATTTAATTCAAACCATATGTTGATATGTTAGATATTTCTGATCTTTCTTAATTTGCACTTCAGCAACATTGTTAATAACAAGTGGAAGCGTTGCAGTCGGACGCAACCGACTGTGGCATACTCGATACCAGAATTAAAACCGGTAAAAAGGGCCTGAATGCAAGGGGTACGGATGCGGCAGGGGCTTCGCCTTAAAGATTCTCGTGCAGTGGGGATGCCACCGGCTTCTTCTACCAAATTTGGTGACTCTAGCCAAGTTTGTAAAGGTGGTGAAAGGGGGTATGGGTAGTTGGGTATCAATTTTTGTGCTTTCGAATGTCAATTGTATCTCTCCAAATTGGTGACTCAGCTCAAATTTGTAAGGTGGAGAAAGGGGGGGCGGGATCGGTGGGCGTGGCATCCAAATTTTTGATGCGATCTTTGTGGAATGTCAATTGTTATCTCATACCAAATTTGGTGACTCTAGCTCGAAGTTTGTAATAAGTGGGGAAAGGGGGTGTGGGCGGTAGGGTGGGCGTGACTTCCATTTGTGATGCAGATCTTTGTGGAATGTCAATTGCTATCTCATACCAAATTTGGTGACTCTGCTCGAAATTTGTAATAGGTGGGGAAAGGGGGTGGGGCGGTTTGGGTGGGCGTGGCATCCAATTTTGATGCAAATCTTTGTGCATGTCATTGCTATCTTTCCAAATTTGGTGACTCTAGCTCGAGTTTGTAACAGATGAGGAAAGGGGGTGGGGGCGGTAGGGTGGGCGGGCATCCAAATTTTGATGCAGATCTTAGTAAATGTCAATTGCTATCTCATACCAAATTTGGTGACTCTAGCTCGAGTTTGCGTTTTTTGGGGTCGTTAACAGCTATCTTCCCACCAAATTTGGAGGCTCTAGCTCCACAACTCTGGAAGATACACGTTGTTTTTGACGAAGCGTTGGGGTGGATGGGGGCGGCTAGGGCGTATCGGTGGGCGTGGCATCAAACTTTTGGTGCGGTTTTAAGGGGGTCATCATCCCTTCTGGCACCAATTTGGTGGCTATAGCTCAAAACTGTGGGAGATATGGGCTATTTTGACTTTAAAATGCGGGGGGCTGGGGGCGGAATGGGGGCGTGGCTCCAAATTTTTGATGCAGTTTTTGGGGGTTGTTCTATCTTCTTACCAAATTTGGTACTTCTAGCTGTAGGATGTGCGAATATGTGGATTTATCGGTTTTGAGTTATCGAATTTATCGATTTGCCAGCCCCCCAGTTATCGTAGAACCCCATCTTGACACTTTAATTTACTATCCCATAGATAAAGAGAATTGGAAAGTTTCAGTCTCTAGCTTGAAGGGTGTGGAAAATGCAACCATACGGACGGACAGACGGACAGACACCATGACGGTTGACAAACCAATATACTCTTTACCTTCGGTATCGAGTATAAAAAAGTGGAAGGGTTCGATATAAACACAAAAAATATGCTTAGCTTTACTTTAAACTGTACAACTAATTTTTAGATTGCACGTCTTTTTTCAAATTTCAGCGTTAAGGTATCGGATTGAAAATCCAGAAAATGAAAGCAAGTAGAAATACTTAAGTCAAAAAAGTTTGTCTATGTTATACCCTTATAAATGTTGATTGAATTTTGTGCGAATTTGTTCAACAAATAGAAAAATACATTCAAAAAACACCTCTATATAAGTATTTTTAAAAAAAGAAATAATTTAAAAATACTCAAAATTTTGAAACTTAGTAATTTATTTTTTTTTAATCTAATGCCGAAGCTAAAAAGTATATTGGTTATGTGCTATATGCAACTTATTTTGTACACCCTAAGGACAAGAGACTCGACACTTTGCAAATATCTTGATCCATGTGCTCGTTCGACAAAGTGTCAAGCTTAGGGTGCCAGACCCACTGATGGCTGGGAAATCGTTAAGCTCGATAACTGAAAATCGATAAAACTATTTGTTTCTAACATCCTCACAGCTAGAGTTAGAGTTTTGTGAAAATATTGGGGGTTAAACCCCCCCTTCAAGGATTTAAACTAATTTATTTCTAAATTAAATGAAAGACTAGGTAAAAAAAACACATTGAATTTCGATCTATTTAAAACTCTTTTGCCACAAAACCAATAAATTAAATGTTCAAAAATATGTGATTTTCATACATTAATTTCTGCATTTTCATGATCATTAAATGCGCAACAAATACATTTAAATACGCATTCTTAATTATCATCGCAGCCAAGGATATTGCAGCAGTTTGTCCAGATTCAGCTACAACAAACAAGCATTGAAAAGTGAATTAAATTTCCAACATCGGGAAAGCGGAACTTAAAATTTCAAAGATATTCGCTGCAGAAATATAATTGGTTGACAATCAAAGACGGTACGTTTTGTAAGTTTGCGCATTAACGGATTGCGGTCAACCTTTACGTGGCCTGGTAACACAGCCATTTACGAATTCGAAAAAAGCGGTGGAACAGTTTACTTACCATAGCACACTTGAATATCACAAAATGGCATTGCTGAAATCTAAAAAACGGGCGGATACAAGACAAGGCAATATACAATCAAGTTTCTAAGCAAAAGTCAGACTTTATGTGGTCGTCAAGGCTTAGCACTTCGTGGATCAAGTGGTACGGGAAGAATTCTTTGCGATGAGCCCATACTAATTGAGGGAAATTTTAGAGCACTTTTAGGATATCGATCGAAATCTGACAATAATCTTTCAACGTTTCCGCATATAAGCAACACCATCCAAATTGAAATCATTACTCTTTGTCAAATTATAAATAAAAATTTTATATTCTGGGTGATGAAACCGCAGATATACTAGATTGCGTAGAACAATTTTCTGTTTGTGCCAGATACTTAGATAGAAGTACTCAAAAAATCAAAATTTGTGAAGATTTCTTAAGTTTTGTACCCACAACTGACGTAACTGGTAAAGGTTTACTTTTTTGGCCAAGGATATGATGGAGCAAGAGCTATGAGTGGCGAATTTAATGAAGCTCAGGCATGCATATCGGACAAATATAAATTGGCTTTATATTCTCATTGTGTATTCACAGTTTTAACTTGGCTGTCAGCAAAACTTGTGGCTCAAAACAATCTCTAACTCTTGGAAAGATTTGGTCACGACATCTGCAGCTTTTCAGTTGCTGCGAGCCATCAAAACTATTGAATTTCAAATAGCTCTATCAATTCTTAACTCAGTACATACCTTAACACTAGGATTATCTCGAATATTACAAGCTCAAGACCAAGATTTGAGTGAAGCGGTCAAACTCGCAGATGCTGCTAAAGAAAAACTGCAGAATAGAAGAAAAGATGCCACATCTATTTTCAATGGTAGGTATAAAGATGTCGAACAAATATGCCACAGCACGCCAAGCTCACCGGTCTAACGTCCCAACACACGACGTTGAAGACTATTTCAGAATTTCGCTGTATATACCGTACTTGGATTTATTCATATTATTCATATTCATATTCATGTCCGGAACCATCGCCGTGACAATAATAAATCATTGTGCTACTCTCCGATTATTTGGATTTAAGGTTTGCTGACGTTTCTCTTTGGATTATAATGATTAAGATTTATGCATTTAATAGCGGTAATTATGCCATAATAGCACTATAAAGCCATTAAAAGCTAGACTAGGCAAAGAAGTGGGCTTGAAAGTTGTTGAATGGGAATTGATATTGTCATGTAAATAGTACAATTAATTAAATAACTTTATTTGTAAAGCTTTTCAGCTACAATTGCTTGAAAATTATTCTCTATGGACGCAACAGTCATAACATTCTCCTCGGCCAGTTTCCTTTTTTGGCTAAAACACGGGAAGTAATACCACTTTTCGCCCAAACCAAAAACCTCACCATCCGCCAATGTTTGGGGAAGCTTCCTAAAAGTTGCAAAACCAAATAAGAAATTTGTAATAATTAATAGCGTTTTGAAACTCACTTTTTCACCGTTTCCGGCAACGTCAGACACAATGCCGCACCAATAAACATAAGGAAGCTAATGAAAAGTGACGGCAGCGGTTTGTAGTAGGTGCCCAGAAAGATAATATATGAGCTGAAGAACCCGAATGCATAGCCTACAACATGTATATTGCACATGCCCCTGCCACGCACACTTGTGGGTATTATTTCAGCAGCATATTGAGCCTCTGCATCATAGGCGACAATGCCACCATATCTTCCCAGGCCCACCATTAGGGCCAAGATGAGTGAGTGCTTTGTTGGATCCAAACTGGCTACCAAGTAACCAGATACGGCTGTAATGACCGCACCAACAAATAGGGATGCACAGGCCATGCCCTTGCGACCAATGTAGTTCTGGAAGAGGATAATGGTCAGGCCGGCAGGGAAGGTAGCTAAGCTCGTATAAGAGAAGAGCATGAAGGGTGAGGTGCCCAATCCCTCCATATTGCGACTGAGTGTATCAAAGGCCAATGTGATAATCATGCTGGATAAAAAACAATGTAATTAGTTGTAGCTTGATTTTTTAGATACTATATACAATGTAACTTACGATTTTATGAACATTATGATTGTAAATTTACGCAATCGTGGAGTCCTCAGCATGCCCATGAATGTATCGGATGTTTCTTTTTGCTGCTCGTTCATCTTCTCGTTGTAGTACTTGATAAACTCATCAAAAATATACTCATCCACCTGGCGTCCATTGAACTTGGCAATGCGACGCAAACATTCGGCCGCCCTCTCAAACTGTCGCTTGGTTAAAAGCCACTCGGCGCTCTCAAAAAGCAGGCAAGGATAGCAGAGTACGCCTAATGCTGGCAATGAGGCAGCCCACAAATAATGGCGCCAGCTGCCCACCCAAATGGCTATCCAAGGGGACACCGTCAATCCAAAGCAAAAGAATACGCCCCAAACTATGTTGAGACTAAATGTGCGACGTTTGGGACTGAGGTACTCAAAAACTGCACAGCAATACAAACAGTAAAATAACAATAACAAATTAAACAAGTGGAAACGTTGCAGTCGGACGCAACCGACTGCGGCATACTCGATACCAGAATTAAAACCGGTAAAAGAGGCCTGAATGCAGGGGTACGGATGGGCAGGGGTTTCGCTGCCTTAAAGATTCTCCGATGGTGGGGATGCCGCTATATTCCTCAAATTTGGTGACTAGCTCAAGTTTGTAAAGGTGGGGAAGGTGGGTTGTGGCATAAAATTTTGTTGCGATCTTTCTGAAATGTCATTGTATCTTCATACCAATTTGGTGACTCTAGCTAAATTTGTTAAAGGTGGTTAAAGGGGGGGCTGGGGGCGTTTTGGGTGGGCGTGGCATCAAAATTTTTGTTGCAGATCTTTGTGGAATGTCAATTGCTATCTTCATAGCAAATTTGGTGACTTAGCTCGAAATTTTTAATAAGTGGGGAAAGAGGGGGGGGGTAGGGTGGGCGTGCTCCAATTTGTGAGCGATCTTTGTGGATTTATTGCTATCTTTCCAATTTGGTGACTCTAGCTCGAGTTTGTTAAGTGGGGAAAGGGGGCTGGGGGCGGTATGGGTGGGCGTGGAATCCAATTCTGTGCGATCTTTCTGAATGTCATTGTACTTCTCCAATTTGGTGACTCTAGCTCGAAAATTGTATAAATTGGGGAAAGGGGGCGTGGGGGGTGGCTCCAAACTTTGATGCGATTTTTGGGGTCGTTGCGCTATCTTCCTCCAATTTGGTGGCTCTGCTCACTCTGGAGATCGCATTCCCGTTTTGCGAGCGTTGGGGCACATGGGGGGGCTAGGGCGGTATTGGTGGGCTTGGCATCCAATCTTTTGTGGTTTTGGGTTTCCATCTTGGCCAATTTGGTGGCTTAGCTCAAACTGTGGGAGATATAGCTTTTGACTTTAAATGCGGGGGGCTGGGGGCGGATGGGGGGCGTGGCTCCAATTTTGGTTTTTGGGGTTGCTGTGCTATCTCTCCAATTTGGTTTCTGCTGTAGGTGTGCGAAATATGTGGATTTATCGGTTTTGGTTATGGTTTTCGTTTGCGCCCCGTTTCGCCCCATCTTGACCTTTAATTTACTATCCCATAGATAAGGATTTGGAGTTTCAGTCTCTGCTTGGGGTGGGTTGCGTTCTGACGGACGCGGACGCGGACGCCTGACGGCATTCCAATCTTTACCTTCGGTATCGAGTATAATTAGGTAGCCAAAGTCAGACTTACCCAATATGTACATTAAAAAGTACTGCGAATCTGTGGATAAACCCGCTATAAAACGGCCCGCAGAGAAAAATGGCAACGAGTGCACAAAGGAGGTTATAAAATCGCCAAAAGCACCTGTTAATGTGGTCAGCATGCAGGCTTTGAGTCGGCCAATACGATCTGCCAGATAGCCAAAGAATATGGTGCCCAAAACCGAGCCCACGAAGAAAAATGATTGACCCACGGCCAATTTGTAGGCATCATCGCAGACCCATTCAAGCTGTTCACAATATTTAGGGAGGCGAGTGTAAGTTTGTAAGCTTTACAATATGTATCCTACTTTACTTTAAGGGCCTTGCTTACCTCAGTTGTAATGCTCTCGTAGCCACTTTCCCGCTCAAACTGCCAAGACTGACATTTGGTGTTCTGATCTCTTAAAAGCACCGGATCCCATTCCATATAGCTGCAGCGACCAAAGGATGAGATGTTTAAGTTCGCTTCAACATATTGTGGAACATCGGCCATGCATCTATAAAAAGACAGAAATTATTTTAATTTGTTCAATTGTTGTAACTTTAAATGGATTAAGGATTTTACGTATGCGGCGGCGTGAAACTTATGATGGTCTGCGAAAAGTAGTGAAACGACGACAATATGTTCGTATAGCTATAGAGCGCCAGCAATACGAACTGATATCGCCCAAAGCTGCCACATTTTTCCAACACACTTTCGAAGTCCATTTTGCGACAAAAAAATCTCGGATTGTTATTGTATGATCTGTAGCTTGTACTTTCGCGGTCCCCAACGTCTACATAGCTCGTAGGTCGCCAAGCGTTTGCCAAAAAATCAACGGCTGCATATATTCATATACGTCACATAAAACAAAAACACACACAAATTTATATAAATACATGTCGTCGTATGTATCACACGCTACATGAGCATCTTTTATTTTAAAGGCAGAGAAGTATTCTGTACAACAGCAGCGCCACAAAAATCTGGTTGGATTGAGTGAGTGGAAGCTAAACTTTTTATCACTCGGTAGCTTTGTAATATGGATATAAGTGAATGGATAAGACACGTTAAGGTGTCTGGATACACTGCGTTAAAAATATGCGTTTAAGGGTGCTCTCAGTACCCTTTATTCATAATGATAGGGTATCTGTTAGTCGAATATTTTATTTAGTTTATCAATCAAATGAATTAAAACAAAAAAAACAGGAATTCAATAACAGTTATTTAGAAGCTAACTGGTTTAGTTGAACTGGTTTAGTCAATAATTTATATACTCTGATACAGGTAGAAGTCGTCTTTTGACAGTCTGTCTGTTTGACTGAACTGACACAATTGAAGCCAGAGACCATAGACTTCTAAAAATATTTTCTTATCATGATTGGCATATTTTGAACGTGTCTGTCCGTCCAACCATTATAAATTTTCGTAGCGAGTTAGCTAGCAATGTCCTCTAAGATGTGCATAAAACTATCTTTGAAAGCAGAGTGCTTACCACCGTTTTGATACAGTCATCAGAGTATACCTCAGTCAGCTGCTTCCGATTTCAACGTGTTCACTAATTTCATTTAAAATTTACAAATTTGAGCTGATTTGCTAAGTAACACTAAAAAACAATAATTGTTGGGTAAGAGAAAAGTTTTAATAAAATGCATTTTTTTTTTTTGACAAAACTTGTCCAGAAAAGGATGCGATTAACATAAATACTGTAACATCAAGATTAGTAACGAACATCTTGCTTTGCACGATGTGTTTTTAGGTTGTTTAAAATTATAATAATAGAAAAATTAAAAGGAAAAATAAAATAAGGAAATAAGGAAATAAGTTAACTGATTGAACAAAATTTAGGTTAGAGCTTAAAAGTATGCTAACGTTTAAGACACTTGCAATAACCATTATGCAGAAAGAGTGTATGTTGCCCTGTCCTAAAAATACACGGAGGAATCATTCAAAGTGGAAAGTGACTGATTGCGTCCCGAAGCCAACCTCGTTGTCGACTGCGTCCGTTTCTCCATGAAGCTAAAGTTATACCAGTGCTCGTTCATGCCAAAGGTCTCGCCATCCTCCAATGAAGCGGGTAGCGTGCGTTGCAGCGTCTCCGGCAGCAGCAGGCACAGACACGCACCCAGCAGGGAAAGCACGCCCAAAATGATTTCCGGCAGGGGTGAAAAAATCGTTCGTGTGTACAAAATGTAAGGGCTGAAGAATGTGAATGCATAGCCCATTACATGAACAGCTGCCACTCCCTGACCACGCACACAGGTGGGAATCAGCTCCGTTGCGTACTGAGCACTCGAATTGTATGCTACCGTGACTCCAAAGCGACCAATTACCGAAAGCGTCACTAGTAGTGTTGTGGCTGTGGATGAAACAATTGTTTACTAAGGTAGTTGATACAAAGTTGAAATAATGGTATTTTTGGCATTTTCAAATAAACAATACCTTAAATAGTATGTCTCTAACTCTATAACTTGTGATATTTATGAAAAATGTTTTTGTTTTGATTTACATTGCCAAAGATGGTTACAAAGCTTCAAGTCGGCTCCATCTACATAGTTTATGTTTCCAGTACAAATGTCTACATATATATAAATTTTGATTTATGTTGTCAAAATCAACTGGTGATGGAAGTGTTTTTTTGTGCTCTTAGTGATTTATTGTTTTCTTGTGATTGTGTACGGAGTTTCACTTGGTTTTATTTGGTTAACGGTTCTAGCAGTGATCGCAGATATACGTTGTATACATTTACGTGTGTTTGAAATTGCCAACTAAGTACTCATTTTAATTTAACTTGCAGTCAAACTGACGCTGCAGCGCCTTAAAATAAAACAAGTGGAAACGTTGCAGTCGGACGCAACCGACTGCGGTACACTCGTTACCAGTATTAAAACCGGTAAAAACAGGCCTGATTGCCGGATGCGGCAGGGGTGTACGCTGCCTTCAAGATTCTCCGATGCAGATGGGGATGCCACGAGCTGTCTATGTTCCTGATTTGGTGACTCTAGCTCATAGTTTGCTTAAGGTGGGGAAATGGGTGCTGGGGGCGGTAAGGGTGGGCTTGGCATCCAAATTTTTGGTGCAGATCTTTGTGGGATGTCAATTGCTATCTTCATACCAAATTTGGTGACTCTAGCTCAAAGTTTGTAAAAGGTGGGAAAAGGGGGGCGGAATGGGTGGGTGTGGCTCCAAATGCAGATTGTTGGGGGTCGTTGCCAGCTATCTTCCTACAAAATTTGGTGACTTTAGCTCTAAAACTCTGGAAGATACACGCATTCCCGTTTTTGACGAAGCGTTAGGGCAGCTGGGGGAGGCTTGGGCAGTATTGGTGGGTTTGGCATCCAAACTTTTGACACAGTTTTTGGGGGGTCATCATCACCTATCTTGGCACCAAATTTGGTGGCTCTAGCTCAAAAACTGTGGAAGTTATAGGCTTTTCTGATTTCAAAATGCGGGGGGCTGGGGACGGAATGGGGGGCGTGGCTCCAAAATGTTGGATGCAGTTTTTTGGTGGTTGCTAGTAGCTATCTTCTTACCAAATTTGGTAGTTCTAGCTGTGAGGATGTGCGAAATATTTGGACTTATCGATTTTGAGTTATCGAATTTATCGATTTGCCAGCCCCCCAGCTATCGTAGAACCCCCATCTTGACACTTTAATTTACTTTCCCATATATAAAGATAATTGGAAAGTTTCATGTCTCTAGCTTGAAGGGTGTGGGAAAAAGTACGGACGGACGGATGGACGGACGGATATACTTACTTTACCTTCGGTATAAAAATGGCATAATCAGAAATATCGGGTTTTAAACAGGTTTCTGTGAGTGCAACTATTTGCGAATCAAAGGATAAGCTGTTAACATATAATTTAGCAAGTTCAGTGTTAGGGCCTGTAACATTTGGATAGGAAAAGGTAAATACTTTTGTTAATCATTTGAAGTCAAAAAAGCCCATATATCCCACAGTTTTTGAGCTTGAACCACCAAGTTTGGTGCCAAGATAGGTGATGATGACTCCCCAAAAAGTGCATCAAAACTTTGGACGCCACGCCCACCCAAAACACCTTAGCCATCTCCAACCGACCCAACGCTTCGTCAAAAACGGGAATGCGTGTATATTTCAGAGTTAATGAGCTTGAGCCACCAAATTTGGTATGAAGATAGCTGGTAACGACCCCCAATGATCTGCATCAAAACGCCCACCCATTTCACCCCCAGCCGCCATTCCCCTACCTTTGACAAGCTTTGAGCTAAAGTCACCAAATTCGGAAGGAAGAAAGATGGTGGCATCCCCATCTGCTTCGGAGAATCTTTAAGGCAGCGAACACCCCTGCAACATCCGTACCCCTATGCAATCAGGCCTCTTTTTACCGGTTACAATACTGGTAACGAGTATGCCACAGTCGGTTGCGGCCGAGTGCAACGTTTCCACTTGTTACTAATAAGTATAACTTGAACAGATGCGATCGCAACTGTCGGAAAGGGGGCGGCGTTCTCATTACTGTTGACTCTTGTATTTCCTCTGAACAGATTCATTTTCATGATTTTCCGAAAGCTTTGCAACATGTTTCGTCGTTATTGACAGATATGGATCATCTTATAGTGGTTGGTGATTTTAATCTGCCACATGTTGTATGGTCTGTGAATGACACATCTTCGGCGCAATTATTCAAAATTATAGGGGTATCTCCAAGATGTCTGCTATTCCTAAGATTTTTATAGAATTAATAACCTCCCATTTTCAACACCTTTGCAAATCTATTATTTCACCGTGCCAGCACGGATTTATGAAACAAAGATCTACTACCACTAACTTGTTAGAATTTACTTCATTTGTTATCAAGGGTTTTCAGTACAAATTACAGACTGATGTTATTTATACTGATTTTAATAAGGCTTTCGATTCTTTAGATCATCATATCCTAATACATAAACTAGAGCTCTTGGGCTTTTCAAATATTCTAAATCTTTGGATTAAAGACTACCTAACTCTTAGAACTCAGAGGGTTTTATTTAAAGGGTCCGTTTCCAAGACGGTTCAGGTCACTTCAGGCGTTCCACAGGGTAGTCATCTTGGTCCTTTATTATTTATTTTGTTTATAAACGATCTTCCATCGGTTATAAAGTTCTCTCGGGTTTTGATGTACGCTGATGATGTAAAATTATGCATGTCGGCTGCAACTCCCCTTGCTGCTCAACAGCTTCAAAGAGATTTAGACAATTTTCAAGAGTGGTGTAAAGTAAATTTTTTAAATCTTAATTGTAGTAAATGTAAAGCAATGTCATTTTTTCGATGTTTGCCCTTTTTTAATATATATTTTCTCGACAACAAACCACTAGATAGAATTGAATGGGTTGACGATTTGGGAATCGTTATGGACCCAAAGCTTAAGTTTGACAAGCATATTTCTACAATTTCCAATCGAGCATCTGGTGTCTTGGGGTTCATTAAGCGCTGGTCGAAGGAGTTTAACGATCCCTACTTAACAAAAACTCTGTATACTTCTCTTGTACGACCGATTCTGGAATATGGATCTTGTATATGGTTTTCCAAATACGAAATTCATCAGAATAAAATAGAATCGGTACAAAAACAATTTCTGCTCTTCGCACTTTGAGGTCTTAACTGGGACACTAACAATAATTTGCCGTCTTATCGTAGTAGACTTTTACTAAAAGATCTTCCCTCTCTGAATGATCGTAAAATAATGCTATCATTTTCATTTTTTCACAAACTAATTTATGGTGAAATTGATTCTTCTGAATTAATTAACCAAATTAAATTTGCGGTTCCTATTAGAAATACTGGAATTTTGTACCTATATCTCTTCAAACTTGTAATTCCAATTATGCTCTTCATAACCCTTTTCGCATTCTGTGTTCTATTTATAACGATCTTTCCCACTTAATACATAGTGCCACTCCTACTTGCTCTAATAAAAAATTAGTTTTGTGTCATTTGTCTACATGTTCGCGATCATCGTAACCGCACGATAAGCGGAGCGCCCCTCGGTCGGATGGGCGGGAGGTGGGTCGTTTTGTGCGTGGGTCCGCGCGTTAACAAGCCGGTGCTTGGTATCGTTAGGCTCACTTGACTGTACTGTTCGTTAGTACATCTACGTCCAAATAAAAATCTGGGTTTTTCCCAATCCACGCAGCAATGTTGGACCACTAATTTTCTTGTTGAATTTCCTAGAATGTTTATATTAACTTTTTAATATTTTTGTATCTTTATTTACTTTCAGAAACATTTATAATTTTATATTTTAACATTAATTCAATAATTTGAATTATATTTTATTTAAATTAATTTTGATTTTATGTCAACTGCTCATAGTTGACAACAAACAAATAAATAAATTTTATACATATCATGAGCAGCAATAGCCGGAGCAAGTTTTTATCAAGTGTATATTGATTGCTTTTTTCTTTTCCATGTACATGTACAATTTATAGTAAAAAAATTTAGAAGGCAATAGTCGAGTTTGTTTGACATGGAGATAGCCTGTACCCTAATCTTTAAGTTTATTTAATCAAAAATAGATGTTATCAATAGAATGTCAAAGTTTCTTAAGCAAGCTCCAAATTCAAGATTTAAAAGTTATCGATAGTACGTGTAGATCGAAAACTGAAAGAGTAGTAGAGATAATTCTAAACTTCTACTGCACGGAATATTTGAGTTGGTAGGTCGCCGAGATCAGCGCATCCATACAGCCAACCATGGTATAAGCGTGAAGCAAAAGAGAGAACGTGAATAACTAGATCTTAAAAAATGGATGTCGTCAAGCTAAAGAGCTGATTCATCCATCATAAGATATGAAAGCTGTTGGGACGGACTTAGAACTATTGGTCGCCCACCTAATTGATCACCAAGTTGTGAAATACCACTTTTCAATAATGTTCCTGTCTTTAAACGTGGAGTGAATGTTTTGTAAAGAAGATGACGAGACAACAAAGCACATTCTATGTGAACGTCTGGCCAAATAAGTGTCACCTGCATAACGAGCTTCTCACAACTGCAATCAGGCATGCCTCGACAATGGATCTGCTCGCTTTCATAAGGGAAACGGAGCAACTCTCATTTATATACGAAAGGCCAATTGGTTGCAGTGCCATCCTCTTTGTAGTAAGAATCCCTCAATTTATTATTATTATTATAAAAAAAATAAAATAAATAAAATTTAAAGTATTCGGACATTGCTATAAGGGCTTTGACATAAAGTTGATAATCTGTGGAAATGACATTGCGTTTGTCTATTTTCTTCCGAACTCGAAATGTTTGTTTTCAACGAATATGACTCTATTCTTAGAGCTGTTTATAGCAAGTTAGATCACTTTGTGCTAGAACGGTTAAGTACTATTAATATTTGACTTATTTAAAGCGTATGCACAACAAAAGAAATTTTGCATTAAAAGCATTTACATATTTGGCTTTAACTTACTTCGAGCAGTGTCTGAAGCAGCAGCATAAAGCACAACGCCCGTCACTGAAATAAAAATGCCACTGAGCAGCAATGACATGGATGCCATTGCCTTGCGTCCGATACGATCTTGGAGAGCAATGAGTAGCATGCAGGCGGGCAGAATTGTGGTTGCGCTTAGCGAAAACATAACGAATGGCGAGAGGCCAAGGCCCTGCACATTGCGCGAGACGGCATCATAGCAGAGGGTAATGACCATTCTGTGGGTGTGGGTAAAAGGTTAAGTCAAGCATTCAGACTTTTTTATCTGCCTACTCACGATTTAAAAAACAATATGAGAGTATTGCGACGTAGGCGAGGCGTTTTAAAGAGACCCAGCAGATTTGGTGTTGCCTTCGTATTCAGCTGACTTACTTTGCAGTCCTCAATGAATTGGGCATAGACATCCTCATCAATTTGGCGCCCATTGATCTTAGCCACAAGCCGTAAATTGTCCACAGCACGGTCATATTTCTGTTTAGAGGTTAGCCATTGCACGCTCTCCGGCACAATGAAATAAAACAACGGTACCAAAACAAATGGCAGTGATGTGACGAGCAGAAAGCCACGCCAGCTACCCATAAACACAGCTATCCAAGGTGCCCCTATCGAGCCCAAGCAGTAGAATATGCCAATACAGATACTCAGGCCAACAGTTCGCAGCGTGGGTCGCAAGTATTCCATAACTGCAAAGCAAAACAATTATATACGTATATACATATATATAAATAAGGCCTCTTCTACTTTTCGATTCCGAGTAAACCGCTCGGACTCCTTTCGATTCCGAAAGTTTTGCTGTTTTACATTTCGATTCACAGTAAAAATCGATCGTTTTGAATACGAGTGTGTATAAGCACTCTAAACGAAAACGATTATGCAATTTAGAAATACTTCTGTGTGTGTGTTAATTTATAAGTTTTAATTTAATGTTTTCATTCGTACAATTTTTGTGGAACTGTTTTGTAAAATTACATTTCTGAGCTGCGTTCTTAAATTTTAAGAAATATATTTAAAATCTCGTTTCCCATTTGGGAAGAAATTTAGCTTATGAAAAAATGTGTAGTTACACACAAAATCACATGCACTTATCGGCGAGGTCGCGACATATCTCCGACGACATATATCTCTGCCGTTTCACAAAAGACATATCTCCGCGCGGAGATATGTCGTTTCTAAGCGTCATATCTCCGCTCGGAGATATGTCGTCTCCAAATGTCATATCTCCACTCGGAGATTATTGTTTGTGAAACGGCGGAGATATGTCGTATTTTACTTGGCGGAGATATGTCGTTTCAAAACGTCATATCTCCGAGCGGACATGTGTCGCTTTAAAACAACATATCTCCGCCATTTAACAAACGACATATCTCCGAGCGGAGATAATTTACTAAACTAAGGACGCAGGCTTAGAAACGCTTAGAAACGACATATCTCCGCGCGGAGGTTTGTATGTCGTTTTTTTCTTGGTGGAGATAATCGTTTATTAAACGGAGATATGTCGTCTCAAAACGTCATATCTCCGCGCGAAAAAAACACGACATATCTCCACCAGCAAAATGTACTGGGCGGAGATATGACGCTAAGCCTTAGCGGCTACACTATGCAACATTTGTGCATTTGTTTGTTGGTTAAAGATGGCGGAGGTGAGCACAATTCGTGCAAAGCTTAAACAAACAAAGAAAAACCAAAGCGATTTCGGTTTCGATTTGTGAGAATGTGTGTGTGTGTGACGGCATGCATTCATATTTCACTTACGCACATAAGCGTTTTGCGCAAAAGTTTGTGTATTTGTTGCTTAAGTTAATTAAAGATATTTGTGCTGCATAAAGGAAGCCCTTGTATACGATAATTGTAAGACGCTTTCCTTCTCTTGACGCTAGTTATATTGTACAGGCATTGTTTAATTTAAATAATAAGTTTATTCTAAGAAATTTGCTGGTTTGCGTTTTATATGATGATTTACCTATTCAGCTGTTCGCCTATATTCAAGATTAATATCGATATCGAGAATAACATGAGAATAAGGTGATTGAAATCAAGAACAGCACCGATCGAAATATAAATGTATTAGAAGCTAGACTTTATAATCATCAGATTAAAATAATCGCAGACTCTAAATGGGTTTCTTATCATTTTCATGGAACATGAATTTAAGTTACTGGACAGTTTTTGCCACTTTGCAATGATTTCTACTTTATACCCCTTAGCAAACTCTTTGGCTACACACAAAAAAGAATTCAATTGAAAATCAAAAATTATTTTTATATTCAGATTTTAAATTTTCGTTCTGCAATTAAAAACAAAAATTTTTTGTTTAAAAATTAATCGTATCAAAATATCGATTGAAAACGATATCAATAATAAATAATTTTTATTTTAAATTTGACAATGTGCCCACTTTAAATAAAAATGTAAGTCAACCATATTTAATTTTGTGGCTTTTATCCTAGAAATCAGTTCAAAACGTATAAAATTAAAAGTGCATACTTTTATAAATCGTATTTATACTCTTTACCGAAGGTAAAGAGTCTATTAGTTTTGTGCAATGTCCGGGATGGTGTCTGTCTGTCTGAATGGATATTTTTTCGCATATACAGTGTCAAAATTAGATTTCCGCACCGACTGGCGGGTTGGGAAATTGATAAAATCGATAAATGAAAGCCTTCTTACAGCTAGAGCTATCAAATTTGGTAAGGAGACAGCTACTTGCGTCCCCCCAAAAAGGGGCATCAAAAATTTGGATGTCACGCTCACCCATACCGCCAGCCTTTTAAAATCAGTAAATCCCCATATCTCCCACAGTTTTTTAGCTAGAGTCCCCAAATTTGGTGACAAGATGTGCATCCAACCCCTTTTTTATTTAGGTATAAGAGAATACTGCAGTTGGTTGCATCTAATTAGTTTGAACAACTTATAAGGAATTATTCAATGAAAAATTTACAATTTTGGTTTTAGATTGTAGAATAATAAAGTAAACAATATTTATTTTT
This sequence comes from Scaptomyza montana, assembly GCA_018904305.1. Classification (NCBI taxonomy): domain Eukaryota; kingdom Metazoa; phylum Arthropoda; class Insecta; order Diptera; family Drosophilidae; genus Scaptomyza; species Scaptomyza montana. Next base: position 1,069,546 of record JAEIGR010000048.1, read on the forward strand.
AAATAAAAGTGTTTCATATTTCGTTTTTGATTCAATACAACCTTATTGAACTGTATTACGCCTCATAGTATTAAAAATAAGTACAATCCGTATTTAAGTTCAAAAGCGGGCATCTTTCTTCCGCCTCGAAGCATTTTTGTTTTACATTTAAACTTACTGCACAGCTAACAATCTTTTACTAGTGCCCTCCGATTCGACAGCTTGTGTGCCTAGTAATACTACTGTAGGTACAGCCGGCGCTGCCAAGCCTCTTGTTGTTGTGCCTATCAATAAATTTATCTTCGTGTCTAGGCTAGCATCCGATACTTCATCGGATGATGTTAGTGCCTACATTAAAAGTTATATCGAGTCCCCACATATTAGGGTGGAAAAATTTAAATTCAAACACGCCCGAAGCATATCTTCTTTTAAGTTGAGTGTTCCGCCCGAACTTTTCACGACGATTTGTTCTGAAAAGTTTTGCCCGCCACAGCTCGTTGTAAGGGAGTATGTGAATAGGCAAAATGATAATTATAATAATAATGGTATTAAGATTACTAGTGCTCAGCCTGTTAGCCACCCTGTGGCCTCCACGTCGTCGGCAAAAAACTAACAAATGTAATTAGCTTGGCCTAAGATTTCTGATTATTCCGTTTTTCCTTCTAAATACAACTTGTACAGATGCGATCGCACTTCCCGCAAGGGGGGGTGGTGTTCTCATTGCTGTTGACTCTTGTATTTCCTCTGAACAGATTCTTTCTCAGGATCTTCCGGACATGGAGTTTTTATTTGTTAAAATATTACTAAATGGCCGTTCACTATATGTTACTTGCTCTTATATTCCTCCTCATTCTGATATTAACATTTACTCATCCCATCTTAGTGCCCTGCAACTTGTTTCGTCATTTTTGACAGATATGGATAATCTGATAGTGGTTCGTGATTTTAATCTGCCACATGTTGTATGGTCTGTGATTGACACATCTTCGGCGGTATTACCAGTCACTCCTGATGATTTTATAGATGGCCTACTGGAGTTAGGCCTATCGCAAGTTAACAGGGTGCATAACTGTAGTGGTAGAATGTTGGACTTAATATTTATTTCTGACTCAGATTGCAGTAATGCTAGTAGAATACCCCCTCTAGTGCTTCCGGAAGATACCTACCATCCAACCTTAGAACTATCCACCGAAATTCTTAACCCTAGTTCAGTATCTAATAATACTTTAAAAACCCGTTGCTTTCGTAAAACTAACTTTAATAAATTAAATTATCTTCTTCAACATACTAATTGGTCTCGCCTTTATTCTTGTAGTGAAATAGAAACTGCCATTGCCATATTTTATAGGACCTTGAATTCGCTTATGGATATCTGTGTTCCCCTCACTTGTTCTTCAAGTGATAATAAACCACCTTGGTTTACGAGGGAACTATCGAAATTTAAAAACGTGAAGACAAGATCATATAAAAAATTTAAAAAATCGGGAACTACTTTAGATTTATCTTCTTATTTAGTAGCTAAATCTCGTTTTCTTTCTGTTAACACATCTTGTTATAATAATTATCTTAATCGTTGTAGACTAAACTTTTCACGTGACCCTAAACAGTTTTATAAATTTGTTAACTCTAAACGTAAGTCTTCTTGCTTATTATCCTCAGTATGCCTTGATAATACAAAAGCAAGTTCTGATCAGGCAGTAGCCGATCTATTTGCTGAGTACTTTCTATCGGTATACTCAACGAGTTTATATAATTGCAGTTCCTATCCTTTTCAAGTTCAAACGTCAAATTGCATAAATGTCCCAGTTATAACTGATTGTTCACTCCTAAGTGACCTTCCAGCTGTTATTACTAACTCTTTTGTTTATATGTTTTCTGATGATGTTAAACTATGTTTCACCTACAATGATGCTTCTCTGTGCAACTTACTACAGTCGGATTTGTGTGCATTGTCGGCCTGGTGTCGTTTTAACTTACTCAACTTAAATTGTTCAAAATGTAAAGTCATGACTTTTTGTAGAAGTACCCCTCATACTGCTCACTACTTGCTTGATGCTTCACCACTTGACCGCGTGTTTGAAATTAAAGATTTAGGCATTATTCTTGATCCTAAATTAAAGTTTGACTCTCATATTTCGTCTATGGTCAATAAGGCCATTAATGTCCTTGGCTTCATCAAGCGGTGGTCGAGAGAGTTTAATGATCCCTACACCACTAAAACGCTTTATACATCCCTAGTTCGTCCAATCCTGGAGTATGGATCTTGTGTGTGGTCCCCACAATACTCGATTCACCAGGATAGAATTGAATCTGTGCAGAAGAAATTTCTTCTATTTGCCCTTAGAAGTTTTAACTGGGTTCCTGAAGTTGACTTACCCCCGTATTCAAGTAGACTCCTTTTGATTAATCTTCCCTCCCTGTTAAACCGTAGAACTATGCATGGAGTATTATTTATTACTAACCTACTTAATGGTGAAATCGACGCATCAGTTCGTTTAAGTCGAATTAAATTAACTGTTCCGATTAGAGCTACTCGTAACTTTTTACCCCTTAGCCTTGATCGTTGCTCGAGCAACTATTTAATACATGAACCATTCCGTGTTTTATGTTCTGACTATAACAAACTTTATTCTCTTATATCCTTGGAGTCCTCAATTCCAGTACTAAAAAGATCGATCCGTTTTGCTTTATCTAATCGTAACCACTAACCACTAACTACTTATCTAACGCTGGTCTGATTGGGTTTTTCTGGGTTTTTCCCAATCCACGCAGCAAATGTTGGACCACTAATTTTATTGTTGAATTTCTCAGAGCTTTAACGTTAACTTTATAAATTTTTACCTTAAATTACTTTCAGATTTATATATAATTTAATTTTACATACTTTTAATTTCATTTATTAATTTACTTCTTTAATTGTAAACTTAAAGTGTGGGAGACCATAAATATATATAATGTCGGGGTGGATTGTCCGGTCCGTGTTGTTGTTGTGGTGGTTGTGTAATTGGCAACTGCTGACCATCTTGTGACTCGTTGCTTGATCTGTCGGGTTTGTACATGAATTCCCCGGAGTTTACGATATAGCCATATAAATTTACCATATCACACGTTTCCGGCCAACTGCTGAACCGATCTTGATGAACTACGATTGTTAGATCATGGGGTTTGCGAATTTTCCCGTGGGTTCGACTAGCCACCATAATTTCCTATCAACTTTGCCAAATGCTGACGATCTTGTGACTTTCGAGTTAGATCATGTGGGTGTTTGTTCCCGCGCCCCATTTCTTCGTCTGTGCTGGGCGCCTCTGTATGTTGTTGTTGCCACGTATGCGCTAGGAAATTGGAGACCCCGCGTGGGGGTTGTGGGTGGGGTGTTGGGCCAAATTTTTTTTATTTTAATTTTAATTAATTTGGATTTTATGTCAGCTGATCATAGTCGACAATAAACAAACAAATAAATAAATCACCAAACTTTACCACTTTCCAGACAGATGGAAAAAATCAATCATCACAATGATACCAAAGCCGGGAAAAGATCACACAGTTTCCGCGTCGTACAGACTTGTAAGCATATTATCCTGTCTATCAAAACTTTTTGAAAAACATTTGCTGTCCCAGATTAATACATTTCAGAATCTTTATAACATAATCGCATCACACCAATTTGGCTTTCGTGAAAAACACGGAACAATGGAGCAGGTCAACCGAATAACATCGGAGATACGAAGTGCGTTCGAAAATCGACAATACTGCACTGCAATATTTCTGGATGTTATGATACCCTTCACACATGGATTATTATTTTTTTTTTTTTTATTGTTCATGTGCGACAACAACATCAACAATTTGAAAATTTTTTGCGTTATTCCACTTTTGAAGCAAATGAGCTATATGTAGGTACTTGGAAGTGCACGACAGCAACAACAATTGATAGTACGATATGGTCAATTTGTATGGTGGCTATGTCGTGGAATGCTCCGAGCGGGATGAATCATAGTGAACAAACCCGACATGATCTAAGCAATCTGTGAAAGTTTCATCAAGATCGGTTCAGCAGTTTGGCCGGAAATCGTGCTGAAACAGACGGACACGCGGAAATCAATTCCTGAGCTCGTCCTGATCATTTTGATATATAGTTTATGGGGTCTCCCATCATTCCTTTAAGGCGTTAAAGATTCATGACAAACTCAATATACCCTGTTTCACTTGTGTGAAGGGTATAAAAATGTACTGTTAGCTTAGATATATTAATAAGATATTTATACTTATTGTTAGTTTTCCAATCACAAGAAAATATTCTATAAATAAGACCAACAAAATAAAAAAAAAAAAAAAACTTCTACATATAAATAAAAATATCAAGAATGTTATGTTATTCATATGAATGTCAGAATGAATATTGTTTGAATCAAATATTTTTGTGCATAAGTTGTAATGTATATAATACATGTATTCGTGTAACTACGCATTTTTACATAAGCCTAACTTTTTTCCATTTATAAGCCTAAATCTGTTATCAACACCAGGGAACAAATTATTTTATAGAGTTTTGTTAAATATGGCAGCTCGATAATTTTGTGTAAGACTGATTGGGATTGTTTTGACTTTGCCGGTGCCTGTAAATTTCACTTGCCAACTAAGAATGTTTATTTTTCGCATAACTGTTACACGAAAACCTCAATAAATTTAATTATGGCTTTAAATAAATAATATTTATATTTTAATAAGATGATATCATATTTAATAACTTTAAATGTCAGGATAACCACTTGCATTTAAATTATTTGGATATCATTTTAAGTTAAGTTATTATAAAAAACGAATTTTTTTAAGGTGATGTTGCCATAAGCTGTGTGCCTTTGGAATAACTTGGATTCAAATATGTAGTTCTGTGATAGATAGTTGAATCATAAATATTCGAATTATTTGTTTAAAAAGCAGTAAGTTTATTTTGTTTACTCACCCAATATGTACATCATTAGGAAGTTGCTGTCTGTGGCAAATCCAGCAATTAGTCGATATATACAAAAGAGAGTTAGATTCGTACCGAATATTGTCAGAATGTTGCCGAACATGGCAATGACATTGGCCAAAATGAGGATGGGTAGACGACCCACAACGTCAGCCATATATCCAAACACCAGAGTTCCGACAACGGACCCCACAAAGAACATAGACTGGCCCAGAGTCAGTTTCCATGCCTCAAAGCATATCCAATTCATTTCGCTGGTAAAACTATTGTAGCCCATGTACAGCTCATAGTTGTAGCTGTTGCATGTCTTTAAAGTTGTATTATTGCCCAAAGGTAAGCAGCTAGAAGTATGTGGTGGTCCCGTATTTGCATCCCAATTATCAGCGCACCTGAGCGTATGAGTGATTGGTATAAATGATGTATACGTCATGTAACAGAGTTTCAACTAGTGATACTTACCAATACTTTGGCACAAAACTGATAATCGTTTGGGAATAGTAATGCATCGCTGAGAGCAGATTAATCAGACTGAATAAAAGCAGCATTAGCAACTGCAGTCGACTGAAATCGCCGCATTTCTCTAATATTTTATCTACTTCCAGCATTTCCGCACAAACTGATTTCACATAAGAATTAACATTCACGTAAGTATAATCCCTCGGATCACTGTCTTCCGCATGAGACCTGGGCTTCGTCCGATCTAGTCCGTAGTTAGCCGAAACGCTGCACTCGTGGCACTTGCATCGCAGCTCACTTCATTAAATCTACTTTTTATTTTGCGCTTCGCGCTGAATTTACTTAATTACCAAAGCCAATTAGCTTTTGGATTCCAGACACGACAAAGCTTGATGAAAAACGATGTTATAATTAATGTTTAAAATTACTGAGTCGCATGTGTGTGTGTGCGTAATGTAATGTTTTGCGAGGATTCTGTTCAATTAAAATTAATATTTCTTGCCTTTTGATTTGAAATAATAAAAGTTCCTTTGCGGAAGTTAACTACTTGTGTTCTAAGTATTACTTGAATTTCATTGTGTATATGTGCATATATATGGAGGGAAAACCAATTTATAGTATCTGAGGTCGATGATTGTGACGACTTGTGATCGGCACGTTAATGTACTTATATATTTTTTTGTGGCTGGAAATGTCTGTTGCACATGCAAATGTGTGATAACTTTGTATTTTGGCGTAGAAGTTATCTAAATGCAGCACAAACTGGTGAAAAATCTAATTTTAGTGCTCAACACCTTAACGGCTCATCTTTTTAATAAGGATATCTATTATATAACATTTATTTATATTGGCTTGAAAGGAAACTTAAATTTTACTTACGCAATCATTAAGAATACAAAGATGTGAAAGTTAACGAATATTAGAAACCATTAATTGATTTTACAAAAAAAGATTAAGCACATAAGTTAACATATTGGAAAATCTGAACATTAGTTATTTGATATTTGCTTCTAGATTTTATCAAGAAGTCGTTTTTGTGTTTCACTTATTGAATTTGAATTATTTATTTAAGTTGTTGTTCTTGTTAACAGTTACAGATAACACATAATGACATCGACAACTTATTGCATTCAGATACAAATACAAAATGCTTTCTATTGTTTGTTTGTTTTGTGTTTTTAACGAGCCATGTGTCAAGTGCGCGCACAAAAAAGTATTATGATAAGAAACAGATTTTTTGACAAACGGGTCAGAAACCAACAGCTGTGACTGTTATAATCTTTTAATTCGACTAGAGCAGAGCACTAATAATGTGAACCGCCTCGCGCCGAAATCAAGATAGAAATGTCGCCAGAACTCGCGCATTTTTATTGTCAACCGAAAACAAATGCAATATATACTAAACAATATGTATGTGCAATATATAGCCGATTTGCTTGCGTCGTTTCTGGAAGATAAATATAGATTTTGAGCGATGCGATTGCCGTGCTTGAAATGATTTTGCATGCGATGCCATTTATTTACAGTTATTATACCGTGTTTTGGGCCTGTGTGACGTAGCTGTGATTATTTGAGCGTGCGTGTACCTGGGCGTCGAGTCGACAATTTAGTGACTTTGCATTCGTACGCCCATAGCAAACTTCATGCAATTTGTTTACATTTAATAAAAATACTATCTTAAGCCTTATGTACGTGCAAATGCTAAAAATTTTCCTGAAGCCCAACAGTGAAAGCTTTTGGAGCTTAATTATTATAGTAATTTTTTTTTTAATCTTATTTCGTCATCATTATCCAAATTTTTAATCTTAAATAACTAAATAAAATTAATTAAAACGAGCGCTTTGAATCACAAAATATATGGCAAATTTTATGACAGTCGAAATTTCTGTAAAACGAACTTCCGTATACCGAAATTTTCTATAGTGCGAATTAATTTCCAGAACACTGCAATTTTGTTGAATGAAGAATCCAGTCTATAATGCGAATTTTCGATATAACGATGTTTTGTTTTGTTTTTTGGCCCCTTGAGGCTCGTTATATGGAATGACAATTGAAAAATAACAATAACAAATTGCTACAATAACAAAATTAAATAAACATTAAAAGATGTGGTTCGTCATTAAATTTAACGATAGTAGTCCATGTGTCAGTTGTGTGAGAGGTAGGAGGTTGAGACGCTTCAACCTTCTGCCCGTTGTGTTTGAACCTGAGTGGTTAGCCAAAGGATTGACATGATTGTTTAATTCGGTCATTGAACCAACAATTTAATTGATTTAATTATTTATTTATTATAAAAGTTAGATAAAGCGCTGGCCGATAAGGCCTTCGGTTTGGAAGTGTAATATGGAGGTACTGGTAGTAAATTTACACATTTATTATATGTATTTATATATTTACATTTACATTTACATTTGTCAGGGTTTTTGTAGTGCTGTTGGTACCATCTGTTGCTAGTGTTTTTGAGCTAGTCTGTTCGTGAAGAATTGGTTTATGTCTGTAGTGTTATGGTTGGGAGTGTAACGTAGGGGCATTGATTTTTGATTTGGCTATAGTGTCGGCAATGCCATAGTGGCTAGGTATCCAAAGGAGTTTTATTTGAGGTGCAGTTTTGGTGAGGAGCGTTTTAATAGTTATGGGATATAAGTTATTGTTGTCAATATTGAGCATGGATATTATAGATGCGAAAGAGTTGGATCAAATGATGAGGTTTCCTTTTCTTTTTATACCCTGAACCCATAAGATGGGTAAAAAGGGTATAATGGTCTTGTGCAAAAGTATGTAACAGGCAGAAGGAAGCATCTCCGACCCCATAAAGTGTATATATTCTTGATCAGCATCAACAGCCGAGACGATATAGCTATGTCCGTCTGTCCGTCTGTATGAACGTGTGGATCTCAGAGACTACAAGAGCTAGAGCCTTCAGATTTGGGATATAAGTTTTCCTATACCATAAGCAGAACAGGTTTGCTTCAAATTATCGATAACTATTCTGGTTTCCGACATACACATGGAATCGATTACAAAAAAATATCGAATTTGGAAAATGTAAAAATGAGGGTTGAAATAATGGGTAACGATAGAACTTTCCTGAAAATTTCGTCCAAATCTGTTAAGAAAAAACGGAGATATCGAATTTAATCGATTGAAGTTAAGTCAGTATACCAAAGTCTTATATAAATTTAATTTATTTATTGCAACTGGGTTCAGGGTATCTTCTAGTCGGGCTCTCCAGCCAGAGCCTTCTTACTCGTTTGAATTAATTTCATTGCAAGAATGGCTATGGTATCGCCTCGGCTGATAGGATTGGGGAGAAGTGAGTTAGAATGCATATTTTTAGCATTTCGTTTTCGGTAGTAATGGCAAAAGTAGCTGTTTTGTTTTGCGACGAGCTATCTGTGTATATGATTGTGTGATTATTGTATTTGTCCTTCAGTTCAAGGAATTGTTGTCTGTATGTGCTTGTTGGTTTATTGTATTTCCCAAATTTTTGTAGTGTGGTGTTGATAAGGAACGAAGGAAATAAAGTTTTGGGGGTGGCCGTTTTGTTTGGAAATGGGGGCTAGGGAATACTATTTTCTTGTTGCTAGGTATTTTATGACATTAAGTTGGTTGTTTAAGGTTGGTTGAATGTGTTTTATGTGTGAGTGCCATCTGTATATGCTGTTCATTGTTAATCCTAAGATTCTTAGACTGGGGACTGAGTGAATCGGGGTATTGTTTCATGATATGTTGCAGGTGCGGTTTTGCTTTCGGCAATTATGGAGGTGTTGCCATTTTTCTAGGGATTGTGATGCTCCTGAATATGATCAGGATTCATGAATGTTGGAGAATAGGGTGTCTAGGTTGTATATTTGGTTTTTTGTCTACTGAGGGGAATTATTAGGAAAAGTTCGTCGGCGTAGGCGCTCAATTGTGTTTCTTTATGTAGGCTGATTATGTTTGAGAGTCTGTTGTAGGCAATTACGAAAATAATGACCGATATTTGTGATTCCTGTGGAATACCGTTGTAGAGCGAGTATGAGCTACTTATTATGTTTTGTACTTTTGTTTTAATTTCCTTGCGATTCTAGGAGGAGTTGCGTAGGATTTGTTTTTAATCATAGGGTTCGTGTTTACACCAGGAGTTGTTCCTTTAAGGGAGTTTAATGGAAATTGTAGTTCTATCTATTTAATGTCTGATTCTATTGTTTTTGCTTTCGGACTAGTTATGTTAGTAGCTAGTTTGTCTGAATATTTGTTGTCCATGAAATTTTGGTTGAAGTTTACGTCTTTGGAGTGGTCTGATCAGTGTTGGACAAAAATATGGGCTTTGTGGGTTGTCTCTCTCGTGAGCAAGGTGTTGGCTGTATCTGTGATATAGTGTATAGTTTTAGCTGGGCTAAGTCCGCAAGGTCGTCCGATTTTGTCAGGGGGTATTTGGTTCAATTGTGGACGGGAAATCTGTCGTAGCTTAAGTTTTAGATATTTTAAGCTCTCTCCGCAAGAGTGCATTTAAGGAGATTGTCAATTTGGTCAGGGGCCTATTACCCCAGGGGGTGTTTCTGATGATGGGGCGTGTGGGTTTTTTTGTGGTATACTATGGTGTAGAATCATTTTGTATAGGGTTGCAGCTTTTTTGTTGATGTTTGTGTTTTTGGGAATAAGTTCGTTTATATCGTTGGTTAACTTCGTACATTTTGGCCAGTTGGCTTCTTTTACTTTGAAAAAGGGACGAGAAAAGTTTGTTGTTTGTGATTATGGGAACAATGAGATTAGGATTGGAAAGTGGTCTTTTCCAAGAAGGTCGTCGACTGTTTTCCAATTAGTGAAGGAAGTTAGTTGGGGGGAGCATAGTGATAGAACTATGTATACGGTATGAGTGGGCGTGTCATCCAACGTTTTGATGCAGATCTTTGGGGGTCATTACCAGCTATTTTCCAAACAAATTTGGTGAATCTAGCTTAAAAACTGTGTAAGATACACGCATTCCCGTTTTTAAAGGGGTGGTGGGGTGGCTGAGTTGGAAGGCACCGAAAACTCTAGTTAAAAGTGTGAAAGATATAGGCGTTTCGGATTTCAAAAAGCGGAAGGGGTGGGCGTGGCCTACAAATTTTTGATTGAATTTATTGGGGGACGCCAGAAGCTATCTGTTTCCAAATTTGGTAACTCTAGCTGGAAGGATGTATGAAATATGTGGACTTATCGGTTTTCAGTCATCACAATAGGCGTAAAAGCCCAATTTTGACACTTTATCCGTCTCAAGTTTCAACCTTCAAAAAACAGCGACATATTTCTGTTCAGATCGAGCTGAGAATAAATATTTGTATTTTGACCACATTTTATTGCTTAAGAATTTTTTTTTTAGATTTTTATATACATATAAACCTAGTTCTATTTTAAAACAACTTTTTTTATAACTTTACACGATTTTATTCCATTTGTTGTCTTAATTTGATTTGTCTGATTTAATTTTTGTGAAATATGTTCATATCACACATTTAGAGGAATTCCCTTTTTGTGGATACAAGCAAGTTTACTGGTCGAGCCATTTTAAATTCTTCAAAGTTATTCTAGCGATGATAACCAATATTGCTCACTGTATGTCAATAATAAATGTAGCCTTATTTTTTAGAATTATAAAATCTTCTTTTATGCAAAAATTTTTAATGAAAATCTCCCTTTAAAATATTGACTAAAGCGGTATAGTTACCATTTTAATTTAGTCCAACGAGATTTAAAACATATATAAATATCTCGAATAATACATTAATTAAAATGCTCAATAATTTTCTCGGCTGGTTATATTTTTTAACATAAAATTAAAAAGGATAATAAAAAAATTCATTACAGCCTTACAACTGTACTTGAACGGTTTTGTTGCATTTTACTTATCGAACTTTTGGTCAATTTCACAGTGCCTCGGCAAATTACACGATGACTGCCAGCATACAATACATACATAAACGTACATTGTGAATTGCAGAACTAATATACTTTGATTTTGTTGTCGTTGGGTATCAAACTAAAGTGCTCGAAAGTTGCTTACGTTTGTTGAACCATGGAAAATAAAAACCACTATCCTCCATAGCAAACCTTTCCGCTTCTGCAAGGTTTTCCGGAAGCTTTCTAATAGAAAAGAGTTTATAAAAAAAGGAATTGTGAAATTATACACCCTTATTTCGATTTTGCTTACTTGTTTAAAGTTTCCGGAAGTGTTAGACATAAGCAAGCGCCCAGGAACATCAAGCAACTTATTAAAATTGTCGGCAATGGCTTATAGAATTTGGCCAAGTAGATCACATAGAAAACCAGCGCGTTGGAGGCCAGACCCACAACGTGAATATTGGAAAGAGCTCGACCCCTGACGCTTGTTGGAATTATTTCGGCAGCATATTGGATTTCCGCATCATAGGACACTGTAACGCCATAACGGCCCAGGCCAATCATTATGGCTAGCAGAAGGTAATTTTCCTTTGGGTCCACAAATGCAATAAGAAAGCCAGTAGCCGTAGTTATTATACCACCTATCAGCAATGCTCCACAGGCCATTCCCTTGCGACCGATATTGTTTTGCAGCAAGAGAATCGTCAGGCCGGCTGGTAAATAGTTTATCGATGTGTAGGAGAATAGCTTGAATGGGGAGGTGCCGAGACCCTCCATATTGCGGTTGATCACATCGTAGGATAGTGTTATAATAATCCTGAACAACCGATAAGATAATAATCTCTTTCAAACAATTAACAATCACTTACGATTTAACAATCAAAGCTATAGTGCAGCGACGCAGATATTTTGTTTTGAACATTCCCATAAATGTGTCCTCATGACGTGTCAGTTTCTGTTGCTCGATCATCTTCTCGCGATAGTGCTTGACAAACTCATCGAACACAGTGTCTTCCACCTGCTTTCCATTCAACTTGGCAGCCCATTTGAGACTTTGAACTGCCCTATCGTATCTCTGTTTGGTCAAAAGCCACTGAGCGCTCTCACACAGAAATAGCGGATAGGCAAGAACACCTAGAGCTGGCAACGAGGCTAGCCACAGGTAATGGCGCCAGTTACCTATCCAGATGGCCACCCAGGGTGAAGTCATCAGTCCAAAGCAATAGAAAAATGCGAGAATAATGTTCAGGCCAAAGGTGCGACGTTTTGGACTAAGGTACTCAAGCACTAAAAACATATAAGACGATAAATAAAAATGTTTACGGCAATATGTTTATGTTATTAAAGTTAATTATTGTTGCAACAGAACCATTCGACGTTTTAAATTAAAAGGAAAAGGACGACAAGTTCTGCTAAGTAGTTTTAAAGCTTTTCATATCGTAACTCACCTAAAATGTACATTAAATAGTACATGGTATCAGTAGAAAGTCCGGAAACAAACCGTGAAATCGCAAATAATGGAAAGGTGTAAACAAACGATGTGAGAAAATCTCCCGTTGCTCCAGCTAATGTTGCCATCAGCAATGCTGGCAGTCGACCAATGCGATCAGAGAGGTTTCCAAATAAGACGGTGCCCACAACTGACCCAACAAAGAAGAACGATTGCCCTACAGCCGAATGATGCGCTTTGTCGCAAACCCATTTAAGCTGCAAGAGCGACAAAAGTTAATGCAAATGTTACCGAGGGTGTGGGTATAAGTAAATGCTCAATTACCTCCGTTGTGACGCTTTCATAGCCCTGTTCACGCTTGAATATCCAATCGTGGCACAGACCAGTCTTTGCTACAACACCCGTTCCATTGACAACTGCATTTAAAAGTGTACAGGATTTGTGCGTCACATTTGCGTATACTGACCGAATTTCTGACGCGTTCATATTCTGAAGATCGTCATGGTAGCACCTGACGAAAGCGGGTAACCTTTAAGATTTATTGATCTGATCTCTTTTCTTTCTTTACTTACCAATGTTCTGGCGTGAATGTTATTAGAGTTTGCGAAAAATAATGCAGGGAGCTGAGTATATTTGTGTAACCGTACAATAATAGTATCACATGTTGAAAACGACCAAAACTTCCGCATTTCTCAAGCACATTTGTAAAGTCCATATGATCACAGCTTGAACCTCTTAAAGCAAGCTTATGTTGTGTACTAAATAAGGGCGCTGATGGTTGCCATTTAAACGTTAAAACGCCACTTAATTTTGTTTGCTATAGAAAACAGCTGATGCATTGCAGTAACTGGGACCGTCAAACGCTGATATTGGCAACAAAAATTAACAGATGGTAAATATTGCAGTTGTAGTTGTTAAACATATTTTTAATTCCGTTCTGTTTTTGGTAATTAATTTTGATAGGTGGCTGCTTTATAACTTTATTTGGACGAAGCCAAAAGTAATTTGCATCAACATTCTAATAGTTATGCCTTTGGCAAGTAAGAGTGTCCAAGGCAAGGTCTTTTTGATTGAATTTGACATGAAATTATGAGAACACATGTTATTTTAGTGTAAGTGTAACAATCAGTCTTAAACTTTATTGAATAGTAATTTAAAAATTAAATTTTTGATCCTACGCCAAATAAACTTGAATGAAGAATAAAAAAAAATCAGAAAAAGTAGTTGGATTACATTTTGATTATTTGTGATTTTTTTTTTTTATTGCAAAAAGTCCTGTCAAAATTTTGATTATGTATTTGTAATTGTAATCAATCATTATTCGTGAAAGTAAAACAAATTGATGATTATTGTGTCAAAAAAAAAGTGAATTATCTAAATACTTATTGTTACGATTATTAATCATTACAAACAGCCTTGGACGCGCAAAAGTATGCGAAAAAGTATTTTTGTATGCATTACACTATGCGTGATTAAAATAACTTAAGCATTATAATGGTAAAAATTAAATTGGCAAAATTAGTTTTATAAATCAATAGACAGACATATTATCGGTCAGCAGCTGAGTGTGCACACATTAACTAAATAATTATATTTAAGAACATATGCATTTGTTATACAAACATAGTGAGACATTGTTTATATTAATTGCGTTGATCTTCGTGTTGCAAATGTTGAATCGAATGACGGCAAACTTGCACGATTTCTTGCTTTATTTGTCAAATACCAAAACTGGATGAAAAGTACAACAATGGTTGGTAACTGTCAACGAATTTGCAGATTGATCAATGGCCTGCTAACAAATTTTCGATAATAAATTAATCCCACAAAGTAAACATTAAGCAAATGACATTATTTATTCTTGCTTGCGAATAAGAGGAGAAAAAGGGGGATAATTCCATGCTGGTGTTCACAAGCATACACACATGCATGTTGTCAATGTAGGTATGTGTATTGGCTGTGCCAGGTCACAAATATGCTGTTATTGCTTGCAACGAAGTGTGCAAATTGACCTTTTGCTTTATTTGGCGGCTGCTGGAGCCAGTCATTTTCATTTTGCTGTAATTTAATTGTCGGCTGTCTGACCTTTTGTTAATGCACAACATTGTTGTTGCTGTTGCAATTGTTGTAAAAGCTTGGTCGAAAAGTCCTAGCCGATAATAAATGAATATTTCAATTGTGTGTGTGCTCGCAGCATAAATAAATTTCCACACAATTGCTAAAATCGAATAAGCGAATCACAAGCAAACACAAAGCACAAAAGTGAAAGGGCAAATGGCAAAGTCTACCTACCGGGTCCCTTGAAATCGTTAGCGGAAGAATAACCTTTCTAAGTCGAATGCGATGCCAGCATCAATGTTGAACTCAGGCAACACGATTCAACGCCTGGTGGCTGCCCACTCTCAGTAATATGTATATAAACTAACTTTTTGTTGTCGTTGTCTTAGCTAACTTGCTGGTTACTTTTTTAGTTGTTGTTACTGTCTGGATGTCTGACTGTCTGGCTGATTGTGTTGTGTTGCGCGCCATGTGGCATGATCAGTCTTGGGGCCGGTTGCCTTTAGAGCTAGTTTCACTCTGTGCTGATCTTCAATTAGTTTATTGTTCGCTTGGTCTTTTGCACCATGTGAGAAGCAGACGACATTTGCCGCCAGATTTTACTATAAATTGCCAGAACGTAATCGAAACGTTTGCAGTTGTTGTTTAATCCTCTAGCGCGTTTGTCGTCGTCGTTGTTGTTCTACAAAATCTTCAAGTCTGTTGGCCACATTCCAAGTGGTGTTTGGTTTTTAGGCTTCAAAAGTGTTGACAACTGAAGAGACACGCAAGGACATTTTAATTCTCCAATGCTGAAGGTGTGTGGAAAATCAAAATCATTTAAAAGTGAAAAAAAAAATCATAAAGAACGAAAATAAATTTAATTACGGTTAAAAAAAGTAAATTTAATCATCTGATTTCGTTATTATTTTCTTGACATTAAAGAACAGGATGTTGTATACATTTTGAAATATTTGTAACTTTTTGTTAAGAAAATTTTCCATATGGAATTATACATCTTGTATCAATCACTTATCAATTTTTATACTCGATACCGAAGGTAAAGAGTATATTGAGTTTGTGCAATGTCCGTCATGGTGTCCGTCCGTCTGTCCGTCTGTATGTGTCCAATTTTTTTCCACACCCTTCAAGCTAGAGACTTGAAACTTTCCAATTCTTTTTATCTATGGGATAGTAAATTAAAGTGTCAAGATGGGGGTTCTACGATAACTGGGGGGCTGGCAAATCGATAAATTCGATAACTCAAAACCGATAAATCCACATATTTCGCACATCCTTACAGCTAGAACTACCGAATTTGGTAAGAAGATAGCTATTAGCAACCTCCAAAAAACTGCATCAAAAATTTTGGAGCCACGCCCCCCATTCCGCCCCCAGCCCCCCGCATTTTAAAGTCAAAAACGCCTATATCTCCCACAGTTTTTGAGCTATAGCCACCAAATTTGGTGCCAAGATAGGTGATGATGACCCCCTAAAAACTGCACCAAAGTTTGGATGCCACGCCCACCGATACTGCCCTAGCCGCCCCATCCACCCCAACGCTTCGTCAAAAACGGGAATGCGTGTATCTTCCAGAGTTGTGGAGCTAGAGCCTCCAAATTTGGTGGGAAGATAGCTGTTAACGACCCCCAAAAAACTGCATCAAAGTTTTGGAGCCACGCCCACCCATTACGCCCCAGCTCCCCCGCATTTAGAAATCAGAAATGGCTATATCTCCCACAGTCTTTGAGCTAGAGCCACCAAATTTGGTGCCAAGATAGGTGATGATGACCCCCCAAAAACTGCATCAAAAGTTTGGATGCCACGCCCACCGATACTGCCCTAGCCGCCCCCATCCGCCCCAAAGCTTCGTCAAAAACGGGAATGCGTGAATCTTCCAGAGTTGTGGAGCTAGAGCCACCAAATTTGGTAGGAAGATAGCTGGCAACGACCCCCAAAAATCTGCATCAAAGTTTTGGAGCCACGCCCACCCATTTTGCCCCTCTTTCCCCACCTTTTACAAAATTTTAGCTAGAGTCACCAAATTTGGTATGAAGATAGCAATTGACATTCCAGATAGATCTGCATCAAAAATTTGGATGCCACGTCTACCCATATCACCCCCAGCCCCCCTTTCCCCACCTTTTACAAAATTTTAGCTAGAGTCACCAAATTTGGTATGAATATAGCAATTGACATTTCACAAAGATCTGCATCAAAAATTTGGATGCCACGCCCACCCATACCACCCCCAGCCCCCTTTCCCCACTTTTTCAAACTTTGAGCTAGAGTCACCAAATTTGGTATGAAGATAGCAATTGACATTCCACAAAGATCTGCATCAAAAATTTCGATGCCACGCCCACCCTTATCGCCCCCAGCCCCCACTTTCCCCACTTTTACAAACTTTGAGCTAGAGTCACCAAATTTGGTATGAAGATAGCAATTGACATTCCAGATAGATCTGCATCAAAATTTGGATGCCACGTCCACCCATACCACCCCCAGCCCCCTTTCCCCACTTTTTACAAACTTTGAGCTAGATTCACCAAATTTGGTTTGAAGATAGCAATTGACATTTACAAAGATCTGCATCAAAAATTTTGATGCCACAACTACCCATACCGCCCCCAGCCCCCTTTCCCCACCTTTTACAAATTTTGAGCTAGAGTCACCAAATTTGTAAGGAAGATAGCTTGTGGCATCCCCATATGCATCGGAAAATCTTTAAGGCAGCGTACACCCCTGCCGCATCCGTACCCCTCTGCAATCAGGCCTCTTTTTACCGGTTTTAATACTGGTATCGAGTATGCCGCAGGCGGTTGCGTCCGACTGCAACGTTTCCACTTTTTTTTCTTTAAATTTTGTATTAATTTCTTTATTTGTAAGTTACAATTTGTAACATAAAAGCTTAACATATGGTATAAAAAAAAACTGCCTAAAGGAAAATCTATTTATTTATCAAGCTAACAAATGACAAACAATGAGAATTCTAAACCAACCAAGACCAAATGCTTTGTTCTCCTTCTATAAGACCAAAATTTGATCAAATATGTGTAACAAAAGTCATTTTCTAATTGTTTTAAAGACTTATTTTTCTCTTAAGAAATAATAACTTTGTCAAAAGACTCAATCTGATTCATGTTTAATGTCTAAACTATTTGACTAACATTACTTTGCCTGCAGATACTTCTGCTGAGCGCTGCGCTTGGCTTAACATACGCTGGAGGTTACGGACCTGGACACAGTCCGTACTATGGGGGCCCAGCTGGACCCTTACATGCCTATGTGGGCTATGGTCCGCATCACGGACCATTGCAATATGTGGCACCTGGTGAGTATTCAGGTTTGAGCTTACTTCATTGTGATCACTTCATATTATTTTTGATTGGTAGCTCCCGCACCCAAGCCAGTCGCTCCGGAACCGTATGATCATGATCCCAAGTACTCCTTTGGCTATGACATCCAGGATGGCTACACCGGTGATCTAAAGAGCCAGCACGAGACACGACATGGCGATGTGGTCAAGGGCAGCTATTCGGTGGTAGATCCAGATGGCACTAAGCGCACGGTTGACTACACAGCCGACCCACATCATGGCTTCAATGCAGTTGTGCGCAAAGAGCCGTTGGCCTATAGGCCACATCCAGCGCCAGCGCCTGGACCTGGACCAGGACCCGCACCACATGCACTGCTGCCAGGACCGGCACCAGCACCTCCATTACCGGCAGTACCCAAAGCTCAACTTCCACAGCTCTCCTATCCATTTGCCTTGAGTGCCCTACATCATGCACCTGGACCTGCTCCGGCTCCAGCACCAGCACCAGCACCTGCTCCTGTTGCTCCCACAGCACATTTCCATGCCGCCTATCCAGCACTTGCCCACAGTCCCTACGCTCATTATGCACCTGCTCCTGCTGCCGATCCTCATCATGCCTACTATCATCACTAAGCTCGACAATCGGCATTTGGCAACTAGAAGGCGATCTATCTCACTAGCATTTTCTAAACTTTGCTTAGCTACGACTGCTCTGCCACCTAATATACTTTATATATATATTTCTATTTTTAACTCCATTCTTCTTTCTGCATGGTCTGTTCTCTATCCTTTGTTGTGTGTTCGTAATTTGATGTTGGTAATACGTGCAATTAAAATATTATTTTTTATCATATAATTTGCCCAGTATAAAGTATAAGTGTTCATTTATTTCAAGTATAAGCTTAAATTTTGTCCTAAAGCGTTTAATCTGAAAATAAAAACAAGTGGAAACGTTGCAGTCGGACGCAACCGACTGCGGTATACTCGTTAACTGTATTAAAACCGGTAAAAAGAAGGCCTGATTGCATAGGGGTACGTATGTGGCCGGAGTGTACGCTGCCTTAAAAACTCTCCGATTCAGATGGGGATGCCACCAGCTATCTTCCTTCCAAATTTGGTGACTCTAGCTCAAAGTTTGTTAAAGGTGGGGGAATGGGGGCTTGAGGTGGTATGGGTGGGCGTGGCATCCACATTTTTAATGCAGATCTTTGTGGAATGTCGGCTGGCAAAAATCCTCAACAGAACCCTCCACGAGGGTACCGGCTGGGCAAAGGGCATCGTGCTGCCTCGAAACAAACGAGGGGTACTTGGTGCTATTTGCCGTGTGGAGGGACAGGGCGGCGTCTGCACAACACTCAAAGGCTTCGGCACTACGAGGCTGTGGGGCAAGCCGAGGCAACAGGCATTGTTACCCAGCTAAGGTGAGCTCTCTATCACTCAAAGGCCACGGCACTGCGAAGGTAGAAGGTAAGCCAGGGCAAGGGCATCGCTGCCTGGCGGAGGGGAGCTCCAAACCAGACAATGGCTTTGGCACTGCGAGGGTGAGGGGCTAACCAAAGCAACAGATGTCATCCTGCCCCAAAACAAACGAAGGTACTGCGAATCTACTCGCCTGTAGAGTGGTAGTACAATGCCTAGCTAAGGTGAGCTCTACGCCTCTCAAAGGCTTCGACACTGCGAGGACGTGGAGCAAACCATGGTTCGAGGTCCTTAGGGTGCTACCACCGGCGGGCACGGGGGTGGGGGGAATCCACTCTGCGTGTCGCCAGCAACCAACCCTCCGTACTAGTTGGAGCAGGCCAGGACGGTTGCAAAGATACTGCCAAAACACTACAACAACAAAATCCAGGTTGCGAACCACATGGAGGGTTTTTTACTTCGGAGGCTTAAGATCTGCCATCTTCTTCACACCCAGAGAGTACCTGTACTCCCAGTAGGGTCGGGCTCAAAAGGTCAAAGGAGGGCATGAGAGCCAAGGTCCAATACAAGGCAGCCCTTAACATCCGGGCTCGGCTCGCTGATTGTAAACGAGATCTCACAGAGGATGGGATCCGCCAACAGAAGTGAGCCGACCAAAGGATCAAAGAGGGGAGGTCTCACTTCGAGAAAAGGTGGAACATGGCACCGAAGGACGTCAGTTTTGCCAACAAGGTTGAGGAGAGTTTGGCCGTCAAACGCCAGCGCTCCGCTGAAACCGCAAAACCAGGGGTACCAGCTAGGAAGTGGCCCTGCAAAAAGCCAATGTTGCGGGCAAAACCGACGGCCAGTGAAGTGGCGAGATGGCATCTAGTCGTCGCGCTCATCGACCGGAGTGACCCAAACGGCAAAATGATGCCCGAACAGTGGAGGAAAGTGGAAACGCTACTGTTCGATGTGTTTCTGAGGCGAGCCGCACTCGTTTCCCATCTCTTTTGATGAAGGTGATCCACGTTGCGAAGCCCGATAATAAGGGTCAGCAAATGGTCAACAAGGAGACTGACGATTTGCTGTACGGAAGATTCGACAAGATGGTGTGGGGCGTGGGTAGTGTCTACCTGCGACTCAAAAAACGCCACGCGAAAGATAACAACACCAGGACGTTGGAGGCGGGTGAGTTGGAGAGAGACCTGGTGGAGGTCACCCACGCTATACCGTGGTATAAGATTAGAGTGTCCCTAGTAGACGTTCGTCTTCAGACCACAGGTACATTCAATTCCGTGTTAACTTTGAACAAATAGTGAAGAAAAAAGTGTATAGAAACCCGCGGAACACGGACTGGGAGCAGTTCGGCTTAGAGGTTGAAAGAAGCCTACCACGACTACCCAAGATAGCATCACTAGATAAATTCGAGAAGTCCCTGGAGACACTCAATAAAAATCTGGTGGCGGCTTATCATAAAATATGAAGACCGTCCCAAGAGAAGAATATACACAAACCCCCATGGTGCACTCCAGAACTCAAGGGACAAAGGAAAGGAAGACGTACTAGAACTCTTCAAACTAGCAAAACAAGCGGAAGAAGAGCTAGTATGGATAGAATACAGAATACCGCTTCGTGACTTTAAGAAAAAAGTACGAGTAGCTAAAAGACACGCATGGCAAAACTTCTGCTCAGGTATTGAGAAGACAGCTGACACCGCAAGGTTAAGGAAGCTGCTAGCTCGCCAACAGATAGTTAGTACAAAGCCAATTAAAAACTGAAGATGGCAGATGGACAGAACGCAGTGAAGATGCGGCGAATGTGCTCCTGGAGGCGCATTTCCTTAACTGCACAGAAGTCAACACAAACATGCTAATGATATCTCCAACCACAAGAGTGGAATTTCCTGAAGATATCACAACTTCGCGACGCATAATGTGCACTACAGACTACTTTAAGAGCTACAAATCACCGGCTCAAGACGGGATACTCCCGGCCATGCTGAAGGAGGTCAAACATGTGACCACTCCATGGCTGAAGGAAATATTTAGGGGATGTCTTAGTTATGGCTATGTACCGGTGGCTTGGAGGACGGCACGGGTAATTCTAGAAGAAAATTCTAGAAGAATGGGGAACCACTACCGCAATCAGAGAAATAAAGTGTGGCACTCCCCAAGGAGGAGTGCTCTCACCCCTACTGTGGAACTTGGTGGTAAACGACCTACTGAAGAAAGTCAAACATAAAACCCCGAAGATAACCACCTATGCAGACGACATATGCATAGTTATCACGGGCAAGTGTCCATCGACAATCAGCTCAGTCATGGACCACACACAAAGAGATACTAGCATGGGCCATGGACGCCGGTCTAAGTATTAACGCGGACAAGACGGACCTCATTCTCTTCACTAAGAGATACAAGGTACCTTGCTGGTCTCCACCGAAAATAAACGATAAGACGCCGATACCACAGGAAAGTATCAAATACCTGGGAATCAGAGAACTGCAACGAGTGTGTTCGAGTTCGTTCGAACAATCTAGTCGAAAATTTGTTCAATCGAGTTCGACACTCGTTTACGAACGAGACTCTATCGAACTTGCCTCTCGATAAAAATAGTGTTCGAGTTCGTCGGCACTCGCAGCACAATCGATACTTTGGCATCCGAGCCGGTTGTACTCGGAGTACAACTCAAGTGCCTGTGAGTTATCATTTTAGTGGTGAGAATTTGGCGTGCCAGTATCGATACAACATTGAATTTTGGAACAGATAGCACGATATATTAAAAGTCATATTAAAACGCTGGCAGCTCGGTGTGTTTAGTAACTGAATTATTGCTTTAGCACGTTTTCTTGAACAAATTTGGTGATCTAGCTAAAGATTTTTTTGAAGGGGGTTTGGATTCATCATTCGTCAGTTCATTCTCTTATTAAAGAAGTCGACTATGTTAACTTAAGCATCGATATTTTGCCATCACTAGCACGTATAAACAGTAGTTTATGTACACGTCACACTTGCTAGTCTCGAACTCGAACTCGTTCACACATTTACGAGTTGCTTCACTCGTTTTAAGTTCGGTTGACGTGATTAAAACAATTGTTCGATTCGACTCTCATGTTTTAAGCGAGTGTCGAACGCTCACTTCTCGAAGCTGTTTGATCACAAACAAGTTCGAGTTCACACTCGAGTGTAATCGAAAATTTGACACTCGTTGCAGTTCTCTGCTGGGAATAGTAATGGAAAGCAAATTGACTTGGAAACTCAATGTGGAGGAAAGGGTGAAGAAGGCCACCAATGCACTCTTAACATCGCAAAAGATGTTGGGTAGCACTTAGGGACTCTCACCAAGACTAAAACACTGGATTCTAATCTCAATCGTGCGTCCCATACTGCTCCAGAGAAGTCCACATACCTAAAGAAAAAAAAATTGAAAAAACCCAGCGACATGCACTTACGTGCATCACAGGGGCGCTTAGGACTACACCAACTAAGGCACTACAGACCATACTGAATGTCAACCCCGTGGACATACAGGCACGCCTAGTAGCAAAAAAGACTGCACAACGTCTTTGTACGATAGGCAACATGACTTTACACAATTACGGGCATAGTGCGATTCGAAGAGGGACCCAAGTCGAAACAGACTATATGAGCCCAAGGAACAATTTTAACTTCACGCCCACGCTCCTAGGAAAAGATAAATGGCATTCAAGAGCAGAGCAAACAGCCATTAACATATATACAGATCGCTCAAAAATGAGGGAGTGAGTCGGCGCAGCAGTGTACTGCGCCGAACCACCAATGAGCCTGTCATACAAACTCCCGGACCACTGCAGCATATTCCAAGCGGAGATATTCGCAATAAGGAAAGCAGCAGAAGCAGTCCTACAAACAAACACACGCTGGACAAAGTATTCATTTTCGTGGACAGTCAAGCGGCAATTAAAGCCTTGCAGGCACACAACATAAGCTCTCGGAATGTCCTGGTGAGCAGGGAAACGCTAGATGCACTCAGCACTTTTACAAAAGTGCGAATCTATAGGATTCGAAGCCATCAGGGCTTCGAGGGCAACGAGATAGCAGACACTTTGGCTATGCAAGGTGCAATAGGACTCAACAGTAATACTGAGGAAATTCCGATCTCCCTGCGATCGCTACACTCCATCATGGAAACACAGGCAGCAGATTCAGCAGCACTTAGGTGGACAAACGCCTCTGACTGCAGAATCTCTAAAATAATGTGCAAAACCTACGACGACAAACTAACGCAATATATGCTACAGCTACAAAGGCATGACTGCCGAAGGCTTGTGGGTCTTCTGACAGGCCACTGCCTTATCGGAGTATACGCGAAAAATCTGGACATAACGGACAACGGCGAATGCAGGAAATGTAAGGCTCCAGGTGTCAACGAAACGCAAAAGCACCTCCTTCGCAGATGTCCCGCACTAGCAGCACAACGACTGCGCCACTTCCAAGTTCCCTTTCTGGCATCGCTAGAAGAAGCCCCACTGAGGAACCTTTAGCGGTGTATAAGGTTAGCCGGTTCAACCTAATCTAAACTTACCTTTTTGGAATGTCAATTGCTATCTTCATACCAAATTTTGTAAAAGACGTGGGAAGGGGGGCTGGGGCGGTGTGAGTGGGCGTGGCATCCAAATTTGTTATGCAAATCTTTGGGGGTCGTTACCAATACCAAATTCGGTGACTCTTGCTCAACAACTCTGAAAGATACACGCATTTCCGCTTTTAGGGAGCGTCGGGGCGGTTGGAGGCGGCTAAGGCGGTATGGGTGGGTGTGGCATCCAAAGTTTTGATGCAGTTTTTTGGGCGTCACCATCACCTATCTTGGCAACAAATTTCTGAAATGCAAGGAGCTGTTGGCGGAATGTGTGGGCGTGGCTCCAAAACTTTGATGCAAATCTTTGGGGGTCGTTGCCAGTTATCTTCATGCCAAATTTGGTGGCTCTAGCTCAAACACTTAGAATGATACACGCATTACAGTTTTAAGGAGACGGTGAGGCCGAAGGGGGCGGCTATGGTATGGGTGTTTTTTGGGTGTTTTGGGTCATCATCACCTATCTTGTCACCAAATTCGGTGGCTCTAGCTCAAAAACTGTGGGAGATATAGGCTTTTTTGACTTCAAATGCCGGGGCTTGGGGCGGAATGGGTGGGCTTGGCTCCAAAATTTTTGATGCAGTTTTTTAGGGGTTGCTTGTAGCTATTTTCTCACCAAATTTTGTAGTTCTAGCTGAAGGAATGTGCGAAATATGTGGATTTATCGAATTTGAGTTATCGAATTTATCGATTTGCCAGCCCCCCCGCTTGTAGGCTGTGGCAAAAAGTTGCGAACATACGGACGGACAGACGAACGGACGGACACCATGACGAACATTACACAAACTCAATATACTCTTTACGTTCGGTAACGAGTAATAATAAATTGATTGGGTATTATTGACGTTTTGTGAAAACAATAACATTGCCAAAAAATTTGGTGACTCATAGCTCAAGTTTGTAAAACGAACTTGGGACAATATCAAAACCGAAAAAGAGCCTTTGCCAAAGGACGAATTTGGTTATGTCTGCAACCAAATTTAAGATTTTCCGATTAGATTTGGCCGGCCAAGACCTATCAAACAAAATTTGGTGACCATAGCTCGAAATTTGAAAAAGTCGAAAGCTCGTTTTTGTATAGAGTTTAAGGGGCGGCTGCACATCCGAACCCAACTCAATCTATCTTTATACCAAGTTTAGTGACTCTTCGAACATTACACGGTTGCTTATGGGCACACTGAATCCAACAATTGCAAAACAGCATAAGGCAAAGCCCAACAATTGATGTTTTTATTTTGGGGGTCGTTTTCGGCTTTTTTCTGACCAAATTTGGTGGCCTCCACTCAAAAAACCCGAAAAAAAACCAATCCCGTTTTTGAGGAGGGGGTGGGGGGGGGGGTGGGGGTATCGGTGGGCGTGGCATCCAAACTTTGGGTGCAGTTTTTAGGGGGTCACCACCACTTATTTTGGCCCCAAATTTGGTGGCTATAGCTCAAAAACTGTGGGAGATATGGTTTTTTTTGATTTTAAATGGATGGGGAATGGATTTGCGTGGCTCCAAATCTTATGACAGTTTTTTTGAACAAAAACTAAAAATTTTGAATGTTTTATCGCACACCGAAGCCAACAAAATGTCGAAAACAAACCATGACGGCATTGCGAAACCAATATACTCTTTACCTTCGGTATCGAGTATAAAAATATATATATGTTGAAAGCATCTGTGATTAATTAATTAAATCCGATCAATCTGCTACTAAGATTTCATTGCTTAGAAAATTTTGATTTAGCATGGCTCTCTTGTACATCTTCTTAGGGACCATGCTTAGAGGTATTTCAATATTATATATTGTACATAGCATACATTTTGAAGCAAGTAAAAAAAAAAGATAAGATTTATGTGTTATTTAACTTCCTTAAAGCTTGACGTAAAACTTAACATTAAAACTTTGAAATTATAAGTCCAACTTAACAAGCCAAGCTAAGAACTAAACTCGATTTTTAGAATGAAAATATTATGTCATATATCTCCTTTAGCTCAATTTCCAACGAAATAAATCGTGCCCCCAATAAATAAAACCACTCCTTCAGAGCAATTTATTTTTTTTTTTCTTTTATATTTATTGTATCAACTTTTTGTAATTCTCTATATATATATATATATATATAAATGTTTATATATTTTATGATATAGTGTTATTATTCCATTAGGTATAAATATATGTATATGTGTTTTTGTTTTGTATATAAACGTTTAAGTATTATTTGTTGATATTATTATTTTGATTTGCATGTTCGCACATGTACATGTATGTATGTTTGCGTTATTATATATGTATATGTATTTTTATATATGTATATGAATGTTCTCTACTATTTGTTAAACAGATTTAAATGTTTTGGATTTCATCATACTTAGATTTCATTAGCTTTTGCGATAAATAAATGTATTTAATCCATTACTATTTTTTTTTTTATATTTAGCATTGGTCTTGCTGCATCAAATAAAATACAATTTAATAAGATTATAGTCCTTAGTTTTGTAGTAAACGGTATCAAAAGATAGGTACAATTGAATTCGCTTATGATGATACATAAGCTACCACTAAAATAATTTTGGAGCTAGGTAAATCTCTTTGTCTACGTTTAGTCTACAAATGTTTTAAGAAAACATACGAGTGATAATTAATATTTTAATGTACACCAATAGTTTCAGTATTATTTTAATTGTGGATGGGTAAGCGAATTAGCTAAAGGTTTGTGTAAGAGATGTGCTTTGATGCTTTACAAATGGACATAACTCTGTCAACTGACCTAAGAGTTAGGAATTTGATATTAACAAGCTTCATAAGTATGTGTATGAAAGTGAAATAGAGTTGCGCTTACTACTTTGAATATGTATAATACATATATGTATTTGGGTCTTCATGTATAAATGCAAATTTATCAAATAAGGAGCTAATATAGCACGTAATATATGTATGTATATACATTTGTATATTTTGTATAATTTTCGTTGATTGTTTGGCTTTGTGTCTATCTTTATATCATTAAGTATTTTTTATTATTATGGCATTAAGAATACCGTTTTTATCATAGACAACCACTTGATGCATTGAAGACTATTTGGGATATGCTTGAATTGCTTCACTTTTTTTTAAATATTCTTTATATTTTCGTTTATTTTCATTTTTTTGTTGCTTATATGAGTATTAATATAAATAAAATATTCCAAAGCTGGCAGCTTTTATTGTGGTATTTTCAAAGAAAAATTGCGACTTGCCTGATAAACAGCAATAGTTCGAATATTTTGCGAATAGAATTTAATGGAACACGATATTTCTATTTTCATTTAGTTTTGATGTATGTAGGTCAAGTAAGATGCATGCATTTAAATTCGTTTTGAATATATGTATGTTATTTTAGCTTAAGACAAATTGTATATTGTTGCATTTGTATGGATATGTTTACTAATCATTTCATATGTTAATCATGATGAAGTTTTATGTAGCGTTTATCTAGGTGTAAGCCATTCTTTTTTTCTTAGCTCTTTTGGTTCATTCGTTTTTAACTTGAAACGGAGGGTTTAAAACTGTTGGTTATTGGTAGGACTTCTTTTCATGCTTCGGTTAGAAAAATATTCATAGTGGGTAACTTTTCTATACTGATTGTGAGCTGTGAAAAAATTGATATACATATATCTATGGATATACATAGTCAGTTCTTGCTATATGCACTAAATTAAATAAAATTTAAGTTTTCTCTTTAAGTTTGTGTTCTATTGTAAAAATAATGTATAGTATTCGTATATTTCAAGATTTTTATATTGTCAATAGTTAAAACAATGAAATTAGTTCGTTGGACGAAATGAAAAGCATAATTTGCTCCTATTGAATTTTTTATTTAATATTATTGCTGTGGATAATTTTAAAGTTCAAACTTGCGTTTGGTCTAATCTGATATTTTTTTGCTTGATTATTTATGTATGGTTAGACAATTTTTTGATTTTTTTGAAATCTAAAAACGAACGATAAGTTTGTTTTTTTTAAAAGCAATTCGAGCTGTATATATCGCTTTCACTTATGCGAATGTTTGTAGGTAAGTATCGTTTTAATTTGACTAGTAGCATAAAATGGATTTATATTGATTTATCTAGTAAACATCTCAATAAGTTGATTTATCAATCATACATATGCATTTATTGTTTGATAGTAAAGAAAATGTGGTCCATTTAGTGATCGTATTCGTCATTATTACATATCGGGGAAAACCAATTTAAGTAGTGTATCTACAAAAAAAAAAAAAAATAAACATGAAAAAGAAAACCTGAAATCCTGAAGTTAAAGAAATGATAAAAAACACAAATTTCAATAATGACAAAATTTTTAATATAAAACATTGCAGCACACTTTTAGTTAGCACATATTTCATAATACAAAATACATATTTATGGAATATTACTAGATCTAACTGAAATACAGTACATTTCATTCAGGCTGAAGTGATAAATAATTTTCCAGTTAAATTCTTATAAAATATGCTTATGCATTTCTTCTTTTAAACGTATACAAAATATAAAGTACATGGGAACCTCGAAAACGTTTATAATCTATTGTTGCCTTGTTCTGAAAAAAGTGCATATCTATAACAATTTTGCAAGTGCTCGCTGTTGATTATGCATTTATTATTACATTGGTTATAAGACTCTTAACTATAAATATTTATTTTATATTTCTGCATTATTTTCAGCTTTTAATATGTATCATTCATTCACTTACTATTATTGACATATCTCATAACTATAATAATAAAAAACTTTCAGCATTCATTTTATCTTTCTGCTTCCGTTCCGTTTTGTATATTCATATGTGTAAATATCTGTATGTATGTACCACGATGTTTTTATATGTTAGTTGTGTGTTGTAATTATATTTATAGGTATATTTGTATGTATTTAATAGTATTTGTATACTGTTTAGAATTTGCTTGCACGCCAGCCACTATATTGAATAACTATCCATAAGTTGGGTTTTTATTGCATCTGTAAGTATCGAATCTTGATTATTTCCTTAAATCCACGCAGGTTTTCTCCGTATTTGTGGTCGTCGTCGTCGTTGTATTCGTCGTCGTGCTGCTGCTCGTCTCATCCAAGTCATCGTTGATTAGCTCGATTTCCTGTTCAGTGATGATAGTGACCAAATTGTTGGCGCCATCTGTTTTCAAATAAACCCAAAATCAATTTTTTAGAAAGGTATCGAAGTAATCTTGTTTTTAATTCATTTGTATTTTATTAACAACATTTATCTTTGTATTACCGCTTAGCATTCCATACGCTCTAGCCAAGATCTATAGTCGTTAGGTGGGCAATTGCAATGGGGAATTAAGCAAGAGAAATTTCACATTAGTTTTTCTGAACAGAGTTTGGCCAACAAACAAAAAATGTACAAACAACATCGAAAGCAAAGAAAGTTACAAATATAGCTATTATTAACTACATCTCAACAAAAAAACAAATCAACCAACCGAGGAACTCAAAAAAGAAAACTACTTAAAATTGAAATGAATTAAATCATAGTCAAGTTATGTTCCCGCACCATTCATGTGTTGTTGTAACAAACTGGAGTGCGGAGGAGGCGGCGGACGTCCATCATCACCCAAGTAATTGGATGTTTGCATTGGAATGTTTGGCATATCAATGCCACCGTTGCCAGTTAGGATTCCTCTCTGCGCATGCTGCTGTTGCTGATGTAGGGCGTTTAAGGCGCCGCTCAACTGATTCTGATGATGCTTAGCACCCAGATTGGCCAGCTGTGGATGCTGCTGCAGATCATTATTCAAACCAGGCAGCATAATGCCCTCTGCATATGCATATGGTAAGTAATGAAAGGGATTTGCAGATACGTTTATTAGTCGATCAAAACAGGGTAAACAACTAACATTTTGCTTAAACAGTGCTATCAACACTATAAGTCCCATAAACAAGCAATCAAATCGGGGACAGTAATTGTTATTCGTTTTCATTTTTCTAAAACAACCTCATATTCTCTTTTCTACTACATATATTTCAGAGAGATTAGAGGCGAGATTTTTCTTTAAAATGAATATACTACTTAAAGGTATTGGTTTATCCAAACGTCAAAATCAAAACATTCTATGCTAAGTTCATGGTTTTTTTTTTCTTGTGAAAATAATCACTAAATACGGCCCCTTCTTAAAAATATTTTTGACTTGTTCGTACTCATATAACATAAAAGTATGCATTGCACTTACTTGAACTGTGCTCATAGTGGCCATTCTGCTGATTCATCTTGGCTGGAGAGTCCGTGTTCAGCTGCGAGGCAGTCACCGATCTCGTTTGCAATGTGTTTGGTTTAGAACTAAGCGCTGATCCTGGTGCGCTGGGAAGTCCGCTGCTGCCACCGCCTCCACCACCATTTGGCTCATCAAGTAGCTGGCGAAGACGTTGAAGTTGCGCTTCCAGCTGGCGATTGTGATCCTCGAGTATTTGCATGCGCGCCTCCAATCGACCCTTGTGCTGACGAAGAAGCTTTGCCTCTGCCATCATGTCCTGCTAAAGAGGCAAAAGACAACACAAAGTTACTTTGATTTATTTTAAATATATATCTTGGGAACTTACCTGTCCGTGCTCGCCCTGATTGGCCAGACCCGTCATGCTGGAGCTGGAGTGTTGCATGCCGTTAGAGTCATCGGGAGTGCCGCTCTGTTGCTTGCTGCACAGCTGTTGGTACTCAGCCTGCAGATTGGAATTTTCTTCCTCTAGGTCGCGTATGATCGCTTCCAGCTCCTCGCGCTGCTCAGCGTCCATGGCGGCCATCACCTGTACAGGTGACTTGGGTGCGCTGCCATTGTTCGTTCCAGGAAGCGCCTGGCAATACTGTGCTATCAGCTGATGCTCGTCATCGCTGTCTGGTGTCGAGTTGGAGCCAGTGCCTCCGTACTCCACCTGCGCCAATCTCGATGCATACATCTCCAATCGGGAGTGCATGTCGCTCTGCAGCTGATGCGTCGTATGTTGCGGACTGGGCGCTGGACTCTCAAGTGCATCGCCTACGAAAATATAAACAAACTTATCTTAGTCAATGCTTGACAATTATAACTTTTTTTTTGGAGGAGCAATATATGAGAGATATATTTTGCACCTTTACGGCCTAAAGCTCTTCCACCAGACTCAGCTCCTGCACAAAAGCAAGTATTTAAGAGGGCTTAAGGGTTTCTTGGTCATTTATTTGGATGATATGTTTTCCTAGAAAACTAACTTATTTGTTTCTTCTTACAAATAACAACATTTCTAGTTTAACAAGTAGCTTTATGCATTTGTTACTACTGTATTTCAAATACCCAAGTTCCTTATAAGTTTTAAAGCAGTGTACTTACCCTCTAGAACACTCTGCACTGGCAGATAGCCGACGCGTGGGTGTTTCTTAAAGTATTTGCGACTCTTGAATTTGTTTTTGAGCGCGCGCGTGAAATCGCGTACATCTTCGGTGGATGTGGTCTAAAGAAAGATAAAAAACAGTTAAAGACTATGTTTTCTGTCTTAAGCATCCGTATACAAAGCTTACGCACCGTTGTACAGTATTCATGCATGGGATGCGTCAGCTTGTGGTTCTTGGCATTGCGTCCAAAGAAGAAACACTTTTGGCACATGTCGAAATTGAAGCACTTGAGACAGCGATACCGGAAGCCAACAATTGGGTACTCTTTGCATATGTTGCACTTCGCCTGATGCTTAGCAGCTTCTGCGGCAGCCAGACGATGCAACACTGGCAGCCACACGAGACTCTGTGGCTCGTGCTGCAGCCAGCCTAGGAAATGCTGCAGTTCTATTGAAATTTCCTGATTTCCATCAATGGCCTCCTGCGAGATACCCGCCTGCTCCAGGCACGAGCGCACCGATGGCTCAATATTAGAGCCACCAAAGGCGGCGACCTCACCCAGTTGACGCGGCACCTGTTGTTGTTGATAGATCAATAATAAGCTAAATTCAATATGCATATTGTTTTATACTCTTACCTGAATGCAGTCGTGCAGCAACAGTCCCAGACGACGCTGATCTGCCCTTCGCTCCGTGTCGGCCACAAGGCGAAACAGATAGCGATACTTTTCCTCGAGGTGACCCCTGCAGAGTAGGACGAGTCCCACCTTGAAGCTAAGCACACGTATTTGTCCCGTACGCTGTGAGTCATACACATTCAGTATCCAGTTGATGGCCAGGTCGAGCATTAGCGTCAAATCAATTTTATCGATTGTCACATAGAGCGAATGCAGCACCGTTGTCATATCTGGTATATCGATAAGTTTATCGTTTTGGGCCCGGAGTCCGTGACGATCAAACGATTCACAAGCCGTGGCCATTGAAATGCGATCAAGTGCTACAATTAAATAATAGATGCATACATTTTATTTAAGGAATACTTATAATCGATATTAAAGGGAGACGTTTAGCGAATATGTTTGAAAAAATTCATTTTTCTATGACAGATAACAAATTATTTGATTATATATCGTCGTCATTAAACGACATTATTCAAATCTGATAGCCAAGTTAATATATATATCATAATAAGATTTTATTTTTAGTGTAACGCATAATTCTTTACAGAATATTTTACCCAAAGGACCAACTGCCAGCTTTCGATGTGAAATAAAAATACTTAAAAGTAAACGAAAAATGTGACTAAATTATTTGTTGTCTGCATTATTTTACTAAAATTATTTCTTTTTAACCAAAAAATTAACGGGCTTGAGAAAGTTCCATTGAAGAAATTTGTGAGTTTCAATGACAAAGTTTAACACAAAATGACATCCTATTATCGCAATTACCCCCTAATGTTATTACGCCTAGCATTAAGAACCAGTGTCTCAAGCCGGATACTTACCCAGTCGGGTTTGGACGGCTCTTAGCTTCATGGCCGTGCGATAGGCTGAGAAGCGAATCTCATTGAGGTCAGCCAGTCCCTTCATCAGTTCAATCATCTCCGGGTGGTCCCAGTGTGTGGTTTCTCGTTCGTGGCTGCATTTTGAAACGAGAGTTGGGTTCAGTTTTAATTGGCTGTCGTTTAAGGGGAAGGTGTACTGGGATACTTACTCGATGTAGTAAGGCACATTGGCTGCGGTTGTGGCACGTTCCCAGGGAGGCTTAACACTTTGCCCCAAATTGGGTAATGGCCCAATGGTGCCACTATTCGATGTATTGCGTCCATCGTCGCCGTTCTCGTGTGTATGATTTGCACCAGCCTGGCACAGAACCTTCTGACGCTCATCCATCGCAATTTGCAGCAATTTCATGCTATAACAAGCAAACAACAAAAAAATTGGCAACGAATCTTCAAACCAAACCTCATAGCTCACGCCTACCGTGTGTTCAAATCCTCCAGCTTGGACAAACATGGCGTCGGCACAAGCACCTGATTGGCGGTGAAGAACGATTGCTGCTCGTTGCAGTCATCTAACAATGCACTGGCCGTTGTCATCTTATCCCGGAGTCGTTGCAGCTGCTGCATTTGTTCATTTGCCTCACCCACAGATGTAGGCGTCTGCCAGGCGTTTTTTGTTTGCTCAGCCAAAGCGACACGTGAACTCAAATCCTCTAGCACTTTTTGGAATTGACGCATTTTCTGCAAGTAACAATGATAAGCACTTAGTAATGACTGTACATTTTGGGAATTTGGAATTATAAATATTCCTTGTTAAAATAAACCTTAAACGCATTATGAATATAATTAGTTGAATATAACATCAGTCTCACACGAAATACTTGGGACCTATAGATAGTGAAGAAATTCATTAAGATAATGTTTAGAATTTTTACGAGCCCTACATTATCTGTATTTTATTTGCTAGTTTGATGTTTTCTTCAAAACGTCGATTAGCTAAGATTTCTATTCAGCTTTTAAATCATGTACGCAATATTTGAGACAGCTTGAGTTTATCCACCCGTTTGCTAAGAGAATTTTGTAATTTGTGCATGAAAATATTTACACTTGAGTATTTAGTTTGCCATAAACCAAATAAAATCCTCTTAACATGCATTTAAATGTGTGGGACTTCTTCTGTTGCCAGACAAGCTTCCTTTAAATTAAGTTTATCCTTAGTATTTGTGTGAGTGTGTGAATACATGTTTATATATGTATATATTTGACAAGCTCATAGCATGTTTTTACACTGCCTGGAGTCTTGAGTCATTTCTTCTTTTCATAGAAAGCTTATGTGCAAAAAATTGATTAAGCAAGCGAAACTAACATTAGCTAAAATCTACAAGTATAAGTAATTAACATAAGTACACTAAGACACACACACACACACGCATACGTCATTAAATTTATACACATTTTGCGCTCACAGCGTTTCTTATTCATTGTTTGTTGCCTACTTTTCGGCTGGCTTGCTTAATTTTCTCACCACGAATCACCGAACTTTAATGGCAATGAGTATACTACACATACGACACATTGCTCGCATTGTTTCTGTGAATAATGATGTAATGTGTTTATGAACGGACATTGTTGTGGCTGAATTAAGCGAGATGCAATTTAAAGTTAAACATACCATCCATCCCTCTCTCTCTCTTTCGCTGTGTGTGTCTTTGCTGCTTGGTGTAGATGGTCTCTCCATTAGCAATAAAAGGCAAGAGGCGGAAGGTCCGCTTGAACTTTTGAGAGCAGGAGATATGAAGGAAAGAGTGTTGCCGCTAGGTGGAGGCAGGTAAAAGTCGTCGTTTGAAGTTGCCAATTTGGACGCTTTGTAAGTGGAAGCTGGA
Source organism: Scaptomyza montana (assembly GCA_018904305.1). Lineage (NCBI taxonomy): Eukaryota > Metazoa > Arthropoda > Insecta > Diptera > Drosophilidae > Scaptomyza > Scaptomyza montana. Next base: position 1,104,356 of record JAEIGR010000048.1, read on the forward strand.
AGCTGGCAGCATGCAGCTGTTGCAAGCATGGCACACGTTTCATTTTGCACATTTTCATCATTTTCGCTTTTCAATTTCGCTTTTTCAGACCATTTGGTGCTGAATAGCTGTTGTTGTCGTCCCCATCGGAGTTTTGCAACAAAAACTTTCATTGTTGCCATTTTGCATGCAACAAGCAAAATGCATTTACCTGCTCACAGCTCCAACTTTTTAACTTTGCCGCAGTGCAACAAGCATTCACCAGGATGCTCGTTTGCGAGGATACCCATGCGCCATGCACCATGCACCGCCTCGCCATTTACTCTATTATTTCATTTAGTTATAGTTATTTTCCTGCTTCTGCTGCTACTGTTGCATAACTATCTTTTGCCTCCTCTTTATGTATATACATTCTCATACATAAACATATATGTAATTCGGTTTTCTTAAAGTTTGTGTTTATGATTTGAACTTTTGCAGCTTCTGCTGGCATCTCAGGGGCAAGTTTATGCTCTATAATGCAAACATGGGCAATGTACGTGTCGTGTGCTGTTGTGTTGTCTGTTGGTCTGCCTCGATTCTGGAGTCGAATGGAGTACATCAGAACGGACAATTGCAATAGCATTGTTTACCATTAAACTTTTACTTCAAACTTTAGTTCATGTTTGTGGGTGGTGTGGCACTCTTAATGTTTTTGTTTTGATTATTTGAGGCTTGTTTAGAAAATAAGAAATTATAAAATATATTCTATGCAAAATGCATTTCAAATGTATTCAAAATTTACATTTTAGTGCAATAAGTCTGAGTAGATTTAAGTAAATAAGAAATAAGTAAATATTTATTATTATTTAATTATTTTCGTGTTGTTGTTCTGCCTAGTATTTTATTCAATTTACACTTAGTCTAAAGTCAATGGTGATTGAAAAAAACATCAAATTCATCTATGAATTAATGATGATATGATTCCTTGCTTGCTTTATATATAACCGCTCAAAATATTTGTGGTATTAATCTAATTAACGCAAACTATCCTAGGATTCTTTTTGTTATAATTAATGTTTTGTTACAAACATAAATCAATCTGTTTTCCCCCATTCAGTTTTGTGCTTTTGCTATTTCAGTGTTAACATAACTGAAGTTGCAATATTCTGCGCTTTATTGTTTTTCCTCAATGAGCTACAACAAGTAAAGCCAACCCTTTGCGTATCTGTTTTATCAGCGAAAAAGGGGCAGCTGCAGCAATAGCAAGAGTAACAAAGTAGACAGGGAATACGATACTGAGGCTTCATTTGTTGCCGCAACGTTGGTTGGCCGCTTCAATCAATAATTTGATGTTTACATTAAAAATATCCAGCGTGGCACGCCCCATATAACGCCGCTCCCCACTCCGTGCTGTCCACTTTGCTTGCAGCAACACTAATTAGTGGCAACAAGGCAACGTAGCCGCAACAAAGGCATGAAACCGTTTGATATCAAAGTCATTAGAAGAACAACAACACGTCTGTCGATAGAACAGGGCATTGCACTTTTAGCGCCCGTTATGTCAGCAAAAAACTTTTTGCAGTTTTAATCAACAGGAAGAAAGCCCAAAGCAAAAGCCCTGAAAGATGCGTGAATCCTTGTAAAGTCAATAAGCCCACCTACCACCTGCCCACATAGCTAAGCTCGGTTTCTCTTTGAGTACCAGTACAAAAGTGCAACACGACGAAAGTTATTGCGTGGCAGCAGCAGCTTATGCGACTCCATCTTGGCAAGTTAAAAAAAGCCAAAGCATACCTTCTATGGCATCTCAGCAGGTTGGTCAGTTGACGAGTTTAGCACTTAAGGGCATCCAACATGGAACACAGTGATAGCTAGCCAGAGCTTGCCATTCTTATTAAAAATGCCTTCATTTACTCTTAGAGTGCATTTTATGGCGTTCGCTGTCATTTGGCATTTCAAATGGATAAGCAGTTAAACAAAAGGTAGTGGCATATCAAATTTACTTCTTTTGTCGTCGGGATTTAAGCAGTTAAGCTTTAAGCTTCAATTGACAACTGTTAAGTAAGTGGGTCAAATGACATCACATACATAATACCACCAAAAACATTTTAATAGCCTTTTACTTTTGTTTAATGTAACGAACATTTTTTAAATTATAAATTAAAAGATACTTAAAAGATAACGCAAAATCTTTATTGAATACATTGTGTATTAAAAAGTCTTCCCTAAAGTGAAATGCTTAAATAACTTTCATTTGCTTTCCTTTTGGGCTTGTTTAAGTAAGTTTAAATAATTGAGATTGTAATTGAAAGCATGCCGCTTTAAATCGTGCAATTTTATCTCGACGAAAAAGTGCCCCTAAGTCGTATTAACAGTCGGCAATGAAAAACACTTGTATTAATCCGAGCGTCAGACAATCCTTTACGGGCTTTAAATTAATCAAGATTTCTTAATGTAAGCCAAGCGAAAGCGTGGGAGACTTAACAAGGTGTTTGTATTTGTAATCTGTAAGACTTAAAATATATGTTATTTCGGCAAATTATACAATCTATCTACATTATACACAAAGAATTTACATTAAAGTTCCACAGCCTGTTATTTTAGCCAGTACACAAACCTCATTTTCATCGCGCAACATGTCGACAATTTGTAGAAACATGCGTTCCGCATCGTTTTGTGGATCGCAATTGGAGTACGTGTCATCCATGAGAGTGATGTCGCCAATGCGACAATGAAGCTGCTCCTCCGACGACGATGAGTACAGCGACAACATGTTGAGTCGTTGCTGTTCATTGGCAACATGCTGCAGCGCAACATCAACTTTAACTATTGAATGAGAGGGTCGTGCTGTTGCTGCTGCTGCTGTCTCATCATCGGCATCTGCCTCATCACAGCCACTGCTGCTGAGCTGTGAGTAACTGAGACTCAGTTGACTGCTCTCATCGTGCTCTGCCTCCCCATCATTATCGTGATCAATCTCCATTTCGAGCTCCAGCTCATGCTCCAGCTCTGTGCCGCCTGTCCCACTATCCCCGCTCTGAGAACTCGGCTTGGCAGCAGCAGTTGTAGCTGTTGCAACAGTTGTAGTTGGAGTTGAAGTTGCTGCTGATGCTGCTGCTGTATTTGCCACCACCACTGCCAGATGGTTATAGGCTTGTGACTCTCCGCTGCTGCTGCTGCTGCGACTGCGACGCTTTATGGAGCGTAGAGGGGAAAGAAAACGGCGACGTGTGCTGCTGCTGTTGGTGGGCGTGGCATATGGAGGCAGCTGTAGTTGTTGTTGTTGCTGCTGCTGCTGCTGTTGTTGTTGTGATGGTGCACCCGAGTAGCGTTCCAATGACCTTGACTTGCTATGATTGCTGTATATCGTCGCACCTCCCCCTCCCTCTGTCACAGCTCGCCTCTCCAGCTGCTTTCTGCTTGCGTCGATGCGATGAGCATTCTCTATAATTTCGCCAGACTCATCGCTGGAGCTGGAGATGTTCGACATTGTCGCTGCCGGCGTTGTTGCAGCAAATAGTCGCATAGTTGCAGTTGTGGCAGCTGTGGTTCTTTTTGTGTGTTGAATTAATTAATCTTCCTACTATTATGCAGATTTTAGGTTTACTCGTTGTTGTTGTAGTTTTGTTTTAGTTGTTCTTATTCTTAGGCACTTTGCTGCATCGTTTTAGGGCACATTCTTGCGTAATGGAATGTTTTCTATTTATTTATAGACCGGTTAGACAGGAATATTTTCTTGCACTTTTCTTATTATTATTTTTTAGCTGGACCAATATAGCAAAACAGGCATAAGGCAAATGGCCAGACAACTACTACAACTAAGAACGTTCACTAAGCGAAAAGTTCGCCTCGAAATTTGTATGTGAAATGTTATTATATTCCGGATTTACTAATTATTAACCTAAAGAAAACCTTGTTTTCTAGAAATCAACAACATTAAGGAGTTTCACATCATTTAAATGTCATATTTATCTACATATGTATACACTATATATATACATATATATGTGACTCGTAATCTTCCGATGCAAATAAGCCACTCAATTACGCCGAAATTTCACAGGCCCCCCTCCCCAAACGACTTGTCAACATTCTCTAGCGGTAATTATCCAAACATCTTGGAATGTTTAATAAACACGTTGTTGTTGTAGTTGTTGCTCAAGCTGTTTGTTCTTGTTGTTGTTAATTGTGGGGACGGGGAAAAAAGGTTGTCGGCTGCATTTTGTTTGCACAATTGCTGGGCGTGTGTGTAAATTATGTTGGGCAATATTTGACTATAGATAAACTCGTCAATGTTTCAGACATCAAGTTAAGGTGTTCTGCACATAGCCGAGACATTATTGCTGTCGCAGTTTTCGACCTTTATGAACAATGTCTTTGCGAGGATGTTTGTTAGGGAAAACCAACAGAAAAGGTGAGAAAGTTTAGTGGAACACCACGCAGTATGCAAACGAGAGAACGAAAATTGGAATCATAAAGAGAGTACATTCATTTTAGTACACATTCAAGATTGCATCTTTTGGTAAATTAAGTCAATATGTTTAATGCTGTTTTAATATTTCAACCATCACACAGGGACGAAGAAGAAGCTTCTGTTTAGGGGCAAAATCATGCTAAGTCTTAGAAGGTTAGAAAAAGCAAGTGAGTGAAAAAATAAACCATCTTATGAAACTGAACTAAACTCAAAGGCAGTAAGAAGTGTTAAAACTTATAACTAAACAATGACACCACAAAAAATGAAATAAAAATGCCAAATGTATGTTTTTTCTAAGAACGTGGAGTGTGAACAGAGCGTGATGAGGGAAAAGATGATATTTCAGAAAGAAGTGACAAAAAGCACAGTAGACGAAAGCTCATTAAAATTCTAAGCCGTACAGCAAAACAAAGTTTGAAACAAAGTCAAGAACGTGAGGGGGGTGAAGCGAGCTTACTAAAAACAAGCAAAAGCTAACAAGCCATTGACAGACAGGCCCGTCGACCCCCTTCCGCTCTTTTCAACCCGATGAGTGCGACCAGTTAAGAGAAGTTCTTGAACAAAAAGGAGAAACAAAAATACAAAAATACCGGAATACCGTCAAGTAGTGCCGGTAATGACATTGTAACGGTATTTATTACAACATTACGACGAATGACAAGTGTCTAATTAGTTGTGCCAACATGTTTGCCCGCTCCTGCCCCCCAACTCTGTTCCAATCTGTTGTTGTTTGTTTGGGAAATGCATAAATTAAAGTTGTTCTTTCTTTTAGTCTTCGCCACAGAGTTCAAATGAAAATTAAAAACAAAAAACCCTAGCTGAAAAGACTCTTTCGTCTCTCATGTCATTGGGATTGGGAAAATAATTGAAAATCTACCACACACATTTTACATTTTTCGCACATACAGTTTCCTGATTGCAATTTATGTGCAACAACATGTTTTTGTGGCACAAGCGTGTTGCGTGTGCAGAAGCAAAAGCAAAAGCAAAAAAATGTATAGCAAAATTAGCAACTATTATTTGACTTATACATAATTTGTTATTCTTGAATGCTTTACAAATTATTTACATGCATGCAGTCTGCACAGAAAATGCATTTGATTGATGCACTATGACGAACATGAGGAAAATATCAATGAATTTCACTTCTCGCCCGCTTCTCTCTCTCTCTCTCTCTCTCTTTCTCTCTTCTAAATAATAAAATATGCATACGGTATCAGCTCGGGGCAAGTTGCCTTGCATACAAAGTCCATGTGCGAGAATGACAGCATGCCGCATTGATGTTTGAATAAATGCTGGGATGCATACTGGAATGTTTTTCTCTGTTTTTTTTTTTTATTGTGCAGCAAAAAACGCTCACGAATCGCTGCGAAACATGGAAAATAGAATGATTTGTGTGTGGTTGTGGATTGTGTAATTGAATAACATTACAGAGCACTTGTATGCAAAGTACTTATGGGTGGATTTACATGTGCATTGATTTTGTATGGAGCAAACCAAATTGTAAGCATGAACTACTCAATATTTTGACATGTTATAAATCCAAAAATAAAACCTATTTTTCGTTTGCCTCAATGTCGAATTGTCAAACTGTTTTGTGATTCGCAGCACATTTACAAAATGTTGTCTTTCGTTAGATTTAGTACGTTAACTATTTTAACAATTTCACTTTCAACTCAACTAATACAAAATGCGCAGCACATGCTAAAGTTTTTAGTGCCATGAAAACAATACGCAAAACACATTTGATATTATTCGCCTGAGTTTGGTTTTTTATGTGAAACCACAGGCAACAATTTTCGAATTCGAATTTATAATCCGTTTACCTGCGCCAAAAAATCAAGCATCTTTTTCCTTTTGCTGCTTTTGTTGTTATTTTGTTTATCAACAACAAATTCCAAAACTAATTAAGTGGCCCAAAGCTTTTTTTGCCCCGGGCCGAAGACAATGCGAATAGAAAGCCTGCGGTCACATCTATAACTCGACACGATCTCCAAGTGTCTTTTTTTTAATGTGAGAGACAAATTTTCGAGCGTTAAGCAAAAGGGCAGAAACACAATGGCAGAGGGAGTGAAGTAGAGATCAACAACCGTGACAAGAATACAAGCATGGAAAGTAAAAAAGCAATTGCAATAGAAGTGCTGATTCATAGACCACAATCAAACTGTAACGAAAATTGTGCATTTAAATCCGAAGCCACGAACTGATTCAAGACTTAAAGCCCGCCCAGAAATCGAAACCACAGAGCAATCGTTGCCTTGTATAAGAAATGTGGCACGTGCCTTGGATAGTTGTTAATTGATTAAAGCACACTAGTAAATAAAATAAATATTAAAGGTTTTTTCAAAACTGATTGAGCTTGTGCTTTTGGAATATGGCATTTTTAATCAGTCAGTGTGGTAATAAATTTTGATAATTTCTTGAGTTATTGCCAAGACTCCTTAAGCCAACGACTTTGTATACAGTGCATTCAACTCTACAAATTAATTCCGAAAATTGAAAGAAAAAAAAAAAAAATACAATTGTTATGCAAATATGCAACCGGAAATTTTTGTCTGGTGTTTTAATTCAATTTCATGTGGTTCGGTGGAAATGAAGTAGTAATAAAAGCAAAAGTGCATAATGTGCTCCAACTGCTCTTACTTGATCTCACTATTAAACATTTAAAGCTTTTGTTATCGGCTTGTTTCGCTCTGTTTTGCATTTTGCTTTTCAAAGTGCCAGCTAAACCTTTCCCGAATACTACGAATAGTAATACTTGTTCTGGGTGCCCGGCCATGCATAATTTTTTCAACTCTGAGCCGTGAGCGTTCGTTCTATTGTATTTTGTTGTTCTTGTTGCTGTTGTTGTTGTAGTGCGTAGTAAATCGTAAATCGTAACTTGAAATGCATTTCTTGCCGAGTGATACACACAATAGGAAAGCGGAAAATGTGTGGGCGTTGCGTTTGGGTTTTGTTTTGTTTCAAATGTGCTTTGTTCTCTCTCTCTCTCTCTCTCTCTCTCTCTCTCTCTCTCTCTGTCGGTTTTAAATGGACGTGTGGTTCTGCATAGAAGGCCATAGGGCAATCCATACGAATATGTATGTACGATGGCACATCTTTTCTCTTAGAAAAGCAGACAGTTTGAACGTAAGAACTAATGAACTTGTGTCATATCTAGCGATAACGAATGCAATTTGCATAAATAAACTTTAAGCATTTGTACCAAGATATCATCTAAGAAGTAAACTAATATTTATTTGTAACTACGCCAGCAGCAACTTCATTTAATTAAGCATTCTAAATACTCGTTTATATTAAACGATTGTCGATTGTAAGCTCCCTTTCACAGCTCAATTGGTTAATACACTTTATATGTGCTTTAAATTTTCTCAAACAAAACAATCCCATAACACAATTTTGCATCGAAATATGGAATTTAGAAATCTTATGCGTTTGTGGTTGACTGCACCATGTCTCTCATAGCTGAAAAAAGGGGTGTGACACATGCGTCATGCACCAAGTGGCAACCACAAACACATTTGGCGTCACCGAAATGCACAACTCAAATTGGTATTCGAAAAATTATATGAAATGTAAATTGCGACTTTTTGTTGCAGGCAGCTAGCTGTGCCGTACTACTTTTGACCAGAAAAAAAAAAAAAAAGAAATCAATTGAAAACGTTGGAGTCTGTCGCAACCGACTGCGAAATACTCTAATACCAGTTTTCATTTGCTTACAAAAAGGATTATGATCTTTGGGGAATGTCTTCAGCTATGTTTCCACAAAATCACGTGGTTCTACCACAAAAGCTGTAGTGGGCGTGGCATGCAATTTTGTAAGCACGTCTTGTTAAAATGTCATCAGTTATCCCTCTAATAAATTTTGTGAATCTAGGTCAAAAACTATGAAAGATACACGCCTTCCCCTTTTTAAGAGGCGGGGCTGGGGGCGGCAGTTGTGTGCGTAGTATTCAAATTCTTAATGCAGATTTTTGAGGGAATTTTCAGAATCTAGCTGTTGAAATGTGAGAAATATTTGCATTTTATCGATTTGTTAACCGAGATGTATCGACCTGTTATCGAATTACCAGTCCCCAGTGAACGAAGCAAATATATTTGCAAAGTATTAAGTTTCTAGCTTTAAGGGTATAGCAAGACACCCTTACGGACATTGCACAAAACCAATATACTTTTTATCTTCGGTATCAGCGTATAAAAAGCTGTTAGCAAACTGACTTGGGGTTCACTTTGACCATGGCCAGCAATAAAAGTCAAGAGTGGCAAGCGATTTGGCACAATTTATCACAAACAAATGATCGCAACAAACTAAAATGCAGAAAAGAGAATAAGAAATTGAGAGCGAAACTAGGAATGGCAATGGGAAATTTGAATGGGAGAATACGAAGGAATTGGAAAGAGGTCACTTAAATTCAAGGATGACGGGCCCCGAGGCGAGGGCGTGGCACATTTTTCGCGCCGCATCGAGCGTTTAAAAGGCTTTTGGTTAAGCGAATTTTCATATCAATTTCGACGGTTTGACGCTTTGAGGTGGCTTGCTTGTGGAATGGCAAATAGAATCAATTGTTGAATTTACCACAGTCAAGAGAAAGAGAGCGAGAGAGAGAGAGAGAGAGAGAGAAAGGCACAGCTTCTTGGGGCGAAAAATAAGGTGGAAAATTTACAAGATGTTTTCGTTGCGATAAATAAAGTTGCAAATGTGAGCTGCATCAGCTGCCAGGCAACTCAATTCAGGCACCCCCTCCTCTTATTGCCAGGATGGTACACACTTTGCGTATCCGCCTGACAGCAATTTGCCACAAATTGCTGCAACGCATACAAATACAAATTGAAGCTATGTGGTTATGATTGTGTGTGTGTGAGTGTGCGGATGGGGGGTGATCAGAAACTGTTCCAAGTGGTCCAGATAAAGCCTTAAGACTTGTTTATTGCATTGTCAATGGCAAAAAAGCCTTTTGATTTCGCTATTCTTGCTATTACACTCTCCGCTCATACACATTACCTCACTTGTGCGAGAATACAAATACTGCTAAACAATGCTGCAACTAGTTGCGATTTCAATGGGGCTTTGGTCAAAAGTGGGTGGAGTAGTTACTTTGGAGTGCATTGTGTGTGGTCTGACCAGAAAACTGGCTTTCTGCTTGTCCATTGTTTGTCAGCATGGCATGGTTATACCAATTAATTGCCATAATTTATGGGTAAAAGATTTGGCATTTTCATTTAACGTTAACTATTTTGACCGAAACCTTAATAAGACAAATCTTAAAATGAGGAGACATTTTGGGAAGTGAAATGATAAAAGAAAAGGCTTCTAAAATTAATATGCTCTACATCTAAACATCTTATGTTATAAGTATACATTCCATGCATTTTATTTAAGATTGCTAGTTTATTTGTAACAATAATCTGAAAGTGTTTGCTTAGCAATTAAATGCATAAATCGGAAGAAGAATTGTATTTCTATTTATTATTTAAATAAGCCAACAGTAATGAGTAATTAAAATGTTTTTTCGTCTTTTGTACTCTGTAACCTTTTAAACAGTTTATCGAAGGAAAAAGTCTTTAAGTCTTTAGAAAGAACACATTTAATAGGTTTAATATATTCGCCACTGAATGTTACGATTGACTGTATATATACAATGATAAGATTTGATTCAAATAGCCCCAACGCAGCGCAGACGACGACGCATTTTGATGAATAATATATAAGTATTCGAGATGTGCGACGCATGAAATGTGTTATGATGGTACTAAGACGAAAATTTATGACAGTAGTAAAAGGTTATCATCATGATAGAGGAGCAGTGGCAAAAGTTTAAGGCAGTTAAGGGTTGCCTGAGTGTGTTTCAAACAGTCCGAATTTTACAATTAAATCTGCCCTTATGCACAAATATACACTGCGACAGATTTGTTAGTTAATCTATCCAATTAGCAAAGTACAAGCTTGGTAGCTATTGTTTAATTTTTTTTCACAGAATCCTGCTTGCCTTTGTAATACTTTAAATGAAAAAAAGTTTTACAAATCATAATATGGGAACCAGTTAACGTGCGAGCACTCGTATCCATGTTCCATTGTTTGCCAAAATTATTTCATAATCACAATTTTTAACAAAACTTTTCATGGCACACACCTAGTGCCCGGATGTTCTACGTTGCTTGGTCTGTCTACTTAAGTCTGCTACTCCTTCGATTGATGCCATGCGGGTTGGTTGTTTTTCCTTAGCATACGCACTCTAGCACACACGTTTATGGCATTGAGTTTTCATTTTTGTTGGGCAATGACAAAAATGAAGCATAATGGATAAAACTAAGTGCAAGTGCAGCAGACAGTAGAGGAAAGAGAACAGCGAGAGCAAAGAAAGTCAGTGAGTTAAGTAAAAATAATGTCAAAGCTCCGAAAGTTAATCTGAGAGCGGAACTTTTCCTTTGCCGCAACTAGCTAACCATAAAACCATTAATAAAGTGTTTTCAATGGCTTTCAGTTTACTGCAAAGGCATCGACAAAATGGTGGCTTCGATGCCTGACAAAAGCTTTTGTGTTGTTGGCAACATTGCAACGTTTACCGCAATCGCTGGATAAACTTGTCAGGCTCCCAAAGTGATATATGAAAAACTAATAGATCGATAAGTATTTCCGAAAGATATGCACCTTAATTTTTATGTTGAGTTAAGCGATTGAATTGTAACAGAATATTTTAATATATATAGATATATTAAATCATATATTATAGCTTTTGGCTTGCGTGAAATAAACGCATAAAAAAAAGTAAGAAGGCTCGTGTCGGGAGAGCCCGACTAGAAGATACCCTGAACCCAGTTGCAATAAATATATTAAATTTATAAAAGACTTTGGTATACTGACTTAACTTCAATCGATTAAATTCGATATCTCCGGTGTTTCTTAACCGATTTGGACAACATTTTCCGAAAAGTTCTATCGTTACTCATTATTTCAACCCCAAATTTTGAATTTTTCAAATTCGATATTTTTTTGTAATCGATTCCATGTGTATATCGGAAACCAGAATAGTTATCGATAATTTGAAACAAACTTGTTCTGCTCATGGTATAGGAGAACTTATATTTAAAATCTTAAGTCTCTAGCATTTGTAGTCTTTGAGATTGACGCGGTCATACAGACGGACAGACGGACATGCCTATGTCGACTCGGCTGTTGATGCTGATCAAGAATATATATACTTTATGGGGTCGGAGATGCTTCCTTCTGCCTGTTACATACTTTTGCACAAAACCATAATACCCTTTTTACCCATTTTATGCGTTCAGGGTATAAAAAACACCAAACAGTAAATTCGCACATTGATATGAGAAACGAATTCTTGTAGTTTCAACCAGTAAGTGTTATTTAAAATTCTTTGCCAGCAGCTGCAAGCAGCTTAAATAGTTATTGAGGAAATTAAATCAGGCTTTTTGGTAAATTTCCTGGTCCCAACAAATCAATTTGCATATCATTTATGCAAACCCTCGACGATGCCTGTCTGTATAGTTGACGATGGCAAAAGCAAACTTTTCAAGTTTATTAAGAATAAAACAAGGACAAACCTGTGCAAAACTTTCACTGACTACAAACCCCTCAACCCCCTTTCAAAACTGCATGGAGCTAAATAAGCTGAGAAAGTTTTCATCAAATTAGAGCATAATTTTCCTACAAATTTGGAGTCAAATTTGCCAAAATAAATTAAAGAAGCTGCAAACGTAAACTTGCTGAGTTGGGTGAATGCGGTAAGGGTTGGTGGAGCATAACCTGGAGCATAACCTATAATCGTTTGCCACCTGTGCAACAACAGGAAACAATTTTGGTGTGGTTTAAGTATAGTATATATCTGTATCTATATAAATAATTTGTTTTTTAAGTTTCGTGTTGTCTATGTAGTCTCGTTGGAAATTTCGAATAAACCGTTTTAGGCTGGCCAAATAGCGCTTTTTTGAATGCTGTCAAGAATTCTCTTCAGTGACCTTCTGTTTTAAACTATTCAAACTGATCGTGTTTTAAACTGTTGCCTGGGTCAGCAAGCAAAATAAACTTGGCAAAATATGTCGTCAGGTGAGCAAGTGAAACACAGGCTTGACAATTTGGAAAGTTTTCAATGCGTTGCAGCCAAAATAAATTAATCGCATAATATTATGGCTCAATTTCCGTTTGTTCATTTGTTTACCCAACTTCCGCTCAGCGACTGCATTGAGCCGCAGCGAATGCGCCCAAAACAAGTTGAAGCTGCCGCGGATCATTAAACACAGAGCCAAAAAAGAGACAGTGATAGGGAGAGAAGAGGAGAGATACTGACTGGCTGACAGGGAGAGATTTTTTAACCAAGCCCAGGCTTTGTTGATCAGTTATTTCTTTTGTGAAAAATTATAAAACTGTCAAGATCTATTTTTCGTTTTGGCGGGTGTGTCATTTGATGACTCAATTTTCAATGTACCAGTAAAGAGCAGGCAACCGAATTGAGCATTACATGTTTCAGTTATTTGTTTCTATTTATGATTGGGGATGATCTGTTTTAAATTTTTGTTTTGAAGTCAAGGTAAGTCAGAAGCGATCTATATACTATAGATAAATAAACATAAAGAAATACTCTAAGCCAAGATGCAAGGTAAGCAAAGTTTTCAAAACTCTAAATTATATTTCACTCTTAAGCTTTTGCAGTTTAATGTCATCAGAATGTAATTTTTCATTTTAAATAATTTAATTACAGTTTTTTAATCACGGTAGTGAATAATCGCAAGCTTTGAGGTTTTTAAATAAGACCAAAGTAATATCAAAAGCGAATAAGCGATAAATAATACAAAACGTGAATAATTCGAACATCAATCACGGAATTGAGTGGCAAATATTTAATTCCGATTTAATCGCTAAATCAGCTTAAAATTGTTTTTGGCTTCAGTTCACTAATTAAGTAAAAACTAAGAGCATTTTTCACGCCAAATACACACATTCAAGTCCAAACAACGGAACGACGCAAATCTTTAAAACTATCCAACCACCGAACTGTCCAATCAACCAACACTGGCGTTGGCCAGACTAAAGAAGACGACAACAAATGGAAATGGGATTGGGAATAGAAGTGTCGTCGACTGTCGTGGTGACTAGTATAGTAATATATTTGCATTAACCCAGTGACACATTTTGACATAATCTGATTAATTGGCGTGTAAAGCAGAAATAAATTGAGCGGCTTAATGAAGCGCAAATAGAGCGGAGCGAAGATGTTGCAGCACCAGCTAATACTAGCAGCTCCCCTCAATTCGATTGCAGCTGGCGTCAACGCCCACTAGAAGCTGAGCTGGAGCTGAAAAATTGGTAAGAGTCGCTTGCCACACATGAAATGAGTCGTTTCGAATTTTCGCATCTACATAAGTTGGGGTTTGGTTGTTTGACTGCTTGGTTGATAATAAATTTTTTTCTGTTTTCAAATTAATTGATGTCAACGGCTTGCAGCAACTAAACAACCAGGAAGATTGAGCAACTAGGAACCGCAAAACGGCGTCGCTATCGTCATCTGATCGGCGCTTTGGCAACTTCAACAAAGACGCGTCAAATGTTGGCGGCAAACTGTCGGCGTTTGTCTTTCTTGTGGCTTTTGTTTTTTATTTGGACTGCCTGTCAGCCTCAGCCTCAGTCTCAGACGCCGCCAACGCCACAAAATCAATCAGGCTTGCAAAAACACCATACTTTTCACATCTTCAATACTCCCTCTTTCTATTCTAATCCACGTTCTGTCGAGCACATTTGCGCCCTGTCGCCCACATTTTCAATTTATTAAATGACATTTGTTTTTTGCGCTTGACTCGAAGTACTTGTGTTCGCCTAGATACATACATACAAAGTATATATACATATATATTCGCGCCGATGGCCCCAAAGCATCAATTTTTAATTTCATTAGCGTTAGGTTTGGCGGCCGCAAAGCCCCACTTTTTGGATTTTCATTATCTGTTTTGCCAATTTGCATTTGCCAGTTTTGTGATTTGGTAACAGCACACTCGCACATTTTCCGGTTCATGCTTTGCCCATTTGAATCTGAAATCATTATTGATTTCTCCATGTTTATCTTTTTCCTATTCGTGCTCTATTTTTTTTTTTTTTTTTTATTTTGAGTTGAGTTGTGCCTGTAGATGGACTATTTTGTGGCCTTTTAACCAACAGGAAGTTTAAGCAAATATTCAAATTCAAGGTCAAACAATCATGTTAATTACCCAAAGTGCACAAAAGTTCTCAGCCTTTTCTAAGTGGGCAAAGTACAAACAAACAAAGATCAATAAGTTGCTCTAGAATAAAATTCTCGTTATTTTTTTTTTGCTGCGAGTGGGCAACATAAACAAAAGAAGCACCTTACTGTACCATCAGTAATTCGGTAGTTTATTTATTCAATTTTTGGTGGCCTCACAGCTGTTGAAAACCTATTTAAACAAGTGATTTTGGGTTTTTATTGGATTAAAATTGCTTTGCCCTATGCTTTTACAGGGTATACAAAGAGACAACTACAATCACAATTAAAGTTCCATCTATAGATTATCTCAAATCTGTTTATACAATGGAAAACCACAAATACAAACATTGAAATGCCAGCGAAACGCACCTGGCTGTAACCTAAAATGTTTATTTAACAATTATATTGGCCAAAAATTTCGCTTCCCATTTTGCTGAAGCAAAAATAAACCCTCCATTTCACCTTGAGGCGACAAAAATATTTAATATATATTATTTTATGGCTGCTGGCAAACTACTATATATATACATAAGTATGCAATTAAAAGCAAATTGCTTATGTCTATTTATCAAGTAGAAAGCAAGTGAAAATCTGTGCAAATATTTGAATTTCCAACAAATAAATAAAGTAGAATAGAAGGAAAATGCGAGATGTACAAAGACGTTAAAGAATTCTCAACAAAGTGAAAACAAAAGTAGAAGATTGTTAACATATAAAAAGAACAATTTTTTGATTGAAAATGACTTAATATCTTTTTGAATTATTAGAAAATTTGCTGCTGCATGTTGGAATCTTTGATTCTTCGACAGCTGCTCATTAAATTCCACTTATTGAGGGTCTTATGTGTCGGCCCTTTTTTCAGAAACAATTTGACATGCTTTCGAATATATTCGAAGAGCCAAGTTAAATAGTTGTTGCTCATTAAAGTCGCATTAAAGCTTGTGACTGTACTTGTTACTTGGCTTAGTGTGCAGTCTAAGCCATTTGCAATGATGTCTTTTACTTTCCTTTTGCTGCCGTGATTTTCGATATAGTAGCTAAGTAGGAAAAAAGAGTTCAACTTGGTTTAATTTACTTGTTTTGTTTGTTCAATGCTTCATGCTTCACCAGCTACTTTGAAGGGCTAATTGTTCATTTAAAGTCTTAGCCTCTTATGCGGGCTGACTTGACGTTGATAAATGACGGCGATCCGTTTGACTGCGAGTAGGTTCGATTTGACGGTTCTATCTATCGTCTACTACCTAACTAACTTCACAATGCATAATTGTAGCTAACTTGATTCTAAAGTTCATCTGCTCAGAAAGCTGCTGTTCTCGTTGTTGATTTTGTCCCCCGTTTGCAACATGTAAATTTTCTGCTCAATTAAGTTGTCAACATTTTGACAAACATTTGCGCTTATTAGGGTGACTTTGCCTAGAATTAATAATACATTTCTGCTGCTGCAGCCTCCCCAACCAACCGAAGCGAACTCAAACTCATGCCCAACCCAGAGCAACATTAAGTGGTAGGCAATTTGTGGGTGATTTGCATAAAATACTTCTCTGCAAACTTTGAGCTGCAACTTGGCAAGTGAGCTGAGATTTATTTCTTCTTTTTTTTTTGGTTCAGCTGCTCTTGCCAATCACCACAGCTAATGTATGTTGGGCATCAGTGGCCCTGGCCTTCGTGGAATCTGTCTGTCAGTCAGTCGGTCGGTCAGTCTGCCAGTTGTTGATTTGAAATTTTTCATTTGTTTGCCTGCTTGATTCGTTTAACAGTTCATTGAAGCATGTCAGCATTATAAGGAGGCGTGAGTACTCATTGCAATTTGTTGCTCCTAATCACAATTGAGATGAACAGCGAAAAAAAAAAAGTAAAATATATGTATATGCCAGCAGCACACACTTAATTGAGTGCAACTGTTAAATACGAGCAGAGTACTTGCTACATAATTGTTCAATTGAAATGATTGAGTGCTGTCCAGTGTCCAGTGTGCCTGATAAACATGAAGCAATTAGTGCGGCAATTTTTATTTGATTGGAACAACGCTGACAGCGTTGACTGCCATTGATACTGCCATATAGAGGCTGCCATCGCGCTTGTTGCGGGGTTGTGCGTGCGAAACTGTGAATTAAGCGCAAAACTATTGACACGTTATTCGCGCTTATCTGCGCTGTGCTTTCCAACCTGGCCCAAACGCCGATAAGTAGGCTTTAGCCATGCTACGTGCTCATGCAAGCATTGCAAATCGTTCTCATACCCTGAACCTATGAAATGGGAAAAAGGGTATAATGGTTTTGTGCAAATGTAAGTAAAACAGGCCCCATAAAGTATGCATATAAGTCCGTCCATCTGTCTGTCTGTATTAGCCAAACGATCTAAGAGACTAAAAGAGCTAGAAATAGTCGATAACTCTTCTTATTTCCGATACACACATGACTTCAATAACGATAAAATCTTGAATTTATAAAATGTGAAACGTGCTTTAGAAACGGTGAAAAGCTGTACAATTTTCATAGAAATCGGTCGAAAAACAAAGAGATATCCATGATTGCAGTTAAGTCATTATGTAGTAGCTGGGTTGGGGTATCTCCTAGTCGAGCTATCTTTACTAGAGCCTCCTTACTTTTTTTTTTTTCGTTCAGGCATGGAGCCATCATTCGTAAGCATGTAGCTAGCCTATCTATGTGCGATGAAAACCAACTATTCGAACACACACAAACACCTGATTGCTTAAATGTTCTCTGTTCTGTGACAATGTTCGCAACGTTCTGCTATTTGGTACAGTTTGTGTTAATTTACAAGGAGAGCGATTGCTTACCATAATTTGAAAACAATTTCTAGTTTAAATTAGCACCAAAAGAAATTTGCCAGCTGTCTTTTGCTTTGACTTTTTACAAAGAAAATATTATGTATTTTCTTTGAATTTTCAGTTCCCTCAATCTCTTTTACATAATTCATGTTTTGAATAATTTTCGCCAATGATTATGAAACTTTAATATTATTTAACTTTTATTTTATTATAATAAGTGTTTATTTACATATATTTGTTTATTTTTAATCTCTCAGCTCTTACTTATGTTATTGAGATGCAATGTACAATTTGAAAGCTTTTAAAATCGACTTGTCGATAATCAAATAAAGTTTCACCCACATGGGATCCATTATTTTCAAATGTTCGCTCACTATCAATAGATTTCACTCTTTTTTCAGCAAGCTTAATTCACTTATCTGGCACGCTCAGCTGCCATTTATTTAGATAAGTTACTTATTCACACTAGCAGATGCATGTTCTTATTTGTCTACTTCTATTCGTTTTTCTTCTTCTTCTTCTTCTCTTTCTCAACCCAAAGATACATTGCTTGCAGGCAGCAGCAGATGCTGGAAATGTGCCACTGCCACTGCCACCACACAACATCACACCACACCCAACAAAAGCAACAAAAACAACGACAACAAATGGGCTTTGGCATATGCCTGCAGTTGTTTTTCTATTGCCTTTGGAACACAGTTTTTGCTCGCTTATGCAATCCATCGGATACATTTTCAGCAGCTCCATCATTTGACATGCAAAATGCACAACAGCAACGTTCACTCCCCCCCTAACTTAAACCAGTCTCCCGTCTATTACAGTGTGCCCATTTATTTGGCATTCAACGTTGCACTATCGCTATTGAGTTGCAGTTGCATCTTTGAGCCTATAAATAAGCACGTCAAAAAGTTAACACCATTAACCGCATATTAATTGGCCGAAATAGAAACCATACACAAAAAAAAAAAACACCAGCAGGATTAAGCGCCACGACAAAGTCGAAGTCGAAGTCGATGTGTCGACATTTGCCTCGACATTTGTATAAATTCCATAAGAGGCGTCGCATTGCCACATGTGGCAAAGCCTTAAATGGCATTTTGGCGTCTTCATGTCGCATGTACTATATCAAATATATATGTACACACACAAATATACGCTTTGCTCCGTCTATCCTCCTATGCAAATGTCAGACTCGAGTGAAGTGCGAGAGAAACGGCGGCAATTGTGGCGATAATTGCACATTTGAGGCACGCAAAAATGTATCAGACTCTCACCCCTTCATTCCTCACGCTCCCGTTGCCTCTGCCTCTTAGTATTTACTAATAAATATCAATTGTATATGCACAACAACAGCAACAACAACAACAGAAACACACACTACAGCAAATTGTGTGTTTTGCCTTGTCTTTGCATTTCTTTTGGCATTCGTACAACACAAGTACACACCATAACATACATATATGCGCACACACACACACACAAACACAAACACACACACGCACACACATACTTATGCAATGATTCTACACATATGCATAAATTAAGTGCAATTAGCATAAACAATTTTCAGCTTTTAGCTTTAATCAAAGGAGGGGAATTTACAAAGCGGGAACTGCTTAGAGCAGCCGCATGCCACGTGCAACATGCCACATGCAACCCACAAGGAATGCACTGCAAACATGGTAAACCAACTACGAGAATTCATCTTGCTTAGAAAAGAGACACTTCACAATTATTACGTAACCAAATATGGTCGATAAATGCAAGTTTGTTTTTGATTACAAGTTAAAGCATTTGCCATAATATTATGTTAGATAGTGTTGGCTTTAATCTGAAGACACTTAATCGGCAAAGTAATGTTTTTTTTTTTTTTGTATATCTTGTTTAAGGTATTTTGATTTTAAAATAAACCAAACACATATTTTATGCACATAAAGATAGTAACAAGAAGAGCAAATTTAATGATTTAATATAGTCGGTAAAATTTAACTGAAGCATCAAAATTTGTGTGTAATGATTTATAATTGTCTTAACCTAAGTTGTATATTTTACAAGTAAAACACCAAGCAAGAAAGTATTCTTTCCTTTTTTTATATGTATGTTTAAAACTATATACATGTTTTAAACCATGAATTTTTATCATTTCGATATTTGTATTCTGATACCGAAGGTCAAGAATATTTTGATTTTGTACAATGTCCGTCTGTTCGCCATCTATCCGTCTGTATGAACGCAACTTTTATCGACACTCGTAAAGCCAGAGAATTGAAACTATGCAAATAATTATGTCTATCGGCTGGTCAGATAAAACGTCAAAGATGGGGTGCTTTGCCTTATTGGGCGCAGGGAAATCGATAAATTCGATAGCTGAAAATTGATTCATCCACATATTTCCCACATCCTTCCGCCAAGAGTAACCAAATTTGGTGAGAAGATAGATACTAGCATCCCCCTGCCGCAAACCTGTTGATATCGGAAATCCAGATATTTTTCACCGTTTTTGAGCTAGAGTCATCAAATTTGGTGCCAGTGTAGCTGTTGACATCCACCAAAGGTGTGCATCAAACTATCTTTGAGCTCAGCGCCCACCTGCCGCCCCCTGTCCCGTTACGTTTTCACTTAATTTCTTCATTTATTGTTTTCTTAGTATCTTCACAAAGGTTTATTTTTATGATACAAAGCACGCAGATATTCTTAAGTTTGTTACCAAGTCTGAATTTATACTGGATTCCTAACTCAAAGTTATAGTAAAATCGTTAAATGTGATGTAAGTATGCACGTCATGAAAATTAATTTGAATTTTAAAATAATGACTTTATGCTGCAGCTGATTTCAAGCGAATCAAAAGTCTCAAATAACATTTGCAAACAAAGAAGCTTCAAATCAACTGATCAGATATGCCACACATTCAAGCCTCAGTCACAACAAAAATTAAGCCCTCAAACTCATTGTCCACAAGTATTCGAAGCGAGGAGTCAAAGAAAACAAACCCTCAACCACAATTTTAGCCTGTCCAGAGACCAACCGCACATGGTCGGTGTTTGTTTACATTTTTAATAAGTATAGCACATAAATACACATATATATGCATATATATATATATATATATATATATATATGTATGCAAATATATGTATCTGAAGTGCATGTCAAAATAAGCGTATCTGGAACGTACTAATATGTATTCATGAGAATGGTATTTAAATGCCGTTTAGTTTTGGGAATGTACGAAATGCAAAAGTAAATATGGCAAAGCAATTGCAGGTAAATAAGTACATTTAAGAAATATAAATAAATTTCTTTCTGCTCAACAACAAAAATACGTAAAGTACACAATATAAAAACAGAATATATTTACTCGAAAAGAGAAATAAACGTATTATTGAAAGCACAAAGCTTTGTGCAGTTACAGAGAATGTTATTACTTGTAATATTTCAACAAAAATGTATTTTCACATAGTATAACTTTAATCAGCTGCAGCTGCAATCAATAAAATACTACTAATAATCCTCCTGTTTGAAGGTCATCTTGTTAACTTTATAATCGCAGGAAAGCATTAAATGCATTTGACAATTTGTTAAGTTCTAAAATAATATTCTTTCTAATTATGTGACATTTAATAACATAAATAATACCAGATGCCAATGCGATTGAATTACGCTGCCAAAGTTTATAAATAGTTGTTTATTAGATGTGTACAAAACTCATCAAGAAAATCAAAATATTTGTATATCATTTAACATTTGTGACCTTACTTGAGTAGCTCAATTGAGAATAATTAATCTAATAGGATTGGGATTTTTCCAACTAAATTGTAAATAGAAATTCAAATTGTGTCTTTGAAGTGTGCGATGTTATTACAAGAAGTGCATTCTGCAGTCGTTATGGCCCAATAAAAATTGTTAGCTATTGCTATTAATTGGTCGCTTATCTGCGCAGCTACCCATTCGAAGTGGGTCAAAGTTGCTACGGGGTTCAAATCCCTACAACAACTCATAAATTTGTGGAGCGGCAAACATGTGTGTGCTTGTTTAGTAATAAATACGAGCATAACTTAAAACAAAACAGAAACGCAGGCAGCCGACATCAGACTCTGATGGCAGCTTTCGATTTCAATGTAAAAATTTGCTGCATTTGCTGGCATTAATAATGCGCCTTGAAGCTTCTCTTGATGAGAATCGTAACAGAATTGAAATACCACACCCCACAACATATAGCAATTGTTATCATTGGGACTGTTAGATAGAAGTGACAAATTTATGTCTGGCATTTTGGTTTCGGTATGGATCGTTATATGTTTTATGTGCATGTACAACAAATGAATATTATAGAACGGATGGGGCGTCCAACACTTGGTGTGAGATTTATGCTTTGTGTGGTAGTGGGTTATTCAAATAGTATGAAACAAAAACAAAAAAGATAAAAAGAGTAAACGTACTTTGAGCGTGTTGGTTATAAGAATTTGAGCTACAACTGAAACTGAACTTGTCTGCAAAATTAAAAAAAAAAGAAATACAAAATTTATCAGAATATTATTAACAATACATTAATGAAAGTTTACAAACAATTTAAGTTTTAATTGCCACAAATTAGTTGCCCTGCAAAATGTTCAACCAGATGTTCTGTTTCTTAGCGCAGCTGTCAAACTTTTTGCCATCAATTGAAATTCTTGAAGTCATTTAACGAACTTCACAGACATGCATTTTTGTAAATAGCCCACAAATAAGTCCCACATGAAAGAAACTTCAAACACATTAAAGTTGACATCATCAATGTATTTTGAATGTTTTGGTGTGAATTATCGAGAAAACGGAAATCGATTGGAGCACAAGAGACCTCCAATATTGAAGTATGAAGAATGATTAGGGTTATGTGGAAAAAAACTACTATCAAGATTTGTTCATGTTCATTAGAGGAAACTCATCTGTAAACAGTTGAAAGTATTTCATAAATTGCAGACCTTGAATAAATATCAGATGAATCTTTCAGAGGTTGAGTCATATAATACATATGTATGTCCTACATAACCAACTGAGAACAAAGACATGTGGGTTTGTTCTCAAACTCATTCTTGTGCTCGTCCTAGCCAGAGACACGGCACAGATGGAATGTGCACAAAGAAATAAGCCAAAAGCAGCAGTAGTAGCATCAGCAGCAGCATCAATAACAATGACTTACAACTGTAAAAGATAAAAAAATCGCACATACACCCACACAGTTATACAGATAAAGATGTGCGACGATGTAAATCCAGTTGAGATACATTCCCATACAAAATGAAGTAATGCATGTAAATAAGTACACAAAATACAAGGCATTCGAGTTACTGAAATCCCAATGAAGCTTACATATGAACATAACATATGCCGACCAGTGCAAGGTAATACAGATGGAAAGAGAGAGAGAGAGAAAGATATGGACTCTGGCAAAGTCTTTAGATGCTGACGGGGCAACAAGCAAATAAAGCGACAACTTTTCACAAATTAACTACAAGAGAAGTCCTGTGCGAATGAGTGTACTCAAGTGAGTACTCAAATACACTTTCGTACTCACACACTTCTTTGGTGTCCCTCCTTGAGCAAGCAACTAAATCTGCGCAGTAAAAGATTCAATAAAATGCAAAGTAAATAATAATAAACGACCTTCGCTGGCTGCCGCTGAGAATCTGCTCTCGCCTTTAGCCATTTGACAGCCAGGCGTGGGATATTAAACAGTGTGGTCGGAAGCACAGTTTTGAGTCTGGAGGGCTGTCAACAAAATAAAGACATTCTTCTTTATCTTAAGGGCACCGCAGCAAGAATGTAATGTGAGATGCAAATTGAGTAAATATTTACTTGGCTACATGTACACGAACATATGCAGCTTCTTCATCTTTTGTCTGGCTTATCGGTCTGGTGTTTAATGATAAGCCCAATGCAAATTTCATTATCATACAAAGTGGCACATGGCCATAAAAATTGATATAAACGATGATGATGCCAAAATTAAATTCGAATTTTCAGTAAGATTTATGCACATCTATTATGATATGTTTGCATAATATTTAGTTCGACCTGTCATCAACGTTTACACATTTATGCTGTTCAATATTGTCAACAAACTTTCAAAATCCCTCTATTTGTTTGGATAAAAATCAAAGTTATTAATGTTTGTTTCTAAACAATTTCAAATCGTTTTGCTGTGTAAATAGCAGTATATATATATTTTAACCATAAATTTCCAATTAAAATAACTGAATATTCAGCTCATATTTTTTTAACGAAAATATTTTCAATTTAAATGTTTTCAGATTATTGTTTTTTTTTTTTTATTCATTTCATTACTGTTTTGCATATTTTGTTTTTCAGAATTTCCCAAAAATATTTATTTATTTTCTGCGCATGCAGTTCAAATTTTTGTTAAAAACACAACAATAACCACTAAACAACAAAAGTCGAAAAAAACAAACTTTGGTGTTGTATATTTAGCCTTTCTTCAGAAACTGATGTGTACTGTAAAGTGGAAATTTACAGCACAAAACGGTACACAAATTGAGCAAATAAATGATGGAAAACTCCGCGAAAATAAAAAAAGGCCGCACAGCTTAAAACGTGACTGTTACAAAGAATTTCATTTCATTTATCACACACATATTTTTGACATGTTGACGAAGTTGACGTCGCGACGTTGACAAAAATTGTTTTTATAATAAATTCGACCTTATTACTCTTGTTACTTTCGTTTGTTCTACAACAGTTTTTCGCGTTTTGGGCTGTTTTTAGCCGTTTTTTTTATTGCTGGTTTTGGGTTTTATATTTCATTTCATGGGAAGCGAAGCAAGCGCACATATGTATGTATATAATGGCAATGCATTGAAGCTAGAAACACAACACTCAACACTTAAAATCACTTTGCTGTTTATTTTCTTAACACTATTTTATTTATTTGTAAAGATCCTAAGTTGCAGCACCAATAAGAAAAACAGTTCATTATCCCGCAAGTATCTTACGGATGCAAATCTATCTTTCGTTTCGTTGGCCACTGCCGGCTGGCTGATCGCGTTCTGCGCGCGCCACTTCTACATGAAAAACGCAACCAACTTACGCGCCGGTATCTCGTAAACTGACCCAACAACAATGCAGGGTCCCGGTCCCATGCGTTTAGTGAGTCGCAGTCGCAGTTACAGTCACAGCCGACGTCTCTGTCAGCGTCAACAGCGCAACGTTGCTCAAAAACTCCAATAGCACGAAACGAAACTTGTTCTCCCTCCAATTCACAAGTATAACAACAAGCACACTCACTTGCACTCATTCATACTCACACACACACACACACACTTACTGGGCTTCTGAGAGGCACTAACACACACTCACGCATGGAGGGGGAGAACTTGTTGCTAGCATTTTGAGTTTTGTTTATACATATGTACAACATGTAAATATATGTTGTTTTTTTTTTGTATCTGTTTTCCGTTTTTTTGTTTTTGTTTTTTTGATTTTCCCGCTTGCGCTTTTTTTTTTTTTGCCCATCTTTTGTGTCTCGGAGCTTCGCTTCTGGCTCATTAAGTGGTTGTCTCGTGAGCATGAGTGGGGCTTGTCTGCCGACCAATTGAGTGGCGCTCTTGAGTGTTGTCGTTGTGCTCGTAACAATTCAATGAGCTTCACGACTTGCCTTGTTTATTGCTACAGTTTTTTAATGTTTTTGTTTTTTGTTGTGACTTATTTCGATACAATTTATAAATGCATTTGAAAGGGGTCTGCTTTATTTATTTTCCTTTTTTTTATCTCTCATTTCGGTTGTTTTTATTTGTTTTTTATAGCATGATTTTAACACGCATATTTTTGGCGCTCTCCCCCTTTATTTTTTGGTGCTTTGATTGAGTTAAGGGGAATGATTCACGTACGGGTTATGGCTCATAATGGAGCACTGAAGGATTTTTTGGATAAGTCTTTGTTTTTACGCAGGCACAAATATTACTATGGGTCTGTCGATAAAAAAGTATGTGAAATTTTTGGCAGTTTATGTCAGGTGTCAGAATACACAAAATTAAGTAGTAACAAGTAAGAAGGCTCTTTTTGAGAAAGCTTGGCTAGGAGAACTTTAATCTTCAATATTTACGGCTTTTCCAACCGATTCCGGCGAAAATTTCACAGATATCAAATTTCTTATCAATAATTTCTAAAACAATTCACAAATTTTAATGTGAATATCGGGAACGTGTAGAATGAACAATAATTTTAAAGAAATTTGTAGTACGCCTTGTAAACGAGGAAACGTATTGCTTTTATGGTTTCTAAGATCGACGCGTTCATACAAAAAGACGGACATGGCTATATCGACTCAGCTTTTGGGGCTGATCAAGAGTATATATACTTTTTGAGGTCGGAGATGCTTCGCTCTGTCTGTTAGCAACAATTTCCATCAACGTCATCTATTGTGTCGAACTGATGCCATTTTATTTCAAATATATAAATGATTATTTTTTGTAAAAGGAAAATTCTTTCCATCATGTTTTGCGCATTTAAATTTACCTTCGACTGTGCATCATTTTTCAATAAGTCACTTGGGAAAGCACAGACTAATAAAAAGTTTGTTGCAAGTACCAAAAATATATGAAAAGCATTTTTAATTTTTACATTCATATCAATTTTTGTGGCACAGCTAACAGCAAAAGGTTCTCCATCTGATGCACTTGCGTTTCACTCAACTGTCAGACATATGACTCTGATCTGACAACAGTATCTAAACGGGTGGTAAATAGTTTTTTTGCAAGAGTTATGGGCGTGGCTTTCAAACATTTTTTCATACAAATCATTGAGGGACGTCAAAAGCAGGAAGATGTAGGCATTTCCGCTTCTAGTCTCTTGTTTTAAGGGTTTCCAAAAACGCGCTTTGATACAGACAGGCAATCTGACAGACAGCATGACGGACATTTCACAAAGCCAATAAACTCTTTACCTTTGGTGATAGGAGTAAGAAAGATATAAATCTGGGAAACTGAATCGTATAGTGACAAATTAGCCAATTTGTACAGCAGTTCGTCTGTCAACTAACGACTTCATTGAAAAAGTGGAGAAAAAACACAAATCCAAGCGACTGAGAGATGATTTTATCAACTGGCAAAAAGTCAAATGCAAAATATAGTTTCTTTTCGTCATTTTACACACACATACACAGAAAGAGAGAGAGAGAGAGAGAGCGAGACGAATCGTCATTGCTGTAGCACGTGGCAAAGTGTGAAAAATGCTTGCAACGAGTTCATCATAAGTGTAGACTTTTTTTTTTTTTTCTATCTTAAATTTTAGTCACCAGTGCGGCAGTGTCAGTGGATTTGTACACTTTATACACACTTGTGCTGTCGGCAAAGGACGTGGCACTAAAATTTATTAACTGCAGACGCGACAGCACGGACGAATGAGCTTTGGACGGACAAACAACTCCAACAGCAAAACTATTCCATTGCAAGACACATTTTTTTGCTTTCATTTATGTTATGCACATAGTTTTTTTTTCGAACTTTTATTTCATTTTCGAAGTGTCGCTGGAAAATCTATTTTGAGCGCATAATTTTTCACGCTGCCACATTTTGGGGCAGCATTTCTTTTCCGTTTTTCCTTTGCTCTCTATATGCACATATTTCTTAACTGAAGTCGATTTGCCATCTGCTCGGTAAAGAAAAAGTACTGCTATCTAAGGCGTTTGTATATTTTTCTTGCCGGTTTTCTGCATTTGTTAATTGAATATCAGTCTGAAAGCAAACGAGCAATTGCCTTTTCTAGCATTGAAATACGAATGTCTTTTGACATTAGTATTTCCTAATTACAAACTATAAGGAAAGCTAAGAAGACGTTATCTTAAGAGCTTTATACTCAAGATAAATAATCTTTTACTGCTGTATTATTAACTTCTCTAGATCTGAAGGTGAAAGTTTAATAATTGATTTTTTCAAAACTTTATCCAGCTCTAATTTTCAACCAAAACGTGTGTGTGCCTTCAATTTTGCAATTTTACGTGTAAAGCAAAGTCAATTTAATAATACATTTTTCATTTGATGCCCAAAATGTTTACCAAATATCGTAAAATGGGCAAGCTAAATATTTATGAAATATGCCCAATACCAATTCGCCTAAAAGGCTAAATATTGGTAAAACGTTCCGTTGCTAACAAAATGGCGCTGGCAGACATCGAACCAAAATGCACACACACACACACACACACACAAAAAAAACAAGAACATAAAACGATGACAGCGTAAATGAATTGGACCGAGCTTGTGTGTGTGTGTTTTTGTGTATGCTTGCTCTGTCAATATAACTGAACACGTTTGACAATTATACACGGTTACATTTCGTGGCATATTGGTGCACTCTTTGCAAAAGGAACAACAAGAAAAAACAAAAAGAAAAATATCACATACAAAATGGTACAAAAAGTTAAAACGACAACGAACAAAATGTGTGGTCTTAAATTGATAGCGGGTAATGTGTTGGGTTATTGGGTATTGGAAGGGTGGCATATGCACCTGGAGCTCAGCTACAATCATAGCCAAAGTAATCACATGGCACAGCAAACTGAAAATCAAAACCAAAGCTAAAGCCATATCCAGACCCGCAGCCAAAGCGTAAGCTAAAGCCATTTTAGCGTGACAATCAAATGATTTCCCAAGTGGTTGGCGCAAAAATATTTGGTTCCATGCTTTTATTATTTCTTTTAGAATTGCAAGGCTTTTTTGTTGTAGACAATTTTGACCGTTCTGTTGCAATCGGTGATCAATAAATCATTTGCAGTTTTGTGTTTGCTGATTGTGTTTGGTTAATTTAAAGAAAAACTAATAACATGGCATCAGGACGATAAAGACAAATATGAAAAGAAAAAAACAATAAAAAGCATTGTAAACATAAATTGTCAATTGTTTTTATAGCTGACCAAAAGTTATGAAGTATTGCCAACTGTTTGCTGTTTGAATTTTCATCACTTTATTTGTGTAAAGATGTGTGCATTTTTTTAATTTCTACCCTCAAGCGACATGTTTTAAGTCTGCATTATTATTGATTTTTATTTCTATGGACATTCAAATTCTGTTTGCACATGTTATGGTTTGTGTCAAGACTAACTTAAATATGTGCTCAGCTGCAAAGCCTGTTGCATACTTTTGGGGATGCATAATAAATGATTTTATCTTGCAGTATTCATGTATTCAATTTAATTTTCCTTTGCCCAAGATTTTAAAGCGTCGATTATAAACATCAGGCTGCATAAATCAACGAATTGAAGGCAAGCAACTGAACCAACATCGTTCACACTGCTTATGAGTGATTTATTGAAAGATTTTCGTATATCGAAATTGATTTCATTGTGTTTGGTCTGCATAATAAACTAAACTAAACTGCAACGACGTCGTTGCAATAATAACATCTACCCATTTGAAAGCAACCACATTTTTTACAAGCCCAACTGACCACAGCTAAAACTCTCTGGCTAAAGCTGGACATGCAACAACAATGGCCCCAAGAAAGAGGAGCAAGTGAACTCAAGGAGGACGATGTTGACAAGGAGGCCAAACATTGCCAGGCAGCAGCGGCAGACCAAGCAGCTGCAGAAGCAACAGCAGCAGCTGCTATTGTGGCCAAGACCAGCGGTCATAAGGGGTTAAATGAGTTGGCTTCGGGTGTGTGTGTGTGTGTGGGTGTCCGGCGTCAATATCGACCACATGTGGTTAAATTATGGCAAGTAGAAATGTGTGCAGTGTCAGGGCCTCAAGGGATACCAGTTAGCTCCCACCATGTGGCTTCTGCAATTTCAATGCGTTTTTCGCCACATTTATTTTGCTATTTTAACAGTTTAACAGGAAATCAATGAAACATATTTCACAGCGCTAAGCAATTGCTTTTCAGTTATAGCAAACCCCAAGCCATTCCTAACTGACCAACTGACGATTTTCAACGCACTCACATACGTTTTTACAACATATGTATGTGCACATTTGTATGCGGCTTAAATGTCAGCACTGTGACTGCATTCGTTTCTCGGACTAACACACTGAATTTCCCACATAATTACCCTTGTTGCTATGGCGGCAACTCTTAAATACTCAAAAGTCCTCTATTATTTGTTCGTTCTGTGGCTTTACCAAAGCTCATTGATATCCAGTGTGCATATTGGGCAGAGATATGAGACAGGTTTGCCAAATTGCCGTGACATGCTTGTTGAACTCTTTTCATTAGACTGAGCATTTATTTGACACATAGCCTGCGGCTTTAAAGTGCATCCCAAAAGCATATTGACATGACATTGATGTGGTCATGCATCATTTGTGTGCCCCGGAGTGTCTCTATTGGGCCGAAAAATTAGGGATGAAATACAGATGAAATGGCAACTTTGTTTCTTACTTTATTGACAACTGCAATTGAATTGTGTATTTTACAAATTTTGTGGAAAGTTGGGACAAGTTGAAAAAGTTGAAAAAGTTTGTGAGTCTAAGTTAGTAATGGAAAATTCATATTTTCAAATTATTTTATTACTGATCTCTATTTTTTGGTAATTTGTTCAGCAGTGGCTGAAAATTAAAAAAATTTATTCAACAATAAGTTTTTATCTACCGAATTTGCTGGAACATCAAAGCTTAAATTGAACATTTTACTTATTATTTTTCGTTCTAATTGTTATATTTTTAATAGTTTACTTTAAATGTTATTTCCAGCAATTCTAAAAGATTTTCATTAATTTTCCCTATGAAATATATTACCACAATAAAATAACTTTCTGTTAAGGATGCTGGCTTTTCTGGTAATATAAAATTCTGTCACAGAATGCAGTTGACATTTTGTTTGCTGAATGCTTTATTTTATTGACCTCGAAAAGTGGTCAAAACGTGGCCTATGCATTTGACATGGGCGGTCTATTAATAATAATTTTTTTTTTTTTGCAAATATTTCCAACGTTTGACATGGCATATTCTCAATATTAGCAATGCGTGCCAAATATGCTATAAATGTGGTAAAATTGAATACGCGTCCGTTTCTTAAAAAAAAAACTTTAATTTAATATTTAGTTATTCTTTCAACAGAAGGACATTTTTGTAGTCAATTAACCGCAGTGCACGTTGTGGCTGAGAGGCATTCGGTTCTGGTCAGCTCTAATAGTAAAAGCATTGTAGTCCATTTTGAGCAAAGTTTGTCCCACATTAGCTGGTTATGTGTGGGAGAGTTCATTTAAACAGAGTCAACCGCTCCATAAAGCGTTTATTTGAGCTCACAGAGAAAGTTTCATTTGCGCTTCTCCTCCATGCTTCTCCATTTTAGCGCTGGTTTCCTGGTAATTGTTTTAAGTTGCATTTATTTAAACTTTTTTACGTTCTCTTTACGCCGAAATCTCCTACGCGTTCGGGAGCTTGACTAACTTTGCCAGCTTGTTGAGAAAGTTTTTTAATTCTATTTTGTTCGTTTTTTTGTTTTACCATCACGTTGTTAATTTTATTAAAGTTTTCCCATCACTTTATTCGTCGGTTGCAAACCTGCATGGCAAGCACAGTTTTTTCAAACCATCAAAATGAACCAACAAATTTTGAAACGTTGAGCTACTTGTGTTCCAAAGGTACTCTTGTTGTCACTTAATAAAATATTCATTTTATGATAAAAAAAAGAGAGTTTTGAGAAATTCTTAATATAGATGTTTAATTTCTGTTTTACAGTTTTAACTGGTTGTTAGAAGAAAACGATGAGAGAATAATCTCATCACCAATTAAATGGGTCAACCAGTATAATATCGAATATGAGACAAACAGCGTTTCACAAAATATCATACAAGAGCTAACTAAAAATGTTATCAAAAATGCATAGAATAAAGTAGAAATAAATCTTGATGTAGAGGCGAGAAAATTAAAAGCTGACACGATGGGTTTAGCATGAAACTGTTTTGATGTGGATTTGTATTAAAATATATTGTTTTTGGCCACATTAGCATATGCCACCATGTTGCACCTTCGAGTAAGCAAGGATGGATGGAGCACTGAGCGCACCGTAGAGAAGTCGAAAATATGGGCGAAGCACTCTAAGCCCTTAACGCCTGACATCTTAAGCCAACTCTCTCTCTCTCTCTTGCTTTTCTTCTCAAGTGTCATATTTATGCGCACTTTTTTGCAAATATATATATTTTTATGCCGCTCACTTGTTGTTTCTTTGCCGCCACCTACATACATAAATACAAGCATACAGAATATATTGTATCGTTTTATGGCATTGCCTTTAGCTGCTTGCTGCTTGCTTCTTTTGTTTTTTGCTTGCTGTGTATCGATTTTCGCCTCAGCTTAGCCCAGTTGCCCAAAAGTATGCTACACAGCATACACAATATGTGCACTTTATGCGCTTTGATATTTTATACATTCGCCGCCCACACAACGAGTTAAATATGTACATACATACATGATTGTGTGTGCTTGTATATCCATTGTTTGCACACTTTGTGACATTTTTATGCGACCAAACTTTGTTGCATCAAATTTACGGTGCGTATGAGTAACGACAGTTGTTGCCATCCGCCCATCACATTTGTGGCAAATATTTTGTTGTTATTCCCGTTGTTGTTTTGCAAATCCAAACGAAATGTGTCGTAAAAGGCACACTTGCATTTATTAGTCATCAGCTGAAACCCACAACACAAACACACAAAACCAACTGCCAAGAAAACCCAAAAAACAATGGCGAAACATGCGAAAGCAAAAGGCATTCAAAGTTTTGTTGTTGTTGTTTTTGCATTGTTTCGATACGATCATAACATGAAAATGTAATTAAATAATATATGCTCGTTTGGTGTTGAGAAACTAAAGACTGAAATATGTATGTAAGCAATTTAGAATTTGAAATTGAAATAACAATCGTTTAAGTATTGCAATTTAAATTTGCACACATTCACAAAGCAAAAAGTATTATCATTATTACGTTAAGCATTTAAATCTTTTCATTTGGGAAGAGCTTCGTTCGACATTTGCATCTGCAGCAATCTCTGTGCTTTGTGCTCAGAGAAAATTACAAATTATTTATGCTTGTAATGATTCTATACAAAGGTCTTCTCCTCCATTCAAACGCTTTCAGCACTGATTTGATTTCCTCTTGCAAATTACTTGCTGAAAAAGTTTGAGAACACTTCCACTTTTCAAATATAATTGCACAAAAAGTACTTACTGTGCGTACACAAACACACACACACGCACAGACACATGAAAAGGACCCTCGAAAAATATAAAATGTTGAGTGGATGCTTGAACTGCCGAAGCTAAAACAAATTGGAGGCCATTCAAATTACAACAGCGGCAAAAAGTCACGGGATGCAAGTCAATTCGAATTTCCATAAGAAAATTCACCCGCAAGCCGGGAAACAAAATTATGGAAATGTTATACAGAACGCAAGGAGTTCGTGAATGAAGAAGTAAATTCAAGTATAATGTATTAAGTAAACTCGTGTCAGACTTACCGTCATGTATTCATCCAAACGATGCTTCCAATTGTCAGATCTATCGATTAGATTGTTCCATTGCTCGGAAAGTTTGCCAACCTCGCGTCGTATGCTGCGTGCCAGTTCACGACTCTGTTCCTCGGCGGACATGTAACGCGAATCTGAATCATGAGCGGCTGTAAAAACACAAGGAGAAAAAGAAACTCAGAATTTGTGTGTGGGTGAATAAACTGCGAAAAAATTACACGGAAAAATATAGTAATAATCGACAGACAGGCAGTCTTGTAAGGCAGGCAAAAAACAATAATTGCACCTGCTATCAAATTTAAGAGAAGGTCTTCTTCCTCTACCTCTTTCCCCTCACGAACCACACGCTTTTGCTGGCACGTAGCATTCAACTTTATGAATTACAGATGATATTATGGTTCTTAATGTCTCCCGACAGCGATGATTATGCAGACACTGGCAGAAGGCAGGGAGGAGTGCAACTTTGATTATGCTGATTGCGCAAGGTGATTAAATTTGCAATAAAATAATCTTGAAGCTTGTCTTAAGTGTCTTGCAACTTTCGAGAGTTAAGCATATCTAAATAACTGTTACGTTCCGGGGATTGCTCAAAGTTTAAGCTTGGCTAAAATTCAATAAAATTTCAGTTTATTGTTTCATTTCGATGCGAGCACTAAGCGCGAAGCTCAAGTCAAGATCTAGTCCAGTAATTGGCTTATCTTACTCTTATATATTTATGCACATTTTAATATTCGATTATGCGATTTCCGTGAATCAAGCAGCAGGTCAGTAAAAAATAAGTTTAGCAATATCCTCTTTGCTTAGCACATTCGAGATCAAATCGACAGCCAATACAATACTACAACATAGAAAAGAACTAAACAAGAAAACCATAATAGAAGTGTCATGAAACATGAAAGACAGCCTGACATGCATGTGGCGGAAATGCAAGAGCATAAAGGCAGACAGCAGAGAGTGACAAGTGGCAGCTGGGAACTGGACGCTTGTGGCATAGAGAACTTCTCAGTGAAGAAGAAGTATGACAACAACAAAAGCAGCGACTTTTGTGGCAACAGAGCATCGATGAATGTCAGGAGCCGTTGGCTTAATCTGAATTTAATTTAATGCACGAATGGAGACGGAGCTCCGTACAACTTTTATGGCCACGGGACCCAACCGGAGGCGTTTGCTTGTCGGATAGTCGACATCTGAGGCACTAAGCAAATATCAGAATTGAAATACTTTTGAGGACGCGTCCATCGGCTGCAGGCAAGCCTGCTGGAAAATACAAATTCAATTTGAGATTGAGTTTATCGCATAGATGTTTTCTGCTCTTTGCGCGCCTTACGCACTGATAGAAATATACATAATCGTGGATAGAGTTGGAGAAGAAGAGCGCATGAATGGCAGCAAAAGTTTTCGTTTTGCGTTGATTTCAATTTGCAATACGACTTTTTATTTTGCCCAGACTTGGACATTTTTCTGAAAAATAAATTTGGTCAACTGCAAAAGGGAAACACAAATTTTGAACAAAAAAATAAATGTAAAAACTAGGTTAAAAGCATAAGTGAATTTACAATTAGTTGAACGAAAAGTTTCAAGTTGTTTTAAATGGTATTAAAACGAATCCCACTGGTCTAAAAAAACATAGCTTACTCTGCCTAAAAGCTGCAGCAGAATGAGAGAAAATCTGAAATATTTAAGATATATTTTCTTGGTAAATAATGCAAGTCTCGCAAAACAAACTACAGTCGAACTTCCATATTACGAACTTCCATATAACGAAGTTTTCCCTATAACGAAATAATTTCGCGAACACTGCTTTTTGGTTCAACTTTCAGTGTATTTTGTTCTCCATATAACGAATTTCCCTATAGCTAATATTTCTTTATTACGAATTTATTTTTAGGACGTAGCTCGTACGCTCATGCGTTTTCTGTTCCCTATAACGAATTTGATCGTTCATGTTTCATTTTATGTGTGAATTACGTTGAGAATGCGAAAACAAAACAATAACACATTTTTGCATACATCGTTTTGTTTTCGTGTTATGTTTTGCTTATTCTCTGATCTTCTCTGCACAGTTTTTTATGAACATTTTCTACTGCTCAGTGCACATCGAAGATGTAGATGTAGACGTAGATGTTGATTTTGGGATTACTCCGTTATTTTTTATAGGCACCAAAGCGAAGAACAACAGATTGTGATTAAATGTATGTAGAAAAGTGAAAATTTGCGCGATTCTTTAGTCTGCATTTTCTACCATCATTTCTATATAACGAAATTTCTATATAACGAAGTTTTTTCTTGTCCCCTTCAGATTCGTTATATGGAAGTTCGACTGTACTATCATCGGTTTAAATCAAGTAAAGCGATATTCTATAATTTATTACATTTAAACTTGCTTTGCTTAGGCGCAGAAAAAAATTTTTCGAATTTTGTAACTATTTTCAAGGTACAAGGTTTCACAGTACAGTTTTTCAATATGAAATAAATAAAATGAATATAAATTGTGCTTGAATAAATGGCGATGCCATTATTTATTTTAACGTCTAACTATATTTAATCTAACCACACACGTACATTTATAAATAATACAACCATATTATTTCGAGCACTCCTGATATTAATAACTAGAATGAACCGTATTCAAATTAAAGAGTTGGCATCTTTATTCCGTCCCTTTTGAATCATGTCAAATTTGAAATTTGAAATTTGACATTATCAATTTCCTTTCTAGCATTTTAAATAATTTTAATTAAAGGTGCTTGAACATAAATCTACTGAAGCGAAAATAAAAAATACCGTTCTAAATTTAGAATTATTGTGATTCGTACTTAAAGTATGAAATAAGTAGAAAACGTTCTTGAAACAAAAAGATTGATTCGTCTTTTCAATTTTTTTTTAACATATCCACACAGAAAAAATAGATTTACACTTTAATTAAGGGGGGTGAGGTTTTTTTTTAAACTTTTTTTGCATTTATTTTTTATTGTTTTTCTGAATGATCAATATTTTGAGAATATTGTGTCAAAATTTGAAGTCAATCCGACTAAAACTAACGGAATTACACCGGCCGTGATACTTTATTTACGTGAATTTTCACGTGTGAACAACTTCAAAGCGATTTTCCCGAAAAATTTATTTTTAAAGTCCTTGTTCACTGT
Source organism: Scaptomyza montana (assembly GCA_018904305.1). Classification (NCBI taxonomy): domain Eukaryota; kingdom Metazoa; phylum Arthropoda; class Insecta; order Diptera; family Drosophilidae; genus Scaptomyza; species Scaptomyza montana. The sequence continues at coordinate 1,140,417 of JAEIGR010000048.1, forward strand.
TACTCAAAATCTACTGAACCTTTTGAAAAGTTCAGCATTAATTCTTCTAATAAATCAACAGGTTTTTAATAACAAATTAAACGCGATTTTTGGCGCTTAAATCAATTTTTTCACTTTGAAGGGCTGCAAATAATATAATAAAATAAATAAAAAATTTACAATATTTTCGTGATTACCTCGTGAAATACATCATCTTTAAAATGAATATCAAAAATTCCGAAACCATATTTCAAGGCGCCAAGGGAGATTCACCGTCACTGGATTGTCTTTCAATATTTTTCTTTCAATATTTACTCTAATATTCTTCAAAAGTTTCCAATAATATGTAACTATACTATCTTAGCCCTTTTTTGAGTTTGTCAAAACTAAAATTCTTAGGATTTTGATATTTAATTTAAGAATTAAGAATCTCAAAATAAGTACCTTTCAATCTCAAAACGTTCAAGAGTTAAAAATGCTTGATCTACAAAGTTAAGAATGTTTGAAGCTTGTTTCGAGAATTTTTGTTGTTACACGAAAAATGAGACCGAAAAGTTTTGATTCAAAGTGCAAATGCTTGTTTTTCTACCCTTAACCCATAAAATGGGTAAATAAGGGTATAATGGTTTTGTGCAAAAGTATGTAACAGGCAGAAGGAAGCATCTCCGACCCCATAAAGTATATATATTCTTGATCAGCATCAACAGCCGAGTCGATATAGCCATGTCCGTCTCTCCGTCCGTCTGTCCGTCTGTACGAACGCGTGGATCTCAGAGACTACAAGAGCTAGAGACTTCAGATTTTGTATATAAGTTCTCCTATACCATGAGCAGAACAAGTTTGCTTCAAATTATCGATAACTATTCTGGTTTTTGACAGACACATGCAATCGATAACAAAAATATATCGAATTTGGAAAATATAAAAATGGGGGTTGTAATATATAACGATAGAACTTTTCTGAAAATTTCGTCCAAATCGGTTAAGAATCGAATTAATTAATTATCGAATTTTATCGATTGAAGTTAAGTCAGTATACCAAAGTCTTATATAAATTAAATATATGTATTGCAACTGGGTTCAGGGTATCTTCTAGTCGGGCGCTCCCGACTAGAGCCTTCTTACTTGTTTTTCCCTGTAAATGTTAGGTAAAATACAGTTTAAACAATGGTAATACTTCTATAGGTATACATATTGTATATAAAGAATGCACACTTTAGCAATAAACACAGTTTTATTTCAATTAACATAAAATTTAATGCACACATTGGGACAGACAGCCCGGCTAGCCACAGAATAAACATCATTGGTAAAAATCTCGTGCTTAGCTAAAATCACAGTTTCAAAAGCCACACAGAAAATTCCAAACTTAATGGGACACACAAACACAAACACAACCACATTTAGAGCAACTGTTGATGGTTGGCACTAATAGCGTACTAATCGCACTAATTGCTTTGGATGCAATTATCGTTTGACGCCTTCTGGTAGGGGGCAGCAGGAGCGTAGCTATTGGCGATCTATCGCCCTGTGCTGTAAATGAAAACAACTACTATGTTCAAAACCAAAGCTCACGCCACATTGCCATTTGCTATTTGCCAAATTGTAAGCTGTAGTTAAAAAGAATTGAGCCCCAAATACACCGAAAGAAAAACAGAGTACCAAATGCAATGAAACAACAAAATCAATTGCCAAATCCGTAGCAGCAGTTGTCTACTTTCAGGCGCCTCACGTGCCACATACTTTGTGGGTGCTTCTCTACTCATGTGTGAGTGTGTGTCTGTGTGTGTGTGTGGTTTGGTCAGCTGTTAGAGTAAGCGTGAAGGGCTAAAATAGCTCCATTGAGTTTTTGGTTGTAAATGTTTTTGGGTTGTTGTTTGATTTTGAGATTTGCCATACAAATTGTAAACGCAGTGAATTGCATGTGTTGAATGTTGATGAGCTGTTTGGATAGTGCTAGAATTGCCTTAATCTGTTCATTTCAAGAAAGAAGCAAAGTGCTTTAATACGAATTTAAAAGTTTAAGACCAAGAACCAAATTATCTTTAAATACTTGAAAAAAATTCATGGTCACAGTTTGTAGTCAAAGTTTATGTGCAGCTCATTTACTATCAGCCCAAACGTAAACATAATAATTTAATGGGTTGTGTGGTAAAAACTTACCCTCCGTATCGCTGGTATCCGAAATAGGTGCTTCGCTGGCTATATACTGACGGCCGCTCGTTAAATTGCTTTCAACAATTGGGCGTTTATCCTCCAACTGACGGCGAAAAGCTTTATGATCATCCTGCAAGCAAACAAAAGAATTGAGAGTGTGTCGTTTAAATCGGTTTTGTTTTTTTGCAAATAAAAACAAAATATATTTTATCCCACGAATAGACTAGTCTAGAGTATGTACAATAGTTGTCAATGCTGCAAAAGATTTATTTATTTTGTCCAAAGACTGATGCAGCCACAAATAATATAAATTATGACCCATTGCTGGCCGCCCTAAACTGTTCGCCCTATATCTGTATGTATATATATAGTACTTCTGCAATGGTTCCCCAAAATGATATAAGGCGAGCATTTCAAGTGCCTGCGAGAGAGAGAGAGAGAGAGAGAGAGAGCAATAAATTTCCTATTTAATGCTTTTAGTTTAAAAATAAAAATACAAATAATAATAAAGGAATGCAACAAAACATTCGCTTGCGAATCAAATGAAAGGCAATATAAAATACACGTCAAATTCTTTTTAGAGTTTTTTAGTGCCACAATTTAAGAATTGGCTCCACACCCCACCTCATCTCTCCACACTTCAGTCCACACTACACAAGCCGAAATGTAAATGTCCGGCAGACCGTAACTTAGTGGCAGGCAATAGATTTTCAGAGCACGCCAAGGATTCAAGGGTGAAATGTGCCTCACTCTTTTCTTTTTTTTTTTTGTGCTCTTCCCAGCTCACAGCAGGGTTGCAAGTGGCAAGTGTGTGAGCTGGAGGTTAAGTTAAATTCAAGTGGCACACGCTGTGTTAGACAGTGTTTCCCCATTTTCGACTGGCCAGGCCGGAACTGGCTGTTGCCACTGGCATTCCTGGAGTTCTTTTTCTGCCTTGGCAAGCCCTTAAGTGATTTCCTACACAAACATACATACGTATGTATTTTATGTGCTGCATATGAGTGTGAATGCTTTTGACATAACAAGCATCATTAAACAATTATTTAAGAATTCGCAGCCAGAGCAGTTTAGCCAAGAGGAACTTTCAATTTAACAACGCAACTCGGTCAAGTTGGGCAGTTAGATAGACTCGATACTCAATAGGCATGAGAAAAATGTTGAATCAATGGCTGCCTCCAATTGCTATGCATTAAAAAAAAAAGCGAATGCAATCAGCCTGTAAAAAAACATATACGCAGAAACTGTTGAATCATGCAATAGATGGATTAGTGTGAGAAACAGCTCAAATTACAGTATACGTTTCCCGAATATAATAACATATGTGTTCGATAAAACCTAATCTTACCACGTAAGTAAACTTCATATTCTTAATAAAGTTGAATTTAGTTAGTTTAGCCTAACGCCTCATTAAGTGCCAGTGAGAAAACAAGCAAAGCTGTCTTAAGTTTGCCTTCAAGTCAGCAATGGAATTTTAAATGCATTTTCTATGTTCACCCAAGGCAAACGCACCAAACGTATATACATACATATACGAATCTATAATTCAAATGCATGCAAAATGTAAACTTACAATTTTATCACAGACAAAAAACCTGTCCGCTTCAATTCATGCTGATTCCATTGATAGGAAAAATGAATTCAATAACCAAATATGTATGGCAAATATTCTATAAATATATATACATATGTACATAATAATATTATAGCATATTATACTTGTGTACGTATGTGAACACATACAGAAAGTGATAAGCTTGGATTATTTCGTATGTGCATGATACTAATGTTAATATTGCCTCTAAAAAGTACACACATTGGAATGTGAGGCTGAATACGGATTTTATATTAAATCCACATTTGCCCGACATTTTAGTATAGCTAAATATTTGGTCGAGCTCGATAAATGTCTGCCACACAAAATGGGCTTGCCAAGCACTTTATGTGCCATTAAATCACAGAGACCCTTCAAACACACACACTGAGTCTAAAAAAATTACAAATTGTGCCAGAAAATGGCACTCAAAATGCCAAAGCACCGCAATTGTATGGGCCAAAGCCTTCCACACAATTAGTTGGCCAGAGCAAATTAAGGTGCAGCCAGTTATATGAAAAAGGTTAAAATTGGGTCGGTCCATGGCGGCAGACAAAAAACAGCTCCTCATCACGATGAGCACCACCAACTGCTGTAAATTGAGGTCATGCTTATTACGAGATCTGCATATTTTTCTTAAAGAACAGAGCTGAACCTTCTACGACTATCAAAAGAGAGCTAAATCGCATTTATTGCACCTACAATAACATTAATATTTGATATGAACTATATTTTTCATATATCATAACTGAAGTTTTGCACAATACTTTAAAACTTTCAAAATAAAATGAACACCACATTAATTTAGTTCAATAGCTCACAAACTTTTTATATTTTTATACTAAACGTAAAGAGAATATAGGTTGTGTGTCCGCACAATTTTTATCGACACCCATAAAGCTAGAGACTTGAAACTTTTCATTTCTATGTATACAGCTTTAGGGTAAGAGTCTACAAATTTGATGGCAATATAGCTAGTGGCATCTCACAAAGATCTGCATCAAATAACTAAAATCCCATAATTCTCAGTTTTTTAGTTCTCTTGAATTTCCACTTACCAATTGCTTTTGAAGACTGGCCGCATCTCCCCGAACAGGACCCAAGCCTAGGGTACTTAGCTCTGTATCCTTGCGGATGACCCATTCGGTTAATTCGCGCAGGGACAACAGCAACGCATTCCAGTGCTCTGAATTTGATTCCAAGCGATTTCTACAAGTAAAGAAAGACGTTAGAAAGGGCAGGTTAGAATTCGCCGGCAAGCATTATACAAATGAGGATTATAAGCATTATGATATTATTAAATATAATTTGGCACTTTACAACACAGTACACAGCCCAAAAGCAGCTGTGTGTTGATTATCATGGAACCTTAGCAACGACCGCAAAATGCCAGCGACAATTTGTCTGCTTCCGCTGCCTAACGGGCGTGAGTTGGGCGTCTAACAAAACCCCCGTTGCCGCGCCCAACAACCCAAGTGGCAGTCGTCTATGTTGAATTTCAGCTGTCGCTGTAATTGTGAGATGCCCTGGCATTTTATTTTCTTTTTATGTGGCCAAAGCAGCATACTGTCCAGACCATATCTGTGTTTTTGTGTGTGTGGCCAAAGAAATCTGAAAAAATCTGCATCCTTGTGCGCGCTGTGTTTGGCAATAACAATAGTCATCGCTTTGTGCTTTTTGTCTGTTTATCTTTGACGAAATTTCTTGGCTCATTTTCTCTCTTATTATTTTTCTTGTACGCATTCGCTTTTCATTAAAGTATGCTATAGAATTGATGTCGCATCCGAAACAACTTACATACATACAAATATCCCAACGGCTTTGACTTGCTTGGTTTGCTAGAATGGACGAGTAGAGGGCTTTTCTAAGCGGTTCTAAAAAATTACATTGGTTGGGGCAATATCACATCACCACTCAACCTATCAATGAAGACAGATATTAAGTTCGAATCCCGTCGTAGACAATAATATTTCGTATTAGGCATATAATGAAACTTTCAAGAAAGGAATAACTTGCCTAGGAAATATGGGCGTATTGAAATATTCTTGGTTTGCTCATTTTCTCAGTTGATTTCGTATGTTTTCATTTCACTTTATTTTTTTTTTTTATTTTAAGCTCAGCTCAGTTCAGTTTTTTGTCGAAGCTTAACACAAAGATTTTCCAAATTTCATAATTTATTTACTTTCACTTATTCGACAGCTTCTGTCATTGATCTTTGCAAGGACAATTAGTGCTGAGAAGCACATTAAGCTGGGCTCATGCAAAGAATTTCAGTTCAACTAAAAATGCTGTAAGGTTTTCTCCTTAAATGTTTAATAAAAATTGTTCGGGAAATGAGAAAAGTCATATTTTTAGCAATGTTTCTTTTCATCAAATACTATACTTATTTTTGTTTCTTTTTAATAAAGTTCATTTATATATTGTTTTATTTATAGCGGGTTTTATCTTCTTAAACCAATTCTATTCACCAAAATCCATTGCTTAACATGAGAAACCGTTGCAGTCGGACGCAACCGACTTCGGTATGCTCTGCTACTAGTCTAAGAACGGGTACAAAGAGGTCTGCTTGCAAAGGTGGTGAGGGGTTGGCGGGTCGTTAAAAATAGATTTGCTGCCGATATTTTTTTGATGTCACCAGCCATTTTTGTACCAAATGTGGTGACTCCAGTTCAAATATTATAGACTACATACGCAGTCTCTTTTGCAAAAGGTGGGGAGCGTGAAACGGCAGGGTTGAGCGTGGTATTCATTCTTTTGATCATCCTTAGAATATCCTACCAAAGTTGCTAACTCTTCTGTTAAATTGTGCGAAATATGAGTATTTTATCGATTTGAAGCTCGACATGTTATCGATTGTCTAGCCTCCCAGTAAACGTAGACACACTTTGTCTGACACATTTACCAAGATATTTGCAAAGTTTCAAGTCTATGGTTTTAAGGGTGTCCAACAGACAGACCAACAGACAGCAGGACATTGCACAAAACCAATATACTTTTGAATTTTGATGCCAGAGTACACAAATTTTATTTGGTAATATGTTGCTCTTTAAGGTATAACGAATAAACTTTTACTCATCTTATTAAGTTGAGAGTATTTTGTGTACGCCCAGAGAACAAATATTGTAACTTTCAAGATCTGTCTGTGCTTAATACATTGATTGAGTGTTCTAATACTTTCCTATCCATCATTTTCAATCGCTTTCGACACGCAATACCCATTTCAACCCTCATAATTTCTTTTGGCTACCGCTTGTTGTGCATGTCCCAAATGTAATTTAAGACAATCCACAAAGACAGCAACCGCAGCGAACACTTGACAACCACGCAAACACATGTGTTCCTTTTGGTAGTATATGAAGTGTGTTCATCAATCTTTGTGCAACTCAAACAGCAATCAACAGTGGCAGGAAAAAGAATATGCTGCATCTGGAAAACACCTGTTGACGCCACAAAAAACACAAAACAATCTCGACAAAAGCAAAGTTTGAATGTCACGTGGAAGGAAGGAAGCAAGAGTAGAATGAATGGATAAAAGTTCTAAGCCAAAAACTATGCACATAAATGACCCGAAACGAATGCGCGCAAGTGCCGTGGCTAATACAAACAAGAAAACTTGTTTTCGAGAGCAAAACTTTTCAAGTGCTGTCCGAGATATTTCACGGGAATTTATAAGCTAGCAAATCTGCGCGGCAGCTGCAGCGCAAACAACAAGTTGGAACCAAGGCAAACAGAAGATGGCGAACAAAACCAGCCAACAAAGCAAATGCTGTTGGCCAAACAACGCCAACAACAACAGCAATATCGGAAGTGGCCAAACTTGGCTAACGGAAATATGCCAAAACGCCAACAATGAACGTAAATAGAATGCGTCTCAAAACTGACAAAGAATAATCGTCAAAAGTTGGCTGCCCAACAACAAAAGCAAAACATAGCAGGGGAGAGGCCGGAAGGACAGAAAGGAAGCTGCAAATATTTCGGCCACGACACTTAAGGTGTCATTCTTTAGCTCTTGTGGCCTAATTGAAAAGCCCTCCAAGAGAAGCCTACTTTCCAGTCCGCTGTGCAAAGTGCACTATGGGACAAATAATTACTATAGGTAGTTAAAAAGCTTAGAGAATATGCGAATGATCAAAAACTCTTTTTAAAAACAAAAACTTCAGTTGAGATAGTTGTGATATTTATATATTATTATCTCTTTCGCTAATGAGTTTACATTTTTTCTTTCCACCGAGCAAGAATTTTAATATTTATAATTTATTTATCGCCTCAACATAGTTAACTATATATTTATTGAAATATTTTGTTTATTTGCTCTATGGTGCTGTGACAGAAACCGTAGCCACATAATTGCCATTTATATTCATTTTGCGTCCGCTTGTTTTTCAGCGCTTTTCAGTGTGTCATCATCATTATTCATTTTCTCTGCGCTCGCCTCTTCACATTCCGCGAGTAAACATCGTCGACTGCCTGACTTTGGCCCACATTGGCATCAACATCGACTCCAGCTTCAGCTTCAGTTCCTGTCCTTGGGTGGGGCATCAATATCAACAAGCGAACAATATTTGTATACGCTGGCGTTCTTTATTTATGAATTCTGGAAATTACAAACACTAGACCAAACGAACAACAACTAGCAACCCTGCTGCCCAGCTTCATTTGCAAGGCATCTCATCACCAGATTGTTGCCCAGCCTTTGGCTGCTGTCAGCATTGTGCCGCATCAACACAAACACACACTGTGTTTGGGGACTGGGGAGGTAGGGTATCAGCTCTGCCCGGTTCCGGCACTTTTCACGCGTTATATTGATTTTCATTGGTTGGCTGTTGTCCAAGCCAAGTTTGATGGGTTCACGCTTTTTTCCATCAGGCTTTCTGCCTGCCATGCCTGGGCGGCGAGAGAGAAAGAGAGTTGTTGGTGTACCCATTGAATGACAGGCAACCCAGTTGCTGTGGCAAGAAGCATTTGCCACACAACTTGAGTTTAATTTGGTTTAATTGACGCGCAAGCTTGTAACGCAACTGTACACAACTCTGGCACAAGTACTCTCTTGCTCCGGTCTTTAAGGCCTGAGAAGTGGTTGCCATTTGCAAAAAACCGTTGACAATGCGACAAGGGCAGTTTGGGTGAGCGTGGCATCCAAAGTTTTGATGCAGTTTTTTGAGCGATGCTATCACCTATCTTGACACCAAATTTGGTGGCTATAGCTCAAAAACTGAGGAAGAAATAGGCGTTTCTGATTTCAAACTGCAGGAAACTCGGGGCGGAATGGGTGGCGTGGCTCCAAAATTTTAGGGGATGAGTTTAGTAATTTCTTACCAAAAGGATTTAAAGATTTTCAGCTATCGAGCTTATCGATATCCAAGCCCACCAGCAGGCGTAGAAACATAATCTTGGCACTTTATCTGTCCCGGCCACAAAAAAATATATTTGCAAAGTTTCAAGTCTCTAGCTTGAAGGGAGTCGAAAAAAGTTGCGTTCATACAGACGGAACACCATGACGGACACCAAGACGGATATTGCACAGACTCAATATACTTTTTACCTTCGGTAACAAGAGTAAAAATAGTAAGTGATTTTGAGTTTATTTAATCAGAAAGGAAAGAATTTATTCTCTGCTTTGTTTATGTATATGTTTTAATATAAATTCAAAGTATCATTATGCAATAATAATGTTCGAAATTCATTTCTTGAGGCTATGCTACCAATCTGTTGTATATCCATATCGAACAAATATACGTAAATCAAGAAAAGTAAGTTCGAGGAACTAAGAACATGGCTAATAGTTAATTATTGTAAGCTTATCGTTAACAAGAGCATCAGTGACTCTTAACCCAACCGTTTAAATGGAGGCACGAAAGCCGCAGTAAGGCACTTAGTTTCCGACGACAATAAGTTGAGCAATTTCAAAGCCTTGTAAGTGAAATATTATCTTTATTGTGGTACTGGTCAGAGAGTGACTTGGTCTCTATAGGAGCAATTATTCTTCTCTCGCAGATGAAGTTTCTTTTCTCTGATCTCTTGCAGACGGCTTTGTTTCAGCTTCTGACGAAATCGAGCTTCCACAGCAGTTTTGCGGATACTCAAAGATGGCACAGATCATTTCAATACGGAAGACAGCTCAATTGGGTTCAATTGGGGTTTGTTTTTCAACAAACGGGTAAGAAGCAGACATGCTTTTTAATAAAAGTCTACGTAGTTTTGAATTAAAACCATGTTTTACAATAACAATTTACAACATTCTTTTGCACTATTAATATTTTTTTCGCATTAATAAGCAGCTTCCACAGAATGACCTAGTTTTTTTTTATGATTCCCATGCCGCCACTCAATGGCAAGACCCATTTAAAAACAGCAATAATAAATCCGAACAACAGGCAGCAAAAACAACTTAAAGCACTTTTCGGATGTGGTTCGAGCACCATCATCATCATCGTCATTCGGCTGAATTCAGCGATACATACACACACACACACACGGAAACACATACAGAGAAAATCGGCAGCAACAATAAGTAACAAAAAAAAAAAAAAACAAGAGAATGAAAAACGTCGGGAGGGAAAAAGCACTTACCTGATTGCAATACTTTTCGATTTTAAGTTATTCCAGCGTTGATTCATTTCATCCAAGCGGCGCTGCAGCATAACCGCATCCTCTTGTGAGGTGAGCGATCCCAAAAGTTTGCGGCCGGTGCCATCGAGACGATCGTAAACAACGCGATGGGTTTCAATTTCCGATTGTAGATCCTGCAAAAAACCAAAGAAAAAGTTACACAAAAGTTAAAAAGGTGCATGAGAAACGAGTGAAAACATTGCAAAGGGGCGCCGCCGACTGCAAAATACTCTGCTACTTATATAAAAACATGTGGTAAATATATTGTTGTTTGTTTGCTAACAAGGGGAATGGGGCGGGAAAAGAGTGCGTGGCCTTCAAAAGTTGTTTAATTCAAATCATTGGAGGACGTCTTTTCACCAAATTTCGTAGCTTAAACTTAAAAGCTGTGGAAGAATCTTTGGGAAATGTCAAAAATTATTTTCGTAGCAAACTTAGTGAGTAATGCGACAAAAACTATGAAAAATATGAATATTTTCGTTTTTTTAACGACTTTGTTGACTCTAGCTGATAATATGTTTGATATGTATATGCATGAGAACTGCAACGAGTGTGTTCGGTTCGTTCGACAATCTTGTCGAAAATTTGTTCATCGGTTCGACACTCGTTTACAAACGAGACTCTATCGAACGGCCTTTCGACAAAATAGTGTTGTTCGTCGGCACTGCGCACACTTGTTTTGGATCCGGCCGGTTGTACTGTACCGTGCCTTGAGCTATATTTTAGTGCTGGTTTGGGTGCCGTATCGATACGCATTGAATTTTGGAACAGATAGCACGATATATTAAAGTCATATGAAAGCTGGCGTTTGGTGTATTTGTAACTGTATTATTGTTTAGCGTTTTTTGTACAAAAAGACTTTTTGAATTTGGATTCATCATTCGTCGTTATTCTCTTATTAAAGAAGTCCGCTATGTTAACTCACCATCAATATTTTGCCATCACTAGCACGTACAACAGTGTTTATGTCCGTCACTTGCTAGTTCGAACTCGAACTCGTTCCACATTTCGAGTTGCTCACTCGTTTTAAGCATGGTTGAATTTACATGGTTAGGTCTGAGCAACAGAAGGAGCCTGTTGTAAGACCACGCGAGTGCAAGAGAGATAGCATAATTGTCTCTCGATATTGCTTTATCGTCTTGTTTTTGTGAGCAAAAGAGATGAACGATGTGTGATTTTGTTAACATTTTCAAACAACATCCGACTGAAGCGCTGCTTTTCGACTAACAACAGGCTCCTAAAAATTGAGCGAGTCCCTCTCGACCTAACCATGTTATTACCATGGTTTTAGTTCGGTTGACGTGATTAAACAATTGTTCGATTGTCTTGTTTTAAGGAGTGTCAACGCTCACTACTAAGCTTTTGATCACAACGTTGTCACGTGTAATCAATTTGCTTTTGATATGCATGCGGTTCTAATCGATTCGCACTTTAAGGCGTATCGACACGTTATCGATTTCCCAGCCACCCAGTTGGCGTAGCTCTCCTATATTAACACTTTGTCTGACGCACATTTTAATCAAGATATTTGCAAAGTTTCAAGAATCTAGTTCTAAGGGTGTCGGAAAAACGCACGCTAATACAAACAGACGGATGGACATATAGCAAGACGAACATTGCACAAAACCAATATACTCTTTACTTTTGATAACAGATAGTAAAAGCAAAAACAAAACAAAATTCCCTTAACGCGGAAAAGCTAATAAATTAGTGTATGCGAAATTTATTCAAAAGTGTTGCGACCTCTTCGCCAGCTGTCTGGAAATTGAATTTAAATTTGAATATGAATATCACAACCGTTACGTTTTAGATATATGTTTATGTTATTTTTATGCGAATGACGTATGTGTGTGTGTGTGTGATATGCAAAGCGTCAGCAAACATTTTTGGACAAAGCGATCAACACACACACACACATCAGTTGGCCATTTAGCTAGCACAACAAGCCATAAAATTGCGGGCCGAGCATGCCATCAATAAGCCCGCACCGTGAGCTTCAGGCCATCTGAGTCCGGCTGTTGTGACCAAACCCCCCCTCCTTCATCATAGTTATCCTTCCCTTCACGTGGCCATTTTCACGGCAATCTTGAACATGAGTGACAAGTTTTTAAGCGCCTCTCTGCCCCCGTGTCCCATCATATCCGGCTCTACTCGCTTTGCGATTATTAACCGCATGCGACCTTCCCGCTCCCCCTCTCCCGACGCACCATCTGACTAGATTTTAAGCTGCCGCTGCTGCTGTGTCACTTTTCTGGCTGTCAGTGGCACCTGTGTGTGTGTTGTGTCAGTTGTTTTATTTGTCAACCCGCTTTGGCAAAGGCTTAAAAATATTTCGTTTCTCTCTCTCTCTTTCGCCCTCTCTGTTTCCTTATACTCGGTTTGTTTTGTGTGCTTTAAGCTTGGACCCCAAAAAATGTGTACAGTTATTTACTGTGGTTTTCTTGGCTGAATCACACACACACACACACAATCACACATACATATATACTTATGTACAAAGGCCAGCCCTGTGAATTTTAAGGCAGGTCTGATAGTGTTTTAGGGTTTTAACTTTGATGTGGCTTGGGGCATGAGGCTTAGACCCTGCATACTGTTCGTTGTTAGCTGGGATTATGCGAGGATATGGTTACTACCCGCATGGAAAAAAAAGTTTTGAAGGTACCCAATATGTAAACACTGTCAAACATTAATTTTTAAATCAACAACCCTAATAATATACGTAGATCAAATAATGCTTTATGTCCATTAAGCTGGTGTATTCAATTGATTCCTAAGAAAGCGAAATGTTATTTCTTTATTTTTGATATTCAAAAAACTTACCATAATCGGAACATCACATATAAATGTGGTTCTAAAGTTTCATTCCCTTGAATTTTAATTACATTAGAGGAGCCAAGATGAAAAGCTTTTGTTATCCTACTTAACAAAATTCCATTGAAGATGGTTTTAACACTTTCATTTTGTAAAAGATATTTACTAAATAACAAATTAGCTTTAACGAATTGAGGTTAGATTGCTTAAAAATATGAAGGCCGGGCAACACTGTTAGTTATATTTATGTACATGTTTTAATATTCAAAAACATCCTTTAAAACTTTAAAATTAACTAGTTTCCTAAATAGGTAGCCTAATATTTTTTTCAGCCACATTTTACTTTAGACACTTTTCACACTGTCGGAACCAACTCTTTTCTATGCTGTTTATTTAAAGCGTTTCGATTGCTCAATTGCCAAGAAATCCTTTCACAGTAGGTGCGCGTTGCATAAAATTTGGCCAAGCAACGAGTTTGGCTAATTGAATCAATCAATCAATCACACAACACGTGGCAAATAAACTAATTAAAAGGGAAATTAGTGGCACATAATACATAAAAATCGCCTAACAGGAAATGGCTTCTAAAATAATGTGCGTAATAGAGTGTGAGTGAGCGAGTGTGTGTGTGTGTGTGTTTGTGTGTGCGCTAATTAAACCTTCATTAGGGTGCCATTGGCGTTTGTTGTATGAAAACAATGGCGAAAAAAGTGTAGAAAGAAAGCTAAGCAAATAAATAAAGATCGAGCCAAGCAAAGGGCGTTAAATTCGACGATGTTTTTTTTTCCTTTTTGCTAGGATGCTGCGGGAAACGAGGCTACAATTAATTTAGCTTATGCATGTCACAAACACATATAAGCACAAACATGCACACATTCACTGAGCAATTCAATTAATTCGCCAAAATTGTTTATATACCAATAGAGCGGAGCGAACCAAAAAGGAACCAGAGGTACGGGAAGAGCCACAAAATAAACGAAAAAATAGCTAAACAAAGCATTTTAATGAGCAGCCAGCGTATCTGGACTGGTGTGTGTGTGTGTGTGTTTGTTTTTGTGTTGGCTGGCGGTTACGTATTGCTAGGGAGGCGTGGCACACACACTCACCTACACCAACACACATGTACTAAAGCCGATTAAATCAATTAAAACTGAGAAAATGCCAATGACGTCAACGGCGTCTTTACTAATAACAACAGTTAGTCGCACTGCACTTGGTCATTATCCTCGATTCGGGTCCCGATTCCCTTACCCCATTATGGTCCAATAACTAAAACTGCTTATTTGTGCGCCAGAAGACCTAAATTTCCTTCATACAAATATAACGAGAACTAGCCATCTTTTTTATGTCTTTTTACACATACATACATATGTACATGTATGTCATTAGCGAGGGGCACTTTTAAAGCCACTTCGTGGCAAACCATTCGCCAGGTTTAGGTTTTACGCAGACTCAAACATAAGCAGCCATTATTTCTGATTATGTGTGTGCGTGTGTCGGGTTTTATGTGTAGGATTTTTATGTCTTTAAACGCTACACTATGGGCCGAGCGACAACTTTTCTTGGATACAACTTATCTGTGGCTGCCTGTGCCTTTAATGTCTGACAAATCGTCGGGGCGTATTTTACCTTTGTAGCAGTAATAATTAAATGCTCCTGTCGGAGGTGCAACACGATATTCATGTAGAATGTGCCGTTCCTGGACCGTTCTCTATCACTGAGATTATCACAGGGTCGGTGTTAGATCAAGAAGTTGTGAATGCAATCTTGTGGCTAGCAGTCTAACAGAGCTGTACATCACGGAAAATATATTCCTGGCAGTTAAAAATTTTGATTTGATAAATACATATTATGAGACGAACAGGAAACAGTGACGACTTTAAGAATCGTTGATTCTTCTGGCATATCCGTTCTAGAAGATACCCTGAACCCAGTTGCAATAAATAAATTAAATTTATGTAAGACTTTGGTATACTGACTTAACTTCAATCGATTAAATTCGATATCTCCGGTGTTTCTTAACCAATTTGGACGAAATTTTCAGAAAAGACCCCCATTTCTACATTTTCCAAATTCGATATTATTTTTATTATCGATACCATGTGTATATCGGAAACCAGAATAGTTATCGATAATTTGAAGCAAACTTGTTCTGCTCATGGTATAGGAGAACTTATATCCAAAATTTGAAGTCTCTAGATCTTGTAGTCTCTGAGATCCACGCGTACGTACAGACGGACAGACGGACGGACAGACGGACATGGCTATATCGACTCGGCTGTTGATGCTGATCAAGAATATATATACTTTATGGGGTCGGAGATGCTTCCTTCTGCCTGTTACATACTTTTGGACAAAACCATTATACCCTTATTTACCCATTTTATGGGTTCAGGGTATAAATATATAATATTAAGGGTGTCGTGTGTAGGTTTTTTGATTTTGGCTGTTGATCACTTTTGCCAAAGTATTAGTATTATTATAAACACTGCTGCTCCTTAATGACAATTTTGGTTGGAGTGTCTTGAAAAGCAAAAAATTAACAACGACAAATGGGCGCTGCGAATATCAAACTGCTACAAAAAGTTGTTATTTGCCCCATAGTGCATTGAATCACATTTCTTACCCAAGTCAAAACAAGAGTATTGCTGTATATGGGTGTGTGTGTGTGGGGTGGGGGTATGGAAGTGACAGCATTTTGCAGTTTTAAGCTCCAATTAAGTAAATGTTTTTCCCTTCCTTTTCAGCTGCAGGCCAGCACTCGCGTAAGGCCAAAAAGCTAAACGTGATTCATATGCCATATGGTTTTATAGCCCACCCACCCACTTGACACCCACTTTTAGGCAGGCTGCTGCTGAGTGTTATGCCAACTATAAGTTTACTTCAGCCAGTTCGTTTTCCAAAGTAATGTTTTTTGTTGTTTTTAAGTAATTATTCGAATAACATACATACAAAATGTGTTTGGCCCATTTAAAAACGGTTTGCAGTTTCTTTAAATACATGGGAACAGCATATACAAACTAAAATTGGTCTATGAGGGTGCTTTAGTATTTTCCAACACTGTACACATTGATATATATTGATATATATATAAAGTGCTTATAATCAATAGTTTATGCATATGTGATGTATTATATATTTAAAACTTTAAGTAATAATTCAACTTCTAAATCAAAGTGATTGCAACTCACTTTATTAAATTTTGTTTCGCAGAACATAGGACTTTCTGTGATGAATTAAGTTGCTATATAAATTCATAGAATTAAGCACATTTAAATTATGCAAATGCTCGGAGTGTTTCGCATTCATATGACATGATAAATGTTCGCTTTGGGCCTCCCAAAATCAAATTGACAAGGTGGCAGGCACTAAAAGCTCTTGTATGCAGTGGCAGCATGAATTTGAAATCATATTTTTGAATAAGCCAAAAATACCTTTGGGTGTTCTTGCCTCATAAATAGCAAAGCGTTTCAGCCAAAACAACAATAACAAGGTGAAAGTAGGGGCAAAGGAGAAATACATCAAGAAACAGCAAATAAAATGAAATGAAAATGCGTTTATAACGCGCTCATAAATATATTAAAGGCACATAATAAACACATCAACGAGTGAGGCGGCAGTGACGAATGTTTAACAAGGCTGCCCAATCACGACCCCCTCCCCTCCCTTCTTTTATTCTTCATCCACCTAAGGGGTAGCTTCGGCCCGCCTGCTTGTCAACAGGAGCTGTCGAGTGGAGCGCTCGCCTGAGGCGCTCCTGGGGCTCTGACAACAACCATGCCCTTGCCGAACCTAAGCGACTCGCAAAAAGCAAAAAATAAAAGCGGCCCCGAATAGGACTTTAACTCCTGGTGGATGACTCATCCCCCAAAGAATCCCCAACATGTGTATGTTGATGAAGCATTTTTCATATTTTAGCATGTGTGTGTAAATCCTTTATGGCCAACTTAAGCTGCCATTGCCAAACAACACGATGACGATGGGGAAGAAAGAATTTAAATTTCGACCAAACGAAAAAAAAAGTGTGCTAAAGTTGTTTGCTTACCGCTTTCAGGCTTATTTGATTATGTTTATTTCAGGTGTTGCCTTTATTTTTTGGAAGAGTTACGTGAGACAGAATATTATCCGCCTGACTGCTCTGAAAGGGAAGTTTGTGATAGGGGAAGTTAATGTTATCTATTATTTTGTGTATTCTCCATTCTGTCAGGACCAAAATACCTCGATCTATAAAACCTCGCAGATTCGCAAAAAAATCACTTCTAAGATAGGCATATTAATCTTACAAACAAACGAAACTATTGTGAGTTGTTCATAAGCAAACAAGTGTTACCAGTTGCACTTCTGCTTATTATATTTGAAGTCAACCTTCAATTAAAAATAAAATGCATAAGTTACTTTTTGCAAAAACCTTATAGCATAAGCACATTTTAAGTTTGGCCAATGTTCAACAAGACCATTTGCAGTAAGTCTTTCAATACACAAGAAATACATTTATTTTAGCAACAGCACTGTTTCTGGTACAACATTTTTTACTTAACAAATCAAAGCGAAAAAGTTTGAAGCATGAAAAGCACAAACGATTGCAAAAACTAAATGCAAAAGTCAATTCAAAACTGCATAAGCTTAAATGAGTATCTGGGGAAAGAACTTGCAAACTAGAAAAAAGAAAAAAACTGTGAAATGGTCCCATGGAAAAGTATAGAATCCATGAGCTTCAAAATTATCTGTTTGCCATATAAGCTTGGCTGCACTTGTCCTTGACTTATCTGCAAACTTTACGCTGCACTGAGCAAAGACATCAGACACGCATACACGCACACACTCACACATACTTAATCGGCTAACAAGCAACGTTTAGCAGGTAAATTGAGAGAGCCAAAAGCCAAAACCAAATCAAAGTGGTGCAATTGCAGCAGAATAAGCTTTGCCAAAAAACACGCCACCTAAAGTAAGTTGAGTTGAATGTGGGTTTTATGTTAGCCACAAAGCTACCATGATGTTGTTAATGTTATAAGATATCCTCACACTCACACACACACACTGCTACGTTTTACAGCATCTCTGTGCCAAGTTGAATTTACTTCGGTTGAAAAGCAACCTTAGCAGCTACCAGGCATATTTCCTTTTCCTCTGTAGTTTACAAAGCTAGCTCATAAAGAGACCAGTCAAACACTAGGACGGATCATAGTTTTATTCACACTGGGACTTCTGTTCCGGCAGTGCAACACGGCATCCTTTTCTTGCCATTTGCAGCATGTCTTTCGGCTCAGTAGGTGACTCAAGTTTATGGCTTGTGCTTGTATCCGGTTGCCTTGCCAGTCAGCATCATGTTCTTAGCTTGTGTCGCCCTCCATTGTTTTTACACAATTTCGCATGTTTTGCTGTTTCATATTCTTGTGTTTTCCAGTATTTATACTCGATACCGAAGGTAAAGAGTATATTGAGTCTGTGCTATGTCCGTCATGGTGTCTGTCCGTCTGTCCGTCTTGTATGGAACGCAACTTTTTCCACACCTTTCAAGCTAGAGACTTGAATTTTTCCAAATCTCTTTATCTATGGGATAGTAAATTAAAGTGTCAAGATGGGTGTTCTACGATAACTGGGGGGCTGGCAAATCGATAAATTCGATAACTCAAAACCGATAAATCCACATATTTCACACATCCTTACAGCTAGAAGTACCAAATTTGGTAAGATGATAGCTACTAGCAACCCCCAAAAAACTGCATCAAAATTTTGGATGCCACGCCCACCCATTCCGCCCACAGCCCCCCGAATTTTAAAGTCAAAAAGCCAATATCTCCCACAGTTTTTGAGCTATAGCCACCAAATTTGGTGCCAAGATAGGTGATGATGACCCCTCAAAAACTGCATCATAAGATTGGATGACACGCCCACCAATACCGCCCTAGCCACCCCCATCCACCCCAACGCTTCGTCAAAAACGGGAATCCGTGTATCTTCCAGAGTTGTGGAGCTAGAGCCTCCAAATTTGGTGGGAAGATAGCTGTTAACGACCCCCAAAAATCTACATCAAAGCTTTGGAGCCACGCCCACCCATTCCGCCCCCAGCCCCCTGCATTTTGAAATCAGAAAAGCCTATATCTCCCAAATTTTTTGAGCTAGAGCCACCAAATTTGGTGCCCAGATAGGTGATGATGACCCCCTAAAAACTGCATCAAAAGTTTGGATGCCACGCCCACCAATACTGCCCTAGCCGCCCCCATCCACCCCAACGCTTCGTCAAAAACGGGAATGCTGTATCTTCCAGAGTTGTGGAGCTAGAGCCACCAAATTTGGTAGGAAGATAGCTGGCAACGACCTCCAAAAATCTGCACTAAAGTTTTGGAGCCACGCCCTCCATTTCGCCCCCTTTCCCCCTTTTTCGATTTTCGAAATTTTTTTTGGTATCAAGATAAAAATTGACATTCCACAAAGATCTGCATCACAAATTTGGATGCCACGCCCACCCTTACCGCCCCCAGCCCCGCTGTCCACATCTTTTACAAACTTCGCGCTAGAGTCACCAAATTTGGTATGAAGATAGCAATTGACATTTTACAAAGATCTGCATCAAAAATTTGGATGCCACGCCCACCCTTACCGCCCCCAGCCCCCCTTTCCCCATCTTTTACAAACTTCGAGCTAGAGTCACCAAATTTGGTATATAGATAGCAATTGACATTCCACAAAGATTTGCATCAAAAATTTGGATGCCACGCCCACCCATACCGCCCCCAGCCCCCCTTTCCCCACCTTTTACAAATTTTTGAGCTAGAGTCACCAATTTTGGTATGAAGATAGCAATTGACATTTCAGAAAGATCTGCAACAAAAATTTTGATGCCTCAACTACCCATACTGCCCCCAGCCCCCCCCCCTGTCCACACCTTTTACAAACTTTGAGCTAGAGTCACCAAATTTGGTATGAAGATAGCCGGTGGCATCCCCATCTGCATCGGAGAATCTTTAAGGCAGCGTAAGCCCCTGCCGCATCCGTACCCCTTTGCATTCAGGCCTCTTTTTACCGGTTTTAATTCTGGTATCGAGTATGCCGCAGTCGGTTGCGTCCGACTGCAACGTTTCCACTTGTTTTTCTTTTCGAGTTTGTATTGAAACTCTATTGACCAGCTTGTTAGCTTTTAAAACATGTTTCGAATCTATTGACTTTTTCCAAAACAGTGAAAAATTCAAACCGAGCTGTTTACCTTAAACAATATTGAGGCGAATAAAGCCCGTAATGGAACCCACTTGAATTATAACAGAGTCGTGATGCTATCTGCCGATTATATGGCAAAAATGTTGTTTTTATTAATTATAATATGGTTTATTATTAGATTTTTTCTTTTTAGTAATTAGTACTCTCTATGCATCTACATTGTTGTCTTACGCAAAATTTTGCTTATAGCTAAGATAATTGACAACAAACTATTCCTGTGTTTGAGTTCATAAATACAAATACAGTACGACCTCGGTTAACGCAATCCTCGTAACACGCAACTCCTCGATTATTGCAACACCCGAATTCTTAACATTGTTGACTCTGTTAACGCAACTTTAAAAAAAAGTTACCTCATTTAACGCAACTTCCTAAGGAATGGTATGTTTAAGTTCGTTTTTACCACTTTTCTTTCGTTCTTTTTTTTTTTTTTTTTACATGCTTGCGAAAATGATAGTATGGAGAAATCATTGTACGCGTGGTTTCTAAAACAAAGAGAGCGTAATTTGCCTATTTCTAAAGATATTGTAAAAAAGTAAAGACCCCGATTTCTCAATTTTTCAAAAAATAAATAAAACAATATGAAATTCTTTTTCAACACAGTCTTATTTGATTTATTAATTTATATGTATGTATGTATTTCAGTAATCTTTTCCATTACCACAATAATTTCCATACATACGTAATATTATACAATATATAAATATTTTTATTGTTAATCCTCAATTTCATCTTAAAATTAACAAAATATATTTTGTTAACAACACAAACTGCAAACTACATACATACGTACACATACATATCCTACAAGCATATGCGGCATGAGCGCACATATGTACATATGTACATAGCGGCCGACATATGTATACCAAATCATATGATAATAAAAACACGCACAGATTGATAAGAATTAAATAACTTTTACAATTCCAAACATTACGAAACTACAAGTTGTACTTATTGGTAAAAACATATATACGCACATACACCTTTAAACATATAAAATTTACCACAAAAGAATTCAAATAACACATACAAACATACAAACAGCTGTCGGCTAGAGCAAAGCGTACGACATATACATATATTTCAACGCGCAATGCCGACATATTTTTATTAATATTTAACAACACATATATATATATATATATATATAAAACTCCAAACTTCTACTTATTAAATATTTTTTTTGTCCATTATAATTAATTTCCAATAAACACTGGACTTGCACATGCATAACCAACAAGAACAAAATATAACTAAATAATATTCAATATACAACACAAAGAGATCATTAATACATTTCAACAAGGCGGCCGATCACAAAATACAATTACATAACTCATTAACATAAATAAACACTATTTTTTTGTCACATTATTCGTAATAATAACAAAACATTGCAAGTTCTTTGTTCACTGTATGTACATACAAAACTATCGTCACGATCGGTTATCGATATCCACGCACTCACACAAATAATATCGTTTAGCATTAAGGCTGCGTTCAGCATCCGACTTTCACGTATTTTTATATGTTCGTGATTTATTTTTTTATCGATCGCAAGATAATTGGATACTCCATATGCTATAATAATTATTATAATAATATCTACATAATTCGTGATTATTAAAATTAGTATTTTTGTGCGTTTTGCTGACCTTGTATTAAATAATTATTATTAATTATTCATTCTTTGGTCGTTCCACTCCACTCTTCAAACTTTACTGTATCTTTGATTTTATATGTACGTCGTCCGAGAAAGAAAAAAAAAAAAAAAAATAAAAAAGCTATTTTATTCTGGCTGCATAAAAAAAATCCTAGCATGCCAAAGTGACAGTGCCAAGGATAAAAATAGTCTTCTTGCCGTTCCGTCCGGACTCCATAAAAGAATAGTTCTGATCCAACTAAATTCGTAGCGTCCACATCTGCAAGAGGGTCCGGTTACAGTTCCGCCGCTAATTACTAGATCCGTCGGTCAGAAACTCGTAAAATTATGTTTACCTTAACCACATTCATTTCCCGACCGATCGTCTCAGTCAATTTGAGTCAAGTTCGCCTCCAATTCCGACGTGTCCTGACACGCTCAAAAGTTAGACAAGAACAGATTCCGGACCTTGTGAGGAAAAAAGGTCAAGGGCAGAGATTCGAGCGCTGTTCGAAGCGGGCTCTCCGAATCTGCGAGTTCAGCAATGTTACTGACGCCGAAATCCTACATTCGAAATATGACCATTGCTTTATGGGGCATTACGAGCGTTGTTATCCATGCTTGGCGACAAATTGAGAACGCTACGATACAATTCCGAGTCCGAACCTTTCCTATCAGCCGGAGGCTGCCGATTACCACCTGTTGACACCGAAGTCTTTTCCGGAGACTATTTGAAATGGCCTACGTTCCGGGACATTTTTTCCGCAGCAGTGTATATCAACAATCAAAATCTTACCCAGTCCGAAAAACTATTCCATTTAAATTCAAAGACAAGTGGTGATGCTAAGGCCTATCGTGTCCAAATCCCCCTGACGAATGAGGGTTTTGCGTCAGCGTGGCAAGCGCTCGTCAATAGATTTGAAAACAAGAGACTGTTAGTCAACAGCCAACTTCGGATTCTTTTTAATGTCCAACCCATTTCTCACCCGAGTCTGCGGCCGCATTCAAAGGATTTACAGAGCACCATCCAAGGGTGCCTGTCGGCCCTAGAACTTTCCAATATTTCCACTGAGAATTGGGATTGTCTCCTCGTTTTTATGTGTTCCTCGAAGCCCGAAACTCACACTATCCACTTAATGGGAACAGTCTCTACATAGTACGGCAGATATTCCGACTTGGGGTGAGTTGAATAATTTCCTTTTAGAGCGGTACCGAACCTTAGAAGCAATTGAAGATGTACGGCCCCATGTAGCTCCTCAGCTGGCAGTTAAGGTTACGAAAAAGGAACCCCCTTCCAAAGGGTGAACTCCTTTGAAGCCAAAGTCACTGCCAAAATTCAGATTTGCAAACTTTGCGCGAAAGAAAATCATCCAATCCCCGGCGCCCAAGTTTTTACAAATGTCTGTCCAGGAACGATCCGACACTGTGAAGCAGCATAAGCTGTGTTTAAATTGTTTTTCGCCAGGGGTCACCACCTCAAAGATTGCACTAGTGCGCATAATTGCCATACTTGCAAGAGGCGTCCATAACCCTCTTCTTCATCGTCCGACGAATTGCCAAACTAATTGGTTCTGGGACAGTTTTGAGACACTCAGTCAATTTACAGTCCACTTCTCATCCACAAACGACGGTCCAAAATTATTTCTCGGCAAGCACACATAGCGTTCTCCTCGGCACGGCTATAATCAAGTATGTTCTTTGGGAACAAAATATACAGCTCGTGCATTGGTAGACTCTGGGTCGGAAGCAACCTTCATTTCTGAGCGGCTATTCAACTTGATACGACCCAGTATCAGTCCGTTGACGCTCAAGGTTTCCGGGCTCAATGGAGCTGTTTCAGCTCAACCTCAACGTTTATGCCATTTCCATATTGGCTCTCCAATTAAGCCGAGAATTCAGATTGAAACTTCGGCCTACGTACTTCAAAGTTGGCAGGAAATCTGCCCTCCTACCCACAATTCCACAAAGTTCTTTGGAAGGTCTTCCCTGATATACAACGCCAGACCCCACCTTTTATAAGAGTTCCCAGATAGATGTCCTATTGGGAGCTGATGTTCTTCCCTCAATACTGTAAGGGGTCATATACCAATATTTGTGGTACCCTGTTAGGCCAGGAAAC